>JALGBA010001074.1:0-143968 GCA_023970755.1 Azemiops feae
GTTCCTTGAGAACCTTGGGGTGTAATCCATCTGGTCCTGGTGATTTGAACTCGTCTAGGCTGGACAGGTGCTCACTTACCATTTTTTTGCCTATCTTAACTTGTGTTTCTATTCTGTTTTTTATGGCACTATTTTTGATAAGTTGGGTCTGTTTTTTCCCTTTGTGTAAAGACAGATGCAAAAAACGAGTTAAATAGTTCTGCTTTCTCCCTATTGCTTGTCACCTTCTTGCCACTTTCACCCACTAATGGACCAATCATTTCCTTCACTTTTTTCTTGTTTTTTTACATGTTGAAAGCAGCTTTTTTTGTTATTTTTGACTTTGGTCGCAAGCCTTAGTTCATTATGAGCCTTAGCTTTCCTCACTTCATCTTTGCAGGCTCAGGCTATTTGCTGATATTCTGACTTTGTTACGTGCCCCTCTTTCCACTTTCTATACTTGTCCTTTTTATCTTTCAATTTATCAGAGAGTTCTTTATGCAGCCATGCTGGTCTCTTTTGAGAGCTGTTATTTTTCCTCTTTGTTGGTATTGTGCTAGACTGGGCTTTTATTATCTCGCTTTTCAAAATTTCCCAAGCTTCTTGAGTTGTTTTCCCCTTGAGGATTCTCATCCATGGAGTCCTTCCCAAGCCCTAAGTTTATTGAAATTAGCTCTCTTGAAGTCCAAGACTCTAGTTTGACTGTGTTCTATTGCTTGTGCTTCCATAATGTTGAATTCCAATATTGCATGATCACTACCTCCCAAGGTTCCTGTGGCTTCAACACCTTCTATCATTTCATCTCTGTTAGTGAGAATTAGATCCAGAATGGCTAATCCCCTAGTTCCCTTCTCTACTTTTTGGCAGACAAAGTTATCTGCTAGGTTTGTCAGGAATCTGTTTGATCTTCCACTTGGTGCAGAGTTTGTCTCCCAGTTGATGTCAGGGTAGTTAAAGTCCCCCATTACTATTGTGATGTGCTTCCTACATACCTTAGTTAGCTGACTAGCAAAAAGTTCATCTATTTCCTCTGTTTGGTTGGGTGGCCTATAGTATACACCTATGGCAATGTTATTTTTTCTCCCTTTTATATTGACCCAAATGCATTCAAGACAGTTTTCATCATTGTTGTGCTCTATTTCTGTAGAGATGTAGTTATTTCTTATATAGAGAGCAACTCCACCTCCTCTTTTATTTAGTCTGTTTCTTTTTAATAATGACGGTTCAAAGTTACAATGGCACTGAAAAAAGTGACTTATGACAATTTTTCACACTCATGACCGTTACAGCATCCCCATGGTCACGTGATTTACATTCAAATACTTATTTATGACGGTTGCTGTGTCCTAAGGTCATATGATCATCTTTTGCAACCTTCTGACAAGCAAAGTCAATGGGGAATCCAGATTCACTTAACAACCGTGTTACTAATTTAGCAACTGCAGTGATTCACTTAATAAATGTACAAGTAAAGTCATAAAATGGGGCAAAACTCACTTAACAAATTTCTCACTTAGCAACATAAATTCTGGGCTCAGTTGTGGTTGTAAGTTGAGGACTAACTGTGATAGTGATCTGAAAAAGCTACAGTGATAGAAGGAATCCCAGTCACACTAATGTGAACAGGCCTATCATCACTGTATATTCTAGGACTGCTTCATAGCAATTATCTGATTAAAAAAATTAAAGTACTATATCATAGTACATGGTAGGAGCTAGACAATGTTGACTGATCTTGAAAAAGCTAGGGAGGACCAGATTTTGATTAGAAACCAACAGGAACTCCCTAAAGACTAGACTAGGAATTCAAAAGAACATACTGAAAAAAATCAATGGCAAATCACTTCCTTATTGTAACCCAGAAAATAGCATGTCCACATACATGAACTAGGAGTTGAGTTCAACTTGAGGGAGACTTTACTTACCTTACACATTATTTTAATTTTATTTTTATTTATTAAATTTATTTGCTACCCATCTCATTTTGAAGCGACCCTAGGCGGCTTACAGTATTGGAAGCATTAAAATCATAAAAGATAAATATTTCTAAAACAATACTGAATTGCACCCGGAAGCAAACCAGCAGCCAGTGCAGCTCGTGGAGCAGTGCTATAACATGGGCCACCCTAGGGGCCCCAAGAACTACAGGTAGTCTTCAAGTTACAAATGTAATGGAGCCTGCCCATTCCATTCGTAACTTGAAAACTTGTGGAGTGAATCTCGTACCTCGAATGAGATCACTCCCTGCTCGTTAAGACGCACATGGCTCGTTAAGTGCACATGAGGTATCTCAGGGTGGGGAAGGCCATGGAGGGCCTAGTGATGGAACAGGCCAAGGCCTCCCCAACCCACTAAGATACCTCATGCTTCCCCCTCCCTTCCTGCCGCGCTGGACTCACTTACCTTGCAAAAATCCTCTCTGCTGCGGTTTCTTTCCCTTTGAGGGAGAGGAGAGTCAGCTTGGAAATGCTTTTTGCACTGACAATGGAAGCTCCTGGGTGCTGTAATATCACGCGAGTTCAAAAGAGATCATGGCCCCCAGACACTTCCATTCTGTGTGTGGGGGTAGTGTTTGTTTCATTTGCTTGCCTATGGGGCAAAGTGTGGAATCGGAGTCAGCCGGGCGCAGGAACCAATGCTGTCTGTGGCCCGGGTGCGCTGCTCACTCGCGTGTGCCGGCCTTACTTTGAGGGCAGAAATGAAGCTTTCAACTGAGCGGGGAGGCATCGCGGGATGAGTCCCCTTGCACCTGTGTCCAAGCTGTTGGCAGCGGCGGCAGCCACCTGAGCGGCCACGATCCCCCCTCCCCACACAGCCCGCCCAACCTACTCCTTGCCTAACCGGCCAGTAGCCCAAATCGCTCGTGTGCGCTGGCCTTATTGAGAGCAATCCTGCTCTGAGCCTCCGGTTTCTTCCTTTCGTATGGAGCAGAAACTTAAGCCGTTGCCGCTCAATCACTTTTTATCTGAATGGAGACCTTGGGGAGATGGGGAGCTCCTCCTGTGTGCAAATGCAACGCTTGAAAATGCAGCGAATCGCTGCGTTTTCAACCACCCCATTTGCTCACAAACAGAGCTCCCCATCTCCCCAACGTCTCCGTTTGGATAAAAGGTGTTTGAATGCCTATGGGAGTTTTGGAAACGCAGTGATTCGCTGTGTTTCTAAGTGTCCCTAGGCGCTCAAACACTTTTTATCCGAACGGAGACCTTGGGGAGATGGGGAGATCCTTCTGTGTGCGAATGCAACGCTTCAAAACGCAGCAATTCTCTGTGTTTCCAAGTGTCCCTAGGCGCTAAAACACTTTTTATCCAAACGGAGACCTTGGGGAGATGGGGAGATCCTGCGAATCGCTGCGTTTTGAAGTGTTGCATTCGCACACAGAAGGATCTCCCCATCTCCCCAAGGACTCCGTTTGGATACAAAGTGTTTGAGCGCCTAGGGACACTTAGAAACGCAGCGAATTGCTGCATTTCCAAGGCTCCCATAGGCGCTCAAACACCTTTTATCCAAACGGAGACCTTGGGGATATGAGGAGATCCTTCTGTGAGGAAATGGGGTGGTTGAAAACGCAGCAATTCGCTGCGTTTTCAAGCATTGCATTAGCACACAGGTGGAGCTCCCCATCTCCCCATCTCCCCAAGGTTTCCGTTTGGATAAAAAGTGTTCCGATGGTGGCGGAAAGGAGTTGGGGGTGGAGCAGGAGACAGGCACAGAGTTTGCACTGAAAATGACAGTTTCTGGGGTCCATGATCTTGCAAGAGTTCAGGTACCCATTCTCTGCAAAAGAGCATGGATGCCTGAACTCGCGCGATATTACGGCATTCAGGAGGTTCCTTTGACTCTCCTCTCCCTCAAAGGCAGAAACTGTGGCACAGAAGAGACAGATCTTCTCGAGGTGAGTCTGGGGCAGCAGGAAGTGAGGGGGAAGCAGTTGTGGGGAGCGGGGGGATAGAGTGAATGTTGCAGAGCCTCTGCAGTCGTTCGTAAGGGCGAATGACTGCCATGGTGCTGCAACATTCGTAATTTTGGGATTTTCTCGTAAACACTAGGGGGCGCTTATTGCGTAACTTCAAACGAGTGTTAAGTGAACGCTCGTAACTTGGGGATTACCTGTACTTGTGCCACTGCACTCTGCACCAGTTGAAGCTTCCGAATGCTCTTTAAGGGTAGCCCCATATAGAGTGCATTGCAGTAGTCCAGACATGAGATGACCAGGGCTTGAATGACTGAGTGCAGGGACTCCTGATCCAGGAAAGGCCACAACTGGCGCACAACCCGAAGTTGTGCAAAGGCTCTCCTAGCAGCAACTGCCACCTGCTCTTCAAGCAGGAGTCACAAGTCCAGGAGAACCCCCAAGTTGCAGACCAGGTCTATCTGGGGTAGTGCAACCCCATCCAGAAGTACTCTTATATTGTCTCTTTCCTCATACAGGTAGTCCTCGACTTATGACCACAATAGAGCCTAAAATTTCTGTTGCTAAGCGAGACAGTTAAGTGAGTTTGCCCCATATTTATGCATGTATATGTATAATTGTATAAGAATATACAGTATATGTATAAGAATATATATATTCTTATACATATCTTATACATATATGTATATCTTATAAATATCTTATAAAGATAAATAATAAGATAAATAACCTTTATTGTCATTTTTACATTGTGGGCACAATGGCACACATAAAAAATGAAATTTAGTTGCCCGCTCTCAAAGTGAAACATATACATGACACACACCTAAACATACTATGTACAACATATATATAGACCCACATCCCTACATATACATAGCAAATAAATATTAAATACTGTCCATCTATATATACTGTCCATATATATATACATACACACACACACACACACACACACACACACACACACACAAACACACACACACACACAAATAATATGCAGGTTTCGTGGAGTTTGCGATTGAGATGGAGAGCCCTGCGTTGTGGTGTTTGGATCTAGTGGTTTTGTCCCAGCGTAGGTGGTGGGATCGTGTTTAGGGGTTTGTTTGTGGAGCTCATGAGTAGGTTGGTGAATGGTTTGGTAGTTAGATGTGTTCATAACACAGTGGCGTTGCCCTTGTCTGCTTGGAGGATTATATATGATGGTTTATTATGAAGTATTATTAAATACTTCATCGATAACGGGACAAAAATCCAAACAAATAGAAGAGCACCCCATGGATAACCCCTACTCACACTGTCATTGCCAAACCTCTACATGGAAAAACTTTTGAAACCCAAGCTCTAGAAAAATCTGATCACAAACCAAACTCTGGCTCAGATACGTAGACGAACCTTCATAATCTGGCAACAATGGGAAAGCAAAAAATAGAGACGAACTTACTCACCAACACCTCAAAGCTACACCCCAAAATAATGTTCACATGGAAACAGAAACTAACAACCAACTTCCTTCTGGATGTCTTAGGCTACAAGAAATCCAAGGGCTCCCTAGGACACACCATGCTACCAGAAGAAAACACACACAAACCGCTATCTGCACACACTCTCACACCACCACCCAGCACAGATCAACTCCGTAGCCAAGACACTCATCTCGAGAACAAAACGCTTAGCTGATGAACAACACCTAAAAACCGAACTACACACTCTCACTAACGTACTAACATCCAACGGATTCCAAAGAAATAAGATTACTAACCTAATCCAAAAAGAAACCCCCACTAAAATCCAAGACATAGAACAAGAAAACGGCAAAGCCCTCCTCCCATACATAAAAGGCACCACAGACCAAAATAAGCAAGATCCTCCATACAAAAACAACATCAAGACAGCTTTCTGCACAAACGAAAAATATCCACAATCCTAAGAAACCCAAAGACAAAATTGAGTTTAGAAAAGCTAAGCGAAGCTATTATGAAATCCCTATGCACCGCCTGCCAACCACAATACATCGACTCAAACCAACAGAAGAATAATATGCAGCCATTGAAGAACACAAGAAATGCAGTCAGAAAAAGAGGAACAAACTTCTTCCCGCGCGTCAAACACTTAAAGCAACAGGCACATTATAAAATTGACTTTAAAAATACATACCAGAATATGCCAAAACTGAACACTTTAACAACAGAATAATCAGAGATAGCACTAGAGTATAGAAAACCCGACCACACAGCCATGAATAAACGAGATGATACCTCCGGCCTACCAGCCATTTGGCAACCAAGCTCCTTTATGAACAAACGTAGTCCCTAACACAGAAGAATGCACTAGACCCAAACTCACGAAAAATCCACACAGTGATGTCACCACCCAACACATCCACGCAAAAAGATAAAACCACAAACACACACCGATGATGATGCCGAACGACACACAAACAGAAACCGAGTCCACAGCTGCATCATTAGCCATTTCAAACCCCTACCAATCCATACTATGAAGCCAAATGACACCCACCTGAGATATGGCCTCTTACGACCCACGAAAGCCTGAAGACCAAACAACAGCAATGTTTTCCACTTTACAGCCTTCTCCATCTCAAATCCAGACTTCGCAACTCAGACTAATCCGAGCCCACAACCAAAGACCCCCACACAACAGAACCACCCCCAGCCAATCACACGAGCACAGCAACTCCCCAATCCAATCAGAGCACAGCCAAGCCCCTAACTAATCAGAACACACCTCCACCCAATCAGAACACAGCCAAGCTCCCACCCAATCAGTTCATACCCCCACTGGCAGTTAAAAGGAAGAAACAGCTGCGATCACACATTGCACCTAGAAACACGAGGCCGAAGAGACACCAGCCTGAAGATGACGAATGAGACTTCGTCGAAACTTCGCCAAGACACTTCCAATTTTACGCGGGAAAAAACCCGAATTACCAAATACCTACATATATATATTAGGTTGGTAATAGTGTTTCTTTGGAATCCGTTGGAAATTAATACGTTTGTGAGTGTGTGTAATTCAGTTTTCAGGTGGTCTTTGTCGGCTAGGCGTTTGGTTCTGGAGATGAGGGTCTTGGCTACGGAGTTGATCTGTACAGGATGGTGATGGGATTGTGCGTTTAAGTAGCGGTTGGTGTGTGTTTGTTTCCGGTAGATGGTGTGTCCTAGGGAGCCATTGGGTTTTTTGTAGATTAGGACGTCCAGAAAGGGAAGTTGGTTGTTTGCTTCTGTTTCCATAGTAAATTGTATTTTGGGGTGTAGGCTGTTGAGATGTGTGAGGAAGTTGTCCAGTTTTTTCTTCCCGTGTGGCCAAATTACGAAAGTGTCATCTACATATCTAAGCCAGAGTTTGGGTTTGTGTTCAGATTTATCTAAGGCTTTGGTTTCAAAATGTTCCATGTATAGGTTGGCGATGACGGGTGAGAGGGGTGATCCCATAGGTGCTCCTTCTATCTGTTTGTATCTTTGTCCATTGTGGATGAAGTATGTGTTGGTTAGGCAGTGGTTGGTCAGATCTAGGATGTGTTTGGGGGGGGTTGTATTTGCTTTGGATAGCTGTCAAGGCTTCTTTAATAGGCACTTGGGTGAAGAGGGATATGACATCGAAGCTCACGAGTAGGTCGCTGGGTTGTAGGTTTTGTTTCTTTATTGTTTCTATGAAGTGGAGTGAGTTCTGTATGTGTGAGGTGATGGATTCTGTGTAGGGCTGCAGTTGGCGCTGCTTCCTGGCGCTGCCGCCGTTGGCATGCTTTCTAGCCGCTCCCCTGTACTCGTTCTGGGCGTTACATCCAGATCCGGTGTCTTAGATGCCTTTCCATTGCTGCTCCCCTCCTTTCCATCCCGTTTGTCTGCTCGTTGTTCCTGTCTTCCACTGTCTATCCCTATTAGTCCTATTTCCTCCGATTTCCTTCCACGCTTGGATGTGCGTGTGCACAGCCGTATCCCGTCCCTCTGCCTCGTCTGCCTACGATCAGCTGGGCTGTCTGCCGGCTCACTCCTGAATTCACCCCCTCTCATCCTTGCAGATCCTGTCCTTCCTAATGTTGTTACCGTTGGTGCGTTTGCCAACTGCCTCCCCTTCCCTCCCTCCTTCTTATCCCTTTGAACCATCCGCTGTACTTGCCTTCCATTATCTATCCCCCTGGGTCCTATTTCTTCCAATCTTTCTACATGCCTGGCTGTGCGCACGCACAGCCGCATCCTGTCCTTCTGCCTCATCTGCCTACGCTCAGCTGAGCCACCTGCTGCCTTGCCCTCAGTTCCACTCTCTCCCCTCCTTACCGATCTTATCCTTTCTGGTGTCATTGCCCTTGATGCGCCTTCCACCCCTACTCCCATACGCGTTTTGGGTCGTACGGCTAGGTCCGGCATCCTCGATGCCTTCTCATTCCCACCCCCCTCCTGTTGGTATTGGTCCACCCATTTGTCTAACTTTCCACCATCTGTCCCTGCTGGCCCTATTTCTTCTAGTTTCCCTTTGCGCAAGGGTGTGCACCCGCACAGCTGCGTCCTATTCTTCCACCCCGTCTGCCTTTGGTCAGCCGGGCTGCCTGCCGACTCACTCCCGGATTCACTCCCTCTCATCCTTACCAACCCTATCCTTCCTAACGCCCCTGCCATTGATGTATCTCCCAACCGCCCCCCCGTGACCGTTCCGGGCCACACGTCCGGATCTGGCACCATCGGTGATTCTCCATCGCCACCCTCCCCCTTTTTGTCCCGCAAACGCATTTGTTCAGCTGGATCATCTCTCCTCTCCTCCTTTTTGCGGACCATGTTGTTTATCTCCAATTGTCGTTCTTCCTCCTCCTTGGTTCCAGCGGCTCGTTGTGGGTCCAATTCCCTTTCCATACGATGATTGCCTTCTTTAGTTCTGCCCCTTGCGAACGCCGTCCGCATCCTGGTTTGTTCCTCATATGCTTTTAAATGTCTGGTATGCTGGGGGCAATTCTACGTGTCGGTTAATCAAGCCCACATCTGAGAACCAGGCCTCCTTCAGTAGGTGCCCTCCTTTGGAGGTATCCTGGGCGATGGCTTTTGCCCCCATGAAGTCAAACAAGTGCCCATTATTCACCATATGTGTCCATATTTGGGAGTACTGCTCCTGCCTTTTGACGGCCAATTTGTGTTCATGTATCCTGGTTTTTATCCGCTTGGACGTCTCTCCCATGTAATTACACTGGCAATCCTTGCAGTGCACCCTATAGACCACCGATGATTTTTCCTCCTCTGGCAGTGGTTCCTTAGGGCGCATCGTTTTCATACGGAGTGTTTGGTCAGGTCGGTGAGCCACCCTGATGTTATGTGGCGCTAATATGTGAGCCGTTGCCTCTGACACCCCCTGGACATAAGGTATCGTTGTCCAGGATGTTGTCCCTAGGTCCTCTGGTGCTCTACGGGGTTCCTGGCGCTTACTATATCTTTGGACAAAACTGGCTGGGTAGCCGTTCCACCTGCATACCTGGTGGAGGTGGGCACACTCCGCTTGCTTGGCCTTTTTGGTACTGCAATGTGTATTTATACGTGCAAATAACATCCGAATGCATGCGATCTTGTGGGCTGCCGGGTGGTTGCTCGTGTAATGCAGCATCCTATTGGTATGGGTCGCTTTCCTGTGTGCAGTTGTGTGGAGGGCGCCGTTGGCTTGGCGCGTGACTAACACGTCCAGGAAGGCCAAACTACCGTTGGCTTCCTCCTCCGCTGTAAATTGTATGTCCGGGAACACCGCATTCAATCTTTCCATAAAGGCAGCTTTTTCCGTCCGTTTGATGATAGCGAACGTATCGTCCACATATCTGGCCCAAAATTCTGGGTGGTAATTGGCCATTGCCTTAGCTTCCAGGCACTGTAGGACCGCCTCAGCAATAACACCCGAGATGGGGGATCCCATCGGCGTGCCCTTGATTTGTTCATACATCGTGTCCTGGAACGTGAAATGTGTTCTCAGACATAATTGCAGCAGTTTGATGACGTCTTCCATCTTAAGGGAACCATGACTTTGCAACCCCTTTAGCTGTAATAGATCTTTTATCATTGAAACAGCCAGCTCTTGTGGGATAGATGTGAACAACGACGTCACATCAAATGAGATCATGGTCTCATCATCTTGTATTCTCACTGCTTTGAGTCTCTGTAGGAACTCCTGCGACGATTTTACCGTGGTTGCACCATCCTCTACTACATGCTGTAGCCGCTGACTTAGCCATCTAGCCAGGCCAAACATTGGTGTACCCCTAAACGCCACAATGGGTCTTAATGGGATCCCCTCTTTATGTATTTTTGGCAAGCCGTAGAACCTCGCCATTACCGAGTCCATAGGCCATATGGCCCTCAGCTCTTCTTCACTCATTCCCCCCCGTCTTTTAAGCCTATCCATGATTTTATTAAGCTGATTCTTCATGGACGTTGTAGGGTCTATCTTGGTCACTCTATACGCACTGGTGTCGTTAAGTAGGGACTGGGCCTTGCTGTTATATGTGGCCCTGTCCATGACAACCATGGCCCTGCCCTTGTCCGCCGGTAGGATCACAATGGATTTGTCCTTCCGTAGCTCCTCTAGGGCCTTCCTCTCCCCTACTGGTAAGACGTGGCGTTGTTTGTGGTTCATGAGTAATCCCGTGACCTGCTGCCTTATAGAGTTTTTTTCTGCGTCGTTGGTAGCCATGCTTTGTATTGTAGGTTCCACGGCTGCGATGAAATCAATGGGTTGAGCATCCATCAGATTAAGGCCCGTATCCCATTGTAGGAGCCTGGTTTCCTCATCAGTGAGGCCCCTTGACAACACATTGTGGACCAGTCCGGAATTGTGGTTGTGATTATGTGCTCTTTTTAGGGTCTCCATCTTTCTCTGGAGCGTTTCAGTCTTTTGCTGGCGTGCCCTCTGTGTAGTTTCATATATGTGCCGGTTGAGGGTCTCATAATGCTGTTGTGCCAGCGTGGATCGGCAGAGCTCCTGGCACCTCCGAATCCTGGGCGACCCAGTATTAATGCGCCTGTGATGGTCATTAATTAAGGCACGTATAGTCCAGCGCTGGAATTGCCGGACTGCCATCTGTGCTTCTACGGAGTTCACCACCGGCCTCCTACGCAAGGATTTGGGTGGCAAGTCATTGCGAATGCAATCATGTAGGAAGGCCAATTTTCGGTAATTAACGGCCTCCCGTTTGGCAAGGTTCTCCCACCTCCTAGCTTGGAGCAATACTGCTCTTCCGTAAATGTCTTTGATGACTGCAAAAATACGAATCCCGAGCATATCTGTTCAATGACACAGTCCTCGATCTCCGGGAGAAATATAAACCAGCTGTTTATTGTTAAAAAGTTTAAAACAATAAAAACAACTATTTACAATATTAAAACAACTTAGCTTTCGCTGGTCCCCTGCCAGCATCCTCAGAGTGAAGTTTTGGGGTGGACATTACTTTTATAAACCTTGCTAGCCTAATTGCTTACTCATCGACCGTGTGATAGGGCCATCCGTCCTGGCTGACCGTAATTGCCTTAATTGTCCCGCCTCCTCTTTTTTGCACTCCAGTTCTCCAACCTTCCTCCCTCCCATCCTTGTCAATCCCCTCCTTCCTGGCGCTGCTGCTGTTGGCATGCTTTCCAGCCGCTTTCCAGGGCGCTTCCGCTTTCGCGCAATCTGACAGTGGAATACACACGAAGAAAGGGATTGGGGGGAGGAAAGGGAAAGGGGAAGAGAAAACAGCAACCTTGAAAACCACCAGCGTAGCAGCAGACGCATGCCCTTTAAAAATAAAACAACCAGAGGTGATGAGTGGACCGATGACCAGGTCAAGAAGCCAGGCGCAGAGCCGTCCGGCAGTATAAGAGAACTCCCAGCAACCTTGCTTTTATGCTCTGACGATGTCGGCAGTGTTGGCCGATGAAAGCTCAGCACTTGTATTAAACAGTTTTTGGTTTAATGTTATCCTGGTGTTCGAACTATTTTGTTTCTGTTGTATGGCTTTACCCAGGATTCGTATTTTTAGTGTAATTAGGGATACACTAATTACACTAGGCAAAGCGTGATCGGAGCTGCCGTCCTTCTATAAATATTGGAGGGGGGGTGTGGCGTGTTGGCTTTGTAGCTGTAAGCGGGTTGGTTGGCTGTGTTGTTACATCTTGATTGGAAGATGCAATTGATGTAAGCAAATTAGTCAGTTGTTTGGTAACATCCTGTGTGGCTGAGGTGCTGGCTGTGTGCCCATTGTTCTTTTGTACCTGGGTAATGGGCTGTGTGGTAACATTCTGAGCTCTACTGTAGTGATATCCTGAGTCCATGATGTGGTTCATGATGTGGCAGCACAGGACTCAGGATATCACTAGGCCTTTTTTCAACTTTTCAATATTGAAGTAAAGATAGAATTTTTCGCAACTACAGGTAGTCCTCGACTTATGACAACTGAGCCCAAAATTTCCGTTGCTAAACAAGGCAGTTAAGTGAGTTGTGCCCCATTTTACAACCTTTTTCCCCACAGTTGTTAAATGAATCACTGCAGTTGTTAAGTGAATCATGTGGTTGTTAAGCAAATCTGGCTTCCCCCATTGACTTTGCTTGTCAGAAGATGGCTGGGAAGGTTACAAATTGTGATCACATGACCCTGGGATAGTGCAACTGTCATAAATACATGCCAGTAGCCAAGTGCCCGAATTTTGATCACATGACCATGGGAATGCTGCAATGGTCACAAGTGTAAATGTCACTATTTTCAGTGCCGTTGTAACTTCAAACTAAATGAATGGTTGTAAGTTGAGGACTACCTGTATTATCTTAACTCTAAGGTCATACTGATGTGATACAGTGTAATCACCTCATCAGGATGTGATAAACTTGAATTCTGGCAAGCAGATTGTTTTAAAAATTCTTCTAAAGGCAAATTTTACCTTCCCTTTCCTTATTTGGAACTGCCATAATGCTGGAGTTTGAAAGCATGATAATAGATGAACATTTGACAGGCTAACAAAAACAAAAAATAGGATTAGATGTTTTCTTCCACAAAGCTTAAACTGGAATGCTAAAATCAGCCTAAAACCTGTGGCTTTTGCTCTAGGATAAGACGTACAATTCTGCAATTGTGAACCGAGAAAAGCACCAAGAAGATTATATCCTCAGTAGTTGTTTCTACACCCTTTCGAAATATGGAACAATATCTTTTCTCTAAACCAGGGGTTCCCAACCCCCGGTCTGTGGACCGGTACTGGGCTGCGGCATGCCAGCAACCGGTCCGCACGAACAAGCAAAGCCCCATCCATGGGATGCAGGCAGCACACAAAACTATACACTCTCCGGTCCGTGGAAAAACCTTTCTCCATGGAACCGGTCCCTGGTGCCCAAAAGGTTGGGGACCTCTGCTCTAAACACTAGAAAAGGTGGTCCTTGGTGCTCTCTGAGCTTGGTTGTTTTCTTGCAGATGTTTCATTACCAAACTAGGTTATATCATCAATGCTCTTTTTCAGTAGAAAAGGTTAATACAGTCTGTTTGGAGCAAATTTGAATCTGGACACACAGATAGTTGAGCATACTAGAGAATAGTTTAAAGGTGCACTACTTGTCTATGACGACATTTTTTGGAATCTGAAACAAACCTATCAATTTTCCATTTTGTTTTAGGAATATCTTCATTTCAATAAGCTTTCTTTGATTATTTGTAGATAGGTTTTAAGGCATCATAATGTTGCTCTTCAAGTTTTGACTCCTTATGGAAGCAAGAGGAGACGAGACGAGACACCCATCTGTATGGTTTTACTAACTGTGCCAAAACACACTGTAAGCAGCCCTTTTCTAAATCTAATGAAAGGTTGCATTGCATATAGCAGAACTAATTTGACAGAGCAAATAATTCAGGAAGTTTTGGAATTTAGTTTCCCAGATTTCAGAATCTAGGCCAGGGGTAGGCAACCTTGGCTCTTTTATGACTCGTGGACTATGTCAAGGTTGCCTACCCCTGATCTAGGCATTGGGTTGTTTTGTTTGCAGGCAACCAGTATCTTGGTTTACTCTCATATTACCGCGTTTTCCCAAAAATAAGCCCTACCCCAAAATAAGCCCTAGCTTGATTTTTACACGTGCGCCCAATATAAGCCCTACCCCAAAAATAAGCCCTACTTAAGATCCTCCCACTCCATTGCACCTGGTTGCACGAGGTGGGGTGAGGCGCACGGGTAAAAATCAAGCTAGGGTGGGGATGGGGGGGTGGAGCTGCCCCACGTGCCCCGCACCCACTTACCTTAGGACAGTTGCAATCAGGCCTCCCACGCCCTGACACCTGTCTTGCCTTGCCTGCCCACTTCTTCTTTGGCCGCTTACCACGGCCAAAGGCCTATGATGGCTAAACGGAAGCCGGGGGTGCCGTGCGAGTCAATCCAGAGCTCATTTCTCAGCTGCAGAGGCCTTTCTGGAAGGCCTCTGATGGTGAAATGGAGGCCGGGGGGCACTGCGTGCATCAATCTGGAGCTCGTTTCTTGGCTGCAGAGGCCTTTCCAGAAGGCCTCTGATGATGAAACGGAGGCCGGGGGCGACATGCACAAGCAGCAGCGAGCGGCCGCAGAAGAAGTGGGCCGGCGAGGCAAGGCAGGTATTGGGGCATGGGAGGCCTGGCTGCGGCAGTCCTAAGGTAAGTGGGTAAGACATCCCCTGAAAATAAGACCTGCTGCCTCTTTTGGAGGCAAAAAATATATAAGACCGGGTCTTATTTTCAGGGAAACACAGTATCTAAACATCTGCTCAATCCTTAAACAAACCAGAAGACATCTTACCGAAGAAGCAACTCTTTGGGAAGCTTTTTGTTGATCATAGCCTCATCATTGTTTGAGAACATCTGCAAAATAAAAGCAAAATGCACATTAAGTCTTCTGCAATTTCATTATAGATCATATCCTTACCAACACAAAACATGGCACCTTTGTACAAAGAAAATATTTTTAAGGCAAACTGGACTGAGAGCATTTAGAGGTTATCTTTTGTACATTTATTTTGAAAAGTAATTTGGAAATATACTGCAACCACCACTGAACCATTGGGACTATTTATTACTATTAATTAGATTATACTTAATCTCTGTAATAGCACTCGGATCAAGAAGACTATGCTCCCCCAAATCTCATGGTTTCTATTTTTTTTCTGCCAGAGCATATGGATCTGTGCATGGTAGACACAAGTTGTAGATTGTAGATCTGAGTTTAAGTAACATTTCTTTTGTATTATATTAGCTGCATAGGATCTGTTTTCCCCAAAGATAAAACTATTCTCTTTGGGCAGACTGACTCATGATCCTGAAGCACTGGAAACTGGAGTTCAAACATCTGTTCAAATAAACTTGAAAACATTTGAGTCATGTGATATTTTAATTCTAACACTGTATTGCAAACTAATCTTTTTGGGAGTTTCAACATATATCTTGCCTTGCTAGATTAGGTGCCAAACGTTCGTCTGAATGCACATGATTCTCCACACAACATCTCTATGTCAGCAGGTATGCAAGATTTCCAGTGGATAAGTGGTAGAACTGTATGTCCCTTTTGGTGGCTTACATGTAAAGCAGATTAGCTAACAATATAGTCATAATGTTAGCTACATATGAAACAAGTGTATTAAAACATTAAAAATTATATTATGTTTGAATTTAATATGTCTTCCTCAGTATTATACTGAACAATGGAGATTCTTTGACAGACCTATTTTGGTTATATGAAATACTGAGTGACTGATGTTCAGTGGAATAAATTACTAGGTATAATTCTTTAGCTCTCATATTTGATTGGTCCGTATTTTACATTTTATAACTGTGATCAAAATTAAGAATATATTTACTGATGATTTTATACAGGGCCGTGACATTTACTACAGACAAAGATACAGTAGATTCAGGACTGTCTGCAAAAACATTGTTGCATTGGCAGTGAATTAACTTATTCTTTTCTCATTTCCTTATGCTTTCTATCATGTTCTCCTGATGGAAATATGCAGCAGTTCCAATTTACTATTTGTAAATGCATTACATGATATGAGTTTGAAAAACAAACTTCAATAAATATGAATTAGTTAAAAAGCTCATGTTTTAAATCTGTCATCAATAAAAGATGTTCCTGAAACTGGTACAAATTCAACATACAGGTAGTCCTTGCTTAGCGACTGCCTTGGACACACCCCTGTTAAAATGCCAGGTTTTTAAGATGTAAAAAAATCAGACCAAGTTAAATAACTTCAGAATTTTTCCACCTTTAATATAACATATAAGCTGTATAATTCAATTGAAAAACAAACCTAAACCTCTTTTAGCGGGAAAAACAGCAATAAAAAACATACAATAATGTGGTTGCACAAATGTGCATACCCTCTTATAGGTAGGAATATGGCTGTGTTCAGAAGTAACCAATCACGTTTAAACTGATAGTAAATAGTAGTCAGTACACTCCTGCCATCAACTAAGGTGACTCTGATCAAGCCCATATAAAGTTCAGTTGTTCAAGGAGGATTTTTCTGACATTTACTCAGGTACCTCTTACAACAAAAGCCATGGTCTGCAAAGAGCTTACAAAGTATCAAAGGGATCACATTGTTGGAAAGTATCAATCTGGAGAAGGGTACAAAACAATTTCCAAGGCATTGGATATATACCATGGAATAGAGTGAAGACAGTCAACAAGGGGAGAAAATATGGCATAACAGTGACATTACCAAGAACTGGATGACCCTCCAAAATTGACGAAAAGAAAAAAGAAAACTGGTCCGAGAGGCTGCCAAGAGGCCTACAGCAACATTAAAGGAGCTGCAGGAATTTCTGGCAAGTACTGGTTGTGTACTACATGTGACAACAATTTCCCATATTTTTCATATGTCTGGGCTGTGGGGTAGGGTGGCAAGACGGAAGCCTTTTCTTACAAAGAAAAACATCAAAGCCGGGCTACATTTTGCAAAATCCTACATCAAGTCTGACAAAAGCATGTGGGAAAATGTGTTATGGTCTGATGAGATGAAGTTGAACTTTTTGGCCATAATTCCAAAAAGTATGTTTGGCACAAAAACAACACTGTGCATCACCCAAAGTACACCATGCCCACAGCAGCATTTGGCATAAAACCTTCAGGCCTCTGCTAAAATGCTGAAGATGAAGATGAATTTCACATTTCAATATGACAATGACACAAAGCATACATCCACATCAACAAAAGAATGACTTCGCCAGAAGATGATCAAAGTTTTGGAATGGCCCAGCCAGAGCCCAGACCTGAATCCAATTGAAAATCTGTGGGGTGACCTAAAGAAGGCTGTGCACAGGAGATGCCCTCACAATCTGACAGATTTGGAGCACTTTTGCAAGGAAAAGTGGGCAAAGATTCCCAAGGAAAGATGTGCCATGCTGATAGGCTCCTACCCCAAAAGACTGAATGCTGTCATAAAATCAAAAGGTGCTTCAACAAAGTATTAGTTTAAGGGTGTGCACACTTATGCAACCACATTCTTGTACGTTTTTATCTTCCCCCTACAATATTTCAGTTTGTTTTTCAATTGAATTGTACAGCTTATGTTATCATCGGTAGAAAAAAATCTGAAGTGATTTATCTTGGTCTGATTTTTTTTACATCTCAAAAATCTGGCATTTTAACAGGGGTGTGTAGACTTTTTAGATCCACTGTGTGCTTTATACATCAAATTATAATGAATATGAATATATAAATAGTACAACTCAGAAATAAAACATGGATTTACACATTACACTAAACCATGTTTTATTTGGCCAATTTACTTGATAAGCTTCAGTTTGCTTTCTTACAATGTTATAAGCCATATTTCCTGACCTTGGCAACTTTAACATCTGTGGATTTCAACTCCCAGAGTTCCCCAGAGAGCATGCCAAAGATCTTAATGTTTGCCAAGGTTGGGAAGCACTGCTCTAAGTCATTAACAGTGCTTTAAAAACTTGAATGTTTTGTTCATAGAATCCAGTAACACAACTAAGCAACCATGGCTTAATGCAACACATTGCTATCCTGATACTACTGAACAAACATATCTAACACTAAGCTTTAATAGACATTTACAGACCACAATTAGCTACAATATGACCTGTTTTTGGCACAGTGATGTATGAGCCTGCAACTACAGCTTTTTAGAACATAATTATATGCTCAACAAATCATAGTTGTCTTAATGTAGTTACACTATTTACAACCACATATTGAGAAAATAAGTGCTAATTTTTTTGGATGTCTACCTCAGAGGTTGCTGGGAGGAGTAGCTTACCAGGAGTTGAAGAGAACTGGGACTTTGCCCAGTTGATCAAGCTAGTCACCTGGGAACTGAGTTACTGGTTGCATTTGCATAGCACCACAGGTTGCTGGGAGGAGTAGCTCAGAACAAAGACAACTGGGACTTCGCTCAGTGGATCAAGCTAGCGGCCTGCATGCCTAACTGTGCATGAATCATGCAACTAAAAATCTAAAACAGGAAGGCTATAAGAGAATATCTATTTGCACTGACTCTGTGGAATTACTCATTGTGAGGGCATCTGACCAGAAGTGTGCATCTGAGCAAAAGTGTAGTCTAAAAAACATCAATAGTTAGAAAACAGCAGTTCATCCTTGGTAAGTGCTTGTGTGATTACAATTTTAGCTTAGAATGTCTGGCTTAGTTCAGTGCAACACTCATTTTGCAGCTGTTTTTCATGGCACTCTAAGTTTGGATACTGTCCTATTTGTAAGCAGATTGCTAGTTTACATGGACAGATTGCTTGTCTAGAGTGTTAACTTTGTGCTCTTCAGGTTGAAATTAGGTGGCCAACTCAGCTGGTGGGTTCTGAGCTGCCCCACTATCAGCCCCCTCTTCCACAAAGACCCTGCATAATATAGTGACCTTGCTGAACTTAATAGGGATACTTAGGTGGCAGTTCAGGTGTTTGTGATGATGACATGATGAGGAGTGGGAACTGAGATCATCCAATGGGGATGGCACAGCCTGCCTGGAGAGTCCCAAGGCTGAGGACGATGCAGTCCCTGGCCAATCCAACATTGGGAGGGGCAGCTGACTGGACAGGGAGCTGCTTGCTGCAGAGAATCAGCTGTGGAGGGTCAGTGGTGATGACAGGCTACAGATTGCCTCCAATGAGGAACACCTGCCACCCCCACCCAATCTGCAAGCACAGAGAGCAGAGACAAGGGAGGCAGAGGTCAGGGAGGTTGCTTGCCAGGAAGCAACCCCCCTCCTCACAAGGAACACCTGGGATGGGGTGATTTAGCCGGATGCTGGGGGAAGGTGCATTTGTCAGGAGTGCCTGTTTGATTTGACACACACCTTCCCAGATTTCATGGATGCTGCCACGTATTGGATCGTGTTTCTTGGCTTTGAACTTTGGACTTCATTTGTGGACTTTGGACTCGGCTCTCTGACTTCAGACTCTGGGACTGTGCTTTGGTTTTTGGAACCCTGGACTTTGTGTTGTGCTCTTGGTAAATGTGGGTATTGGGAGTTGGCTTTTGCGACAGTTTTGCTGCATTGGCAGGGGAGAGACGGATGCTGGAAGGGACCTGCTGTCCAGCTAGGATTTCTGACCGCCTCTTGGTTTTGGGCCACAGGTAACCAGCCCGCTCTCTCCAAGCACCCACAATCTACTTTGAATCAGAGGTGAGCATAAGGGCTCCCTTTTTGGGTCCCTCATAAGTAGGTAGGTAGGGAAGTTGTTGTAATTTAGTTAGTTTGGCTTGTCCCCCTAATTCGGCAGCAAGGGAAGGGTCACAACCAGACTTGCTTTTGGGACAAGCTAATTGTGTGAGGGTTGTCGTGCCCCTTTGGAAAAATGGTCGGGACTGGATCCAAGGCCAGGACCCAAAGGGGAGCTGACATTCCTGGGGGCTGATCACCCCCTTGTATTGACTGGGGTCGCGCCCCAAGGTGAGGGTTGTGCCCTCATGTGTTGTGTCTTGCAGCCTCGTTTTCTAAAGATGTGTCCCATCCTCTCTTTTAACGACATTTGGCAAGGAATGAAGTTGTGATAGATTTTGGAGTTATTTTAATGTTGACAATTTGGGGATCCTGATCCACTGTTTTATTGATGTTTTGGGGAGTTCTGAGGTTGTTGTTTTATTGATATTGTTTTGGGGATTTTATTCAGGTTGTTTATGCTTGGTCATAGGGGATGTGTTTGCCTTTATGGATCTTGCGATGGATGGATGTGTATATTGACTCGCTTTTCATGTTGTCCTTGTTTATCCTACCGAGCTTTGTCTTTTGTTGTGCCGGCTGTGCTGGCCCTACTCAGTGCACCCGTTTTTTTGAGTTTTATTTTTGCTATATTTAAGTGTTTCTCCTTTGGATCAAGGAAATCAAGGAGGGGGCGTTTCGGGTACCTAGCTTTCCCTGTTGCACTTGCTCAAGCTGGGTTTGTTTGTTGCTCAACTTGCCCTTAGCATTGTTGTTTTTTTTTAAACAAGTTTTATTAATTTTCCAGTTTTACATCCAAATATTTAGGAAGCAACGTGGTGATTGGGTAATCAATAGTCCAGTAACAAGATCTTTCGTACATGTCTCAGGTTACATCATCAAAAATTCCCTCTCTATTTCCCTTATTATATCACATTCAAATTAATACATTTCTAATTATAACTCAATCAATTAAGGCATTTATCAATATATTTTTACTTATACATATCCATGTCCTGTTTTTAAATTTTACCTAATTTCAATTACAGTGTTCCAATTTAGCCTTTAATATCCATAATATTTAGATTTCGGGTAACCCAAATTTCCCTTATTTCATTACAAAATAGTTGTCATATCTAAAATACACATATTGTTTACTTAAATACATTCTTACTTTATTTCACAAATATATTCTATTTCTCATCCTAGTACCTCATCACTTACTAATAAGGTATCCTTTGTTGTCTCAATCCAACTTCTGTATTATAATTCAAAACTATATTCTAATGGCTAATTTTCATTTCCCTTATAAATCTAAGTCCTAAATATTAAATCAATTAATATCTTTTAAAATCTCCTTAGCCCATTAAGTAAGATTTTAAGCTCTTCCATTATAAGTAAAAAAAAAGTCCCATTTTTTAAGTCTAACTCTAGCTTTCTTTTTGTGCCAAGCAGGCTTCCATACCAGTGCCTTTAAATCCTCAGGTGGATCTCCCTTCATTCCTACACGTTATTTGAATCAAGGGAGAGCATCCAGTTATCAATTTTTCAAAGGAACTGGCCCCTTTGTAATCATTGGATTGTTGCCCTAATAGTTCAAGTCTCCATGTTTGGTTTAGAATGTTTGTCGTCAGTTCAGTCTGGTCTTTTTCTTCTTCCGGTTTCATCTGGCTTGAATAAGAGGTCATGTCCAATGTTGTGATTGTTGTTTGATTGTCTAGGTTATCTAGGTTCTCAATATGTTGTACTTGTTGATCTTTAGCACCCTCCATCTTAGTGTTGCTTTCTTCGGTTTCTGTTGCTTTTTGAATTGCAGATTTTTTAGTTGAAATCAAGGTTTGACTATTAAAGTTCTCAGTAGATTGTACTTGTTGTTCTTTAGAGTCCTCTTTGATGTTAATTTGTTCCTCTTCTGTTGCTTTTTGGATTGTAAGTTCATCAGTTAAAATCTGGGCTTCATTTTGTAAATTTAAGGTGGCACCTTTGTCTTTCAATCTGGAATTAATTAGCTCAGTAGCTTCAAGGATTTTTTCAAGTATATGTTTATAGTTAAGTTGTGGGTAGTATTCCTCCATTTCTATGGTGATTACAGATAGTCCTTTAGTGGGGGCTATTTTTGATAAAAGTCAGTGAATGTCCACCTCCACTATTCCTAGAAGTTGTTTTCACCACCCAGCTGTTTCAAATTCTTATCTTTTTTAAATAATACCAAGGACAAATCTAGGCAGTAAGCAAGTCTCACAGTCAAAGAAATTCAGTTGCTATACCAGGCTTCGCCACAAGATGTCCCCGATAGCATGTAAAGTCTTTTTCCAAACTCAAGTTAGGCTTTTATCCAGTTTAAAATTATTTTTTTTCCAACTTAACGAGTAGATAGGGTAATAGGTCCCCGTAGAAATAGGAACTTTTTGGGACCCCAAATATCCAAAAAGTGCAAGTCCAGTTATTTAGTTGTTTAGTTTAGTTGTTCTTTTCTTTTCTTTTCAAAGCTTTATTTTCCCAAGATAGGCAGACGCCGCCATGTTAAAAGGGGGGAAGAAATTTGAAGAGGCTTTTACAGGAAGATAGTTGGGATACAAGAAAGGTAAGGTAAGGTCTCACCCAATTCCTCCGCGGTGCTTTCGTTGTGCTTGGTGGTGATTTTGGCTTTCGGCTGGTATGGCTTAGTGATCTCCGTCGGTCCAAAGGAGCTGCCTCAGATCAAACGGAAGGGCTACCGCCCTTCCGCGATCTGTCGAGGGTCCTCCTCACGGTCGTCGCCCCTCCAGGGCGACTTTTGACCCTTTTCAGGGTCTCCCAACGAAGGAAAACCGGGCAGTGGAGAGAGCGCTCCCCCCGCACGTCCGCCAGCGCCGCAGTCGCAAACTGGAAGCCGCCCTTAGCATTGTTTATTCCTATATTGCATATGTCAGCAGGTTTTTTTGCTGGTGGTGTTGTATAGCAATTTGCCTTTGTCTGCTTGTCTAATTTTCCAGTGTGGTCGGGTGTAGCGTCACCCATTCGTGTCTGCCATTCCTTTACTTTTCTGTATAATGTGCTTCATGCTGTTTGTGCGTCCTTTGCTTGTGTTGGTGTTTGTCAACATATAACTATGTCGTGACTTTTGTGGACGCTACCTTCCCCGTAGATAAGGGTCAGCTTGTTTGCTGGGGTAGTGCGTTCTATTATCTATTACCATCAATTTTTTGTGCCTGCTACCTTTCCCGTAGATGAGGGTCGGCCTTTTTGCTGGGGTAGCATGTTATTTCTCTGTTCTACTGCCAAGAGGGTGTGGACCTCTTCCATACATAAGGACTGCCTGTATTGGCTGGGTTCAGAATCCTTCTATTTGCCCCTGGGTAGTTGGTTCCCAGTACCATGCACAGAGGAGAAAACAAACAATGATGAAAAGGAAAAAAAAAGACGGAACAAAGAAAACATCAGTTATCCTGCCCTCAACCATGATTGGAGTGTGTGTGGTGAGATGTACAATGTACGAAGCGATTGTGGAGTCCGGATTTGCATTTCCGTTCTCCCGAGAGGGACACGGCCAGAGATGGACAAAGTGATTGAATTGATGGATGAATGCACAGTTGAGAGAAAATAAAAAATGTAACAAGCATGCTAGCCTGATTGAGGAGCTCGTTATCCCTTGCTCATTCACAAATTCACAAGTGTTGTCTTTCTACATTTTGCTTTTTGCTTTTTTCAATTTGTGGTCTCTGTGCTCTATAGTGGGTAGCCCTTCTGATTTTAACAGGTCATCCATGCATTGCTCCCCATGGTGAAGGAGTATAATGGCTGTGGGCTGTACCCTTCTGAATAACCCAATGACAACTGTACACCCAGATTGGCTTGTTTGGAGGGATATACTTCAGGCCTTGTTTCCAACTTTGCTGATGCCTGCTTTATTTCTTTTCAAGGACTGAACACCATGAAGACAAAATCAGAAACAAAAGCAAAGAAGGGCAGTGATCACCTTCTGATCCTGTCTCGTTCTGTTCCCCAGTCTTGTTACCATGCACAGAGTAAGGCCTTAAAGGCCACCAATCTCCTCTCCCCCAATCTTGCCAATAAGCATGCCCTTGGTATGCTATTACAATCTCCTTCTTCCCATGCCCCCTTCCCCTGTTGAAAGTGTAGCTGTTGCCTGTCTCTTATCCCTCCTTCCTCTTTCGCCTTGACCTCCATGCTTTCTCCCGTGGCCTTTGTCCCCTTTCCTCCATACTCCCTCCTGCACCTACTCCACTTCCCTTGAACCCCATACCTGCCCTTGTCTGTATTAACAACGCACAACTTTGGCCTCAGCCTAAGGCGGTGGAGAGTCTGGAAATGGGCTCGCCCTCTCCAATGGTACCACCTCCCCCTTCTTCAGCTGTGTTTATGCAACTCTCCCCTGCAGTTACCTCTCCTCTGGCCAAGCTTCAGGCATGTGAGCACTTGGCCTTTGACACCCATAGCATTGTTCCCCCTCTTTCCCCTTCTGTTGGGCAGGATTCTGCCTCTGTTCTTGACTCCTTTCCAGCAGTTTCTGGATCCTACTGGCCACACTGGCTTGCTCCATCTCTTTTTGCTGCTCCAACTACTTCGGGCATTAGGTTCCAGAGCAGTATTAGTGAGGGCCCAACCCTTTGTCCTACAGCTTCTGTTTTGCCATTATGCTCACAAACCTCCCAGCCCTTTGACCCTTCTGGACAGCCTCTAGGGAATTTCATTGACACCTTTGTACCTAAAATCACCCACATTTGATCCCTGGCTGAAAGTGGTGACATGGTGGTTCCCTTCCTCAATGGTTAAGACAAGTTTGGAGGAGTTGCACAGGGTTTGGAACATGCTGCTCAACATTGCTGAATTGAAATGTTAGGTTCGGCGATATGTTCTCTCTCCCTCCTTTCGCTTTTTTTCATGCAGCCCCCCAGTTCCCCAGTTCTTTGGGTAAATGTTATGTAACCCCCCAGGCTATGAAAGAAACAGTAAGTTGTAGATTGTTATGAAGTAAGTGGGAAGGCAATAGTATGTGTTTGCAAGGAAAGATCCCATGGATGAAAATCCTAAAGGGGAAAACAACCCAAGAAGCGTGGGAAACCCTGAAAAATGCGATCATAAAAGCCCAGTCCAGCACAATACCACTGAAAAAGAAAAACAAGAAATTCAAGAAGAAACCAGCATGGCTGCACAAAGATCTCTCTGACAAACTGAAAGACAAAAAGGACAAGTACAAAAAATGGAAAGAGGGACACATGTCTAAGGCTGATTATCAGCAGACAGCCAGAACATGCAAAGATGAAGTCAGGAAAGCAAAGGTTCAGAATGAACAAAGACTTGCAAGAGAAATCAAGGATAATAAAAAAAGTTTCTTCCAATATATTAACAAGAAAAAAGTCAAGGAAACTGTAGGCCCACTAAAGAGAAATGATAGTAAGGAAATAACAGGCAACAGGGAGAAAGCAGAATTGCTTAACTCATACTTTGCATCAGTCTTCACACAAAAAGAAACCATAGCCCAACATACCAAAAAAACCACTGCAAAAGACAAACTAGAATAAAATAAGCAAGAAAATAGTAAGAGAACATCTATCAGACCTTGATGAATATAAATCACCAGGACCCGACAGATTACATCCCAGAGTTCTGAAGGAGCTGGCAGATGTTATCTCAGAACCATTGCACCATATCTTTCAAAAATCCTGGAGCACCGGGGAAATACCTGAGGATTGGAAAAGGGCTGATGTGGTTTCCATCTTCAAGAAAGGGGAAAAAACAGACCCAGGAAACTACAGACCAATCAGTCTAACATCAATACCTGGGAAGATACTGGAAAGATAATCAAAAAACAGATCTGCGAACAACTAGAAGCAAACAAAGTTATAACCAGTAGCCAGCACGGGTTTGTCAAAAACAGATCATGCCAAACCAATCTTATTTCATTCTTCGATAAAGTGACTAAACTAATAGACCAGCAAAATACTGTGGACGTAGTATACTTAGACTTCAGTAAGGCATTTGATAAGGCAGACCACAACCTACTCCTTGGTAACCTAGAAAAAGGTGGAATAGACAACATCACCACCAGATGGATCTGTAGCTGACTGGCAAACCGTACTCAATGAGTAGTCCTCAACGGCACTACATCCACATGGAGAGAAGTAAGCAGTGGGGTACCACAAGGTTCCGTCTTAGGCCCAGTACTCTTCAATATCTTCATAAATGACTTAGATGAGGGAATTGAAGGGGAACTCATCAAATTTGCAGATGACACCAAACTGGAAGGAGTAGCCAACACCCCAGAAGACAAACTCAGGATCCAAAAAGTTCTTGATAGACTTGAACAATGGGCCCTGTCCAACAAAATGAGTTTCAATGTGGAGAAAAGCAAAGTTTTACATTTAGGCAGGAAAAATAAAAGATACAAGTACAGACTGGACAAGACCTGGCTTAAAAACAGTAACTGTGAGAGGGACCTTGGAGTCCTAGTGGATGATCACTTGACCATGAGCCAGCAGTGTGCAGCAGCAGCCAAAAAAGCTAATACAATCCTGGGTTGTATAAACAGAGGCATAGAATCAAGATCACGTGAAGTATTAGTACCACTTTATAAAACCCTAGTAAGACCACACCTGGAGTACTGCAGCCAATTTTGGTCACCATGTCACAAAAAAGATGTTGAGATTTTGGAAAAAATTCAGAGAAGAGCAACTAAGATGATCAAAGGCCTGGAGACTAAAACATATGAAGAACGGCTGCAGGACTTGGGTTTGGCTAGTCTAAAGAAAAGAACAAACAGGGGCGACATGATAGCAGTATTCCAGTATTTGAGGGGCTGCCACAAAGACGAGGGGGTCACGTTATTCTCCAAAGCACCAGAGGGCAGGACAAGAAACAATGGTTGGAAACTGAACAAAGAGAGAAGCAACCTAGAATTAAGGAGAAACTTCCTGACAGTGAGGACAATTAACCAGTGGAACAGCTTGCCTCCAGAAATCATGGGCGCTCCATCACTGGAGATTTTTATATAGATTTTATTAGTTTTTATAGGGTTAGGGATAAGGTGGGGTCGGGATTAGGGTTGGGGTTTTTCCAAATAATATTTTCAATATTTAGCAAACAGCATGTCTGGGTACATGTATTTCACTAACAATAATATAGTTAATTATCATAAACAATATGTTAATTCATCACTCAATAGCCGCCTTCTTGCTAATATATATTCAAAATTACATATCATGTTTCTTTCTCTCTGACTCATTTTTCTAGCCATTGATAGAAATTATCCCATGTTCTAAAGTACACTGAGTCTTCTTTCTCTTTAATCTTTAAAGTCAATCTATCCATTTCTGCACACTCTAGAATTTTCTTAATTAGTACTTCTTCAGTTGGTAAGTTTTCATTTTTCCAATGTTGGGCAAATACAATTCTTGCTGCCGTTAATATGTGTAGTATTAGATATCTGCAATGTTTCTCATACTTAGCTCCTATTATTCCTAACAAAAATAATTCTGCAAATTCAGTCACGTTATAAGAAAGATAAAAAGGAATGGGGTATACGGAGGGATCTGACAACACTAGATAAAATATTATTAGGAACGGAGGAGAAAGCAATCCAAAGAACATATAAATATTTATTGGAATTTAAAATGGAAGAGGAGCAGGTAAAAGAAGTGATGATAACATGGGCCCAAAATTTCGGATATAATATCGATCTAGACAAATGGCAAACGTTATGGGAAAGAAATAGAAAGTTAACCTTGGCCACCTCATATAAAGAGAATTTGTACAAAATGTTTTATAGGTGGCACTTCTCCCCAACCAGACTGGCAAAGATGAGAAAAGATATGTCACCACAGTGTTGGAAGTGCAAGAAAGTGTTAGGGACTTATTATCATATGTGGTGGACTTGTTCCAAAGCCAAAGAATTTTGGTGGCTAATAAAGACTTGGTTGGAGGAAATGTTGGGACTGAAGATAGATTCCAGACCAGAACTGTTTTTACTGGGAATGATAGATGGGAAGTTTAACAAAGGAGAGACATATCTAGTGTTGCATATTATAACAGCAGCAAGGTTGGTCTATGCCCAGAACTGGAAAAACGGAAACTCCCCGGCGGAGAGTGAACTAATTAAAAAAAATTTGATATGTGCAGAGATGGATAGACTAACATTAGAAATCAAAGACAAGGATGAAACAGAGTATTATGAAGTTTGGGATAAGATGTACTATTGGTTAGACTCGAGGAGAAAAAGTCAGAACAAAGAAAGCTCGTCTAGAAGAGAGAAAGTGTAGATTTTCAACCTCAAGGTGAGAGTAAGATAGAGATCAGAAAGAATATGAAACAAGAATTGAAATGGAAGTTATGTTGTAAATAGACGTAAATATGTATGTAAATATATAAATATGTAAATAGTATAAAAAGCAATATGTAAATGCTATAATGAATACCTATCAATGAATAGGGAGATATATGGTATATGGTATAGTATGTATGGCAAATAACAGCCAGAAAAGTCACACTGTGTTCAACCTGTTTTTAAATGTTTACTCAATAAAATTTATTTAAAAAAAAAAAAATCTGGTTTAAAGTCTATTTGTTTTTTAGTCATTTTCTCCAACCATAAATGTATTTTAACCCAAAATCTTTTTGCTTTGGGGCATGTCCACCAGATATGATAATAAGTACCTGGTCTTTGTTTGCATTTCCAACAATTGTTTGAAGTATTTTTAAACATTTTTGCTAATCTCACTGGTGTCATATGCCATCTGTAAAACATTTTATATAAGTTTTCTTTATATGACACTGCTTTAGTTAATTTAATGTTTCTTTCCCATAACTTTTGCCAATCTTCTAGTTCTATATTATATCCAAAATTCTTTGCCCATGTTATCATTGTTTCTCTTACTTATTCTTCCTCCATCTTTAAGTTTAACAGAAATCTATAGAGTTTCTTAATCAACTTTTCATCTGTTTTTAGCAGTATCTGATCAAAGTCTGTCTGTTCTTTATAAAATCCCATTGTTTTAGCATCTTTTTCATATCTCGTTTGAATTTGCAGATATGGCCACCATGCTAAATCAATACCTTGTTCTTGTAACTCTTGTCTGTCTTTCAATTTTCCTTCATTGTCCAAAATATCTTTATAAGTCACAACTTTATCGTAGTTAATTAAATTTGGTTAAGCAAAAGCTTCCATTGTTGAAAGCCATTCAGGTATCTTAATGTAAATTTTTTCTTTTATTTTTTCCCATTCTGAAAGAAGTGCATTCCTTATAAAATGGTTTTGAAAGTATCTATGTATTTTATTCTTTCCATACCACAGAAAGGCATGCCAACCGATTCGTAGGTCATGCCCCTCTAGGTACAATAGTCTTTTATCTCTAAGCATTATCCATTCTTTAAGCCATGTTAGAATGGTTGCTTGGTAGTATAACCTCCAATCCAGCAGTCCAAATCCTCCACTGTCTTTTGCTTCTTGTAGCATTTTCACTTTAATGCTAGCTTTTTTCCCCTGCCAGATGAATTTCAATATTATTGTATTCAGTTCATCAAAAAAGGCTTTTCCCAGCCTTACAGGTATCGTTTGAAATAAAAAGAGTATTTTTGGTAAGATATTCATTTTCACTGTTGCTATTCTCCCCAACATTGAAAGTTGGAAGTTTTTCCACTTTTCCAAATCCAATTTTATTTGTTTTAGCAGACTTACATAGTTATCTTCTTTTACTGTTACACATCTTGCTGTTAGATAAATTCCCAAGTACTTGACTTTTTTTAACTATTTGAAGATTTGTTTTTTTTGTTAGTTGATTTTTTTGTTTTTCTGTTAAATTCTTTGTTAGCACTTTAGTCTTTTCTCTGTTTATTGTCAACCCTGCCACTTCTCCAAATTTTTCTATTTTCTCCAGAAGTTTAGTGCTTGTTTCCAATGGATCTTCCAGTATAAAAACCAAGTCATCTGCAAATGCTTGTAATTTATATTTTTCATCTTTTATCTCCAGTCCTTTAATTTCTATATCTTGTCTAATGTTTCTATTCAGTACTTCCAATGTTAGTATAAATAGTAATGGAGATAGTGGGCATCCCTGTCTTGTGCCCTTTTTAATATTGAAGTTTTCTGTAAGCTCTCCATTTACAATTATTTTGGCAGTTTGTTTACAATAAATTGTTTTGATTACATTTATAAAGTATTTTCCAAAGTCCATTTCTGCAAATTGCTGAAACATAAATTGCCAGTTTACATTGTCAAACGCTTTCTGTGCATCACGGAATATTAAAGCCATCTGTTTCCCTGAATGAATTTCATAATACTCTAACACATCAAGAATCATTCTTAGATTATTTTTTATCTCTTTTAGGTAAGAAACCATTTTGATCTGTGTGTATAAATTCGATCAAAAATTTCTTTAGTCTTTCTGCCATTATTGAAGCAAAGATTTTGTAATCTACAATTAATAATGATATTAGTCTATAATTTTTTATTTGCGTTAGATCGGAGTCTTCTTTAGGTATTAAAGTAATATTGGCTTCAGTCCATGTATTTGGTATTTTAGCCTCCAGGAGAATTTCATTACACAGTTCTTTCAGAATCGGTCTTAATACATCTTGTAGTGATTTATAAAACTCTGCAGGTAATCCATCTGGGCCAGGAGTCTTATCCTTTTTTGCCTTTTTATAGCCTCTATAATCTCCATCATTGATATTTTTCCATTTAATGTTTCGAATATTCTCCGGAATTTTTGGTAAGTGCTTTTTTTAAGTACTGCTGTATTTTTTCTTTTGGAATTTCCTCTGCCTTATAGAGTATCTCATAGTAATCTTTAATAATTTTTTTGATTGTATCGTTTTGAAACTGTAATTCACCTTTTGGATCTTGCAGCTTGTTTATCAATTTTTTCTCTTTTTCTTTTTTCAGTCTATATGTTAACCATCTCCCTGGCTTGTTGGCATTTTCAAAGAAATTCTGTTTAGCCCTTTTAATCTGTTGAGCCATTATTTCCACCTCGGCTAAATTTAATTTATGTTTTATTATCTCCATTTGTTTCTTCAGTATTTTCTTTTGTGGATCTATTTGTAATTCTGATTCTAGCTTTCTGAATTCTTCCTTCAACTTTAACTGTAGTTGTTTCTTTTCTTTATTCTTTTTAGCGATGTAAGTTATAGCCAACCCTCTGAAATATGCTTTAGCCGTATCCCACACATTTTGAAGCGATGTTTCTTCTTTCTTGTTTATTTTGAAGAAAAAATCCATTTCTTTTGTCGCTAGTTGTAAGAATTCTTTTTCTTTCAATATAGATTTATTCAAGGACCATCTTAATTTTTTCTTAGTTCCTCTCCAAGTCATCTTTATTGGGTTATGGTCTGCCCAAACATTAGTTTCTATCTCAACTTCTTGTATCATCGTTTTAAGTTCCAAAGATGTCCATATCATATCAATTCTAGACCATGATTTATGTCTATTTGAGTAAAATGTATATTGTAATTTCTTTGGATTTTTTTCTCTCCATATATCTTGGATACAGAGTTCTTCTGTCATTTTTAAAAACGCTTTAGGTAATATATTTCCTCCTTTTCTCCCTTGTTTGACGCTTTGTAGTCCAAAGTTCCATCTGTTATTGCATTAAAGTCTCCCATTATACGAAGATTTTGATAGTTTAAATCTAGTATTTTTTTATATAGTTTTTGATAAAATTGTTCTTGTTTATCATTTGGTGCGTATATTGCTACCATCAGTATCTGTTTTTGATCCATCATTATTTCCACCATTAATATTCTCCCCTCTTCATCCGCGTAAATTTGTTTGGGATTCATCGTTTCTTTAATGTATAGAGCTTTCCTCTTTTCTTTTGAAGTGCTAATGCAAAGTAAAGTTTACCAATTTTCGGTTGTTCTAACAACTTATAATGTTGTCTCTTAACGTGTGTTTCTTGAAGTCAAATTATATCCATTTTTAATTTTTGTAATCGTGTTAGTCCATTTATATTCATTGACAAAATCCCACTTTCCTCCATCTCTTTCAGTTATATCTAGGTCTTAATCTTCTAGTCGATCTTATCTGTCTCTGATCTCTTGGTCTTGCTCCTTCTTCTGTATATGTGTTTTTAATTTCTTCCTCCTCTCTTTGTTTGACTGCTCCTTCTACTGCCATTTCTTCCTGTTTCTTTGTTTCTCTCTTTGTACCAGATTCAGGGTCACCTCTTTCCAAAAATGTTCTGTGGTTGTCAAAGAATTCCATTGCTTTAAGTGGCGTGTCCAGTCTATATCTTTTCGTATCCCAGTAAATTAAAATCCCTTCTGGAATCAGCCATCTGAAGTTCACTCCTTTGTCAATTAATTTCCTGGTTAGAAACTGATATTCTTTTTGGGATTCTCTTATTCTCCTAGGAATTTGTTTGAGGACTCCAATTTCTTTTTCTTTGTATTTCAAAGGTTCATCTCTTACTTTTCTCAAAATCTCGTCTCTTGTAGATCTTTTAAGAAATCTAACATGCACTTCCCTGGGGACTTTATTTCTTCTAGCATAGTTTGAGTTGACTCGATAGATCTGGTCTAATTCTCCTTCCATTTGCTGTTTCCCAGTTCCTAATGCATCTGCCAATAATTCAGTTATCAAGCCTAGGAGATCCTCTTCCTTGTCTTCCATTATGTTTTGAAATCTTAAAAAGTTTGAGGCTTTTTCCATCTCTATCCCCGCTATCGAGTTTTCTAGTTCTTCATTTATTTGGATCAACTTCTGATTTCCATCTTTTAAAAATTCTAGTTTCTGGTCAACCTCAGTTGATTTATCTTCTATTTTTTGGATTCTTTGTTGATTATCTGTGATCATCAGTTTAAAATTTTCAAATTGAGAATCCATATTCTTAATTTTTTGATTCATTTTATCAAAATCACTTTTCAACTCATGGTTTTTCGATGTGACCATGTGAGTAGCGATTGCCTCTTGAATTGCTTGTAGAGTCGCTTGAGTGTCCTTTTGGAAGGTATCAGTCTTTTCTTGTTGAAGCATTGTAGCAATTGATCTCTGATAGACTGGGCTTGCAGAAGCCGAAGAGGGAGCAGAAGATCCTTTTTTTCCAACTTTAGATAAGTTAGGAGTGCTCATCTTTTTCTTTAAATCATACGTTGTAATCCACCAAGTAAGTCAAAATTTATAATCCAATAAGCTCCTAACAAATAGGAGGTAAACAATAAAAATAGTAAGTAGTAAAAAAGAGCAGAAGGGCAAAAAGAAAAAATAGAAAAAAGAAAAAGAAAAAAAAACCCCAAAATTTGTAATCCAAAGTATTCTGTTTGGAGGGGTTTCTTGTTATTCACTCTTTCAAAACAGCTTGTAAAGATTCCAGGTCAAGCTGTATTTGTAATCCAGGGAAGTCCGATGACTTCAAACACAGTTTTTATTTATAATTGTAATCCATTGTAAGACAGGGCAATCCAAAAAGAGTCTTTCTTTCCCAGCCACAATCTTCAGGACTTCAAATTCCAAGGACACCAAGATATTTAAAATATAAGCAATGTCTGGGCATACAGCCAAGTTTTACTCCAATCAGAGCAAACTGCATGTAATTCTCAGTTTTGCCACTAGATGTCATTAAATGTCCATTCCCACCACACTTTGAAAAAGTTTAAGAAGTTAAAAACCCTGATGGTTTCCAAATAAGAAACAAACAAAAAGGATCTATAAAACCCAAAGTTTTCCAAGTTATCCTCCTTTTATGCCTCAGTCAGCTTCACAGTATTGTTATAAGTCAGTTTTAATTTCCCCAAAGCTTAAACCGCCGCTTATAGTTCAGGAGGGAGGGGTAAGGAAACCCCCCCCTCCCTGGAGCTAGGGGCTTTGTTTTTGAATGCTGTTGGAATGCTGTTGGAATGCTGTTTCACAGAACTGGTCCACTTGTAGAGAGATAAGAAAAGTAGTCTCACCCAGATCGGCTGTTTGCCTTCCGCTTTAAAATTCGTTGTCTCCGACGATCAGCTGCTTGTGGCAGACCGCATGGGTGTGGTCAGCCTTTCTTCCTGCCGGTCCCGAGGGCTCCTTTGGATCAAGTGGGCCAGCTATTGCTGGCCCGCGATCTGCAAAGTTTCACCCTTTGGCCAGTCGTCTCTACGGGGCGACTTTCGGTCCTATTGGACTCCCCAGCTGGTAGAAATCAGACTTGGGGAAGGGAGATTCATTCCCCAGCGCCCATCTTGCAGTGACATCACCGGAAACTCCGACATCACCAGAAACTCTGGAGATTTTTAAGAAGAGGCTAGACAGTCACTTGTCTGAGATGGTATAGGTTCTCCTGCTTAAGCGGAGGGGGGGCTGGACTAGAAGACCTCCAAGGTCCCTTCCAGCATTATTAATTATTATTATTATTATTATTATTATTATTATTATTATTATTATTATTATTATTATTATTATTATTATTATTATTAATTATTATTAGAGAAAAAGAAATGAAAAAGGTTCCGTGGAAAAATTCTTTGGGAGAGGAGCTTGTGAAAAGAAGAAAGAAAAAGCATGTGATTTACTTAAGAGAGAAAAAAGAGACGGCTATTTAGTTGGAAGAATGCTAAATGGAAAAAGGGGGTGAGAATTCTGCGTAGTCTTTCAAACAATTTTTTCTGTCCTCTTTGCTGGTTGTTATTTTTTTATTGCTTATGGGCTTTCTCCCTTAAAAGAGAGTGGGGGGAGGCAAGAAGAGAAAGGCGGGTGCGGGTTTTTTTTGTTCCTTTTAACCATTTTTTCTGCTTGGTTAAAATATTGAGCTTTTGCCTGAGTAGGACGGGGTAAATGTGCCATCTGATACCTGTTGTCAACTCTGCAACGAACCTGAATGAAGCCATTTCACTCGTTTTCAGTTGCCACCAGAATGGGAGGGTGGTGGTGGAATTTTTCTGCTAACTTAAAACAATTCTCTGTCCCGTGGGAACCAAGGTCATTTCTGTTTGTTAGACTGGGAGGCTGAGCTTTCTGTTAGAAAGCCCGTCAAACTAATCTATTGGGAAACGTAGCTGATTGCATAGTAATGGGATGGGAAGTTTAACTTTGTATACTGTAACTTTTTGGAGGGAAATTTAGACTTGGTTTCACTTTTGACAGTGCCGATAGTTTGTAGCCAATAAACATGTTCTTAAAGGAAACCTCAAGCCTCAGAGTTCTGTTTTAGTTGGTCTCATCTATCAGAACCATGACATTAAACCAAGACTCCTTAAAAATTTATACTTGGGCTCCTGAGCCCCAGTCGCCTACCTAACTCTGTAGGACGACGACAAAGACTCAAGAAAGAAATGGAGAGGAGAGTTGTCCTCTGGCCTCAACGTGACCGGAATGCAGGCTATCACCCAGGCAAAGAGTGGGGCTCCTGCTGCTGGAGCTGCTGAGGCAGAGCTCCCACTGATTTTGTCCCACGGCCTTCGTTCACCTGTACTGAGAAAGGTGAAGCGGCCAGCCGGCTGGGATGAATCAGGCGAATGGAAGTACCTGACCGCCCTCCACAGTGAGGTTGAGAGAAGAGTCCGACCAACTCAAAGTGGGAGTTGTGGAGCTGACTGCTCGCCACCTGATCTCCAGTGGACGAGACCACAGGAGCTCCCCAATGCTCCTACCTCCCCGGCGAAGCCCGTGCTCAGTCACAATGGCTCGGGCTGCTTCACCGCTACCCCAGCCAGTCTCGGCATCGAGTCCAGTGCGCTGGCGTAGCCCCGAGGTCAACGTCCTAGAAGCCCTGGAGCCCAGCCGAGAGCGTTTCACGATGTAGCTCTCCCCCGACTCCAGCGCCAGCGACCGGGTATGCAACAAGCCTACTGGGGACAACGGCCTGGAGACCCACCTCCTATCAAACCCATGTTTGATGGAGATCCTGAGAAGCTGTCTTTCTTCCTGAACCAAGTGTGGGCTCACCTGAACCGCTATGCTCCCGCCTACCTCGACGGGGCCGGGATGGTCGATGCCGTGGCAGCGAACCTAGAGGGGAAAACAGCCGAGTGGGTGACCACCCTGCATGATGTACAAGCACCAGAACTGTGGGACATCAATCTGTTTATGGGTGAACTGAGAGCCAGGTTTGAAGATGAGTCCCTAGCTCTGCAAGCTCAGAAGGACATCCATAGCCTGAAGCAGAGAGGGAGACCAGCCAAGAACTACGTTCGAGAGTTTTGGAAGGTGGCTGGCAGGCTCAGACAGTGGCCAGAGCCATCGCTGATCCGCCATTTCAAAGCGGGGCTAGACCGTGATTTGTTTCAGGTGTGCACCTACCGAGGAGTTCCTGATCAGCTCCGTGAGTGGTACCACATGGCTATAACCTTAGACATTGAACTGGACCGCCACCAGAGGCCCACCACCTCTGAGCCCAGACCGAGGTGGGTCCAGGAGAGATGAGTGATCCAACACCCCCAAGCTACTGCAGCCACCAGTTCCCTTTGGCCGCCAGCAGGGACCCTGATCAAGTGCTTCAGGTGTGGCCAACTAGGACACCGAGCTGCTGATTGTCCAGTTCCATTTCCCTAAGCCAAGAGTACACCTGCCACCACCACAAAGACAAAGAGAAAGCCTCGTTCTGTGCGGGAGAAATCAAATTGGGCCAGCCAAGAGCAAGCTGTCCAGGTCGCTTCTCCACCCCAGGGAGAAACAGAACCTCATCCAGAATGACTCCCAATGCCAGCACATTACGACTGTGATGACGAGGGGGAAAACGACCCAATGGTGAGCCAACCCATCCCGCCTTTTGCCTTTCCCGCGAAAGTCATAGTACCCAAGACAGGAGCCCAAATGGACTTTAACCTTTTAATTGACTCAGGCTGTACCAGATGCATAATCAACCTCCCTACGGTGCTTAAGCTAGGAATTCGTGCCAAACTATTGCCCCTAGCCATGAGGTTTGAACAGGCAGATGGGTCACTTATGGGGGGAACTCCTGCCACACATCTAACCAAACCAGTGCATTTAGAAATGGGGGAGCACTGGGAAATCATCCACTTCGTAGTGGTCCCAAAAATGACTGAATCTGTAATTCTCGGATTGTCTTGGCTTGATAAGTGGCGCCCTTTGATTTGGTGGGAGGATGGAGTGAGGACATTAAGGTTAGCGACAGGACCCCTTCCCCCTCACACACCCAGCGAGGTGCGAGAAGCTGTCGCTACTAAAGACCAAGAACTGATCCTTGAACCTGTGACAGCTGCCATAGAACTCATTCCAGGAACCCAACTTATACCAAGTGAGTACTGAGATTTAGCGGAAGCTTTCAGTGAAAAGGAATGTGACATCCTTCCCCCCACCAGGCGACTGGCTGTGCGATTGAAATCCTACCGGGTGCCAAACTCCCTAAGCCAAAAATGTACTCAATGACACCCAAAGAGTTAAAAGAACTGAGGGAGTACATTGACAAGAATCTGGCCAGGGGTTTCATTCAACCCGCAAAGTCACGCGTGGCTGCCCCCGTGCTGTTTAAGGAGAAGAAAGATGGGTTGCTGAGACTGTGCATGGATTTTAAAGGGTTAAATGCAGTCAGTGTGGAGAATATGTACCCCCTCCCCCTGATGAAAGACATGTTGGCCCATTTGGTGAAGGGAAAGTTTTTCACAAAATTGGACTTATTACCGGGTGCGAATTAAACGGGGATGAATGGAAAACAGCTTTCAACAGCCCTCTGGGAAGCTTTCAGTTCAAAGTTATGCCTTTGGCCTCCAAGGGGCCCCTGTGTTCATGCAATTGATAAATCAAGTGCTGCATGATCACCTGTATAAAGGAGTCCTAGTCTATCTTGACGGCATCCTTATTTACACAGAGACCATGGCGGAGCACATCAGATTAGTACGCGAAGTACTAAAAAAATTACTGAAAGCAAAACTTTACGCCAAACTTTCCAAATGTGAATTCCATCAAACGCGCCTCAACTACCTTGGTTACAGAATCTCCAGCAAAGGGGTAGAAATGGACCCAGCCAAAGTCAAAGTGGTGCTGGAATGGCAGCCCACATGAACCCGCAAGCAGCTTCAAAGCTTCCTGGGGTTCGCAAACTTTTATTGGCAATTCATTCCTTCTTTTGCTACAATAGCTCTACCGATTACTGAACTACTGAAACCAGAAAAGGGGGGGGGGGAACCTTGACCCTGTCAGCCTCTGCCATGGTCTATGGCAGGGCTTTTCAACCGGTGGTACGCATAACACCGGTGGTACATTGGCACGTGGCAGGTGGTACACGGCCCTGCCCAGCCCAGCCAAGGGTAGTGGGGGAGGGAACAAGCCAAAGCAGCGCAGCGCAGGACTTGTCGTGAGAGAGTCCTCAAGAGCTGCAGGGCTGCTGGGGTGAGTCAAAGGCCCCAGGATCGGCACTTCCAGCACACCCGGAAGAGAAAAGAGGAAGGGGGCAGAAAAAGGAAGGGATATAAAAGGAGGCAGTTTGGGTGGGAGAGGGAGAGAGAGAAAAAAGACGCAGCCTTGGGAGGAGGAAGAGTCAGCTGGAGCTGCACCAAAGAGAAAAAGAGGAGGAGGAGGGGCGAGAGAGGAGAGGATAAAAAACAGGCCGGGCACGCACACAGGTGGCAGCGACAAACAGGTAAGAAATGCAGCTGGGGAAGGGTCACGGCATGAGAGTCCACGTTACCTGCGCTACAACACCCAGACCCCAGCCTGCTTGGTTTCGGCACGCAGCGGCGCACTCTCCTCACTGCGCAGAGGCTGGGCCGGGTGAGGTGAACCGGTGAGAAGCCGAACCTGCCTGGGCGCACACAGAGGTGGCGAGCGCCTGGCGCCTGGCGTCCTGGGTGACTGTTTTGCCCTGCAGGCTGACCATGTTCTGAACGCTTTCCTTTCACCCGGGACGCCAGGGACCATGCGCTCGCCACCGCCTCTGCGCGCGCCCAGGCAGGTTTGGCTTGTCGCCGGTTTGCCTCGCCCGGCCCAGCCTCTCCGCGTGGTGTACATCAGGGGACAAGGGGTCTATGGTAAGAGGCATGGTAGTTTTTGTCTTCGGGAGGAAATAAAAGGCTGAGAGTTTTGAGAAGGGGGGAGAGGGAAGTAGGGATTGGAGGGCTGTGCTATAATCAGATCAACGTTTTTTGGGTGTTCGTTTTTGGAAAGCACCTGCAGTGGAAGAAAGTAAATGACCCTGGATAGAATTAAGGGTGGGAAGTTCCTGATGCGACCCCATCCAGCTTTGTAATCTCTTTGCCGCCGTGACTTTGCCACCGTCCTCTCCTCCAACCTCGACCCTCCTATGATTTACAAAACCAGAGGTGTCCTGGTGTCCCGGGTGACTGTTTTGCCCCGCAGGCTGACCGCGTTCTGAGGAAGGAAGGATGGGACAATGAGAGGGAGAGAGAGAAGGAAGGAAGGGACAATGGGAGGGAGGGAAGGAAGGAAGGAAGGGACAAAGAGGGAAGGAGGGAAGGGAGGGAGGGATAATGGGGGAGGGAGGAAGGGGACAATGAGAGGGAAGGAGGAGGGAGGGAGGGAGGGACAGGAAGAGAAGGAAGGAAAGAAGGAAGGAAGGAAGGAAGGAAGGAAGGAAGGAAGGAAAGGAAGGAGGGAGATCGGAATGAGAAGCAGGGAGGCAGGGAAAGAGGGAGGGTAGGGATGGAGGGAGCAAGGAAGGCGGGAGATTGGAATGAGAGGGAGGCTCTAAGGGAAGTCCTGCCTTAGCACTTGGCCACCAGCAGCCCTGCTGCCCTTTCGCCATCCCCTTGTCCCCTCCTCCTGGCCTATCCTCCTGGTTTCCCATCCTATCGCTAAGGATCGTTTGGTTACAAAGCTGGGTCTCCTCACATTGAGAGGGAGTGGGCCTCCCTCTGACCCACGCACTTTGCCCTCCTGCACCCACCATGAGCAACCTGGACAAGGAGAGTGGGCACAGCAGCAGCAGCAGCCTTGACAAGGAGGTAAGCACAGCCAGGCGCCCCCTCAAGGAAGTGGGGCTGGAGTGGGTTGGGCTGCAGGGTCCTGGTGCCCCGGGAGCTCGATGGCCGGGCTGGGTGCTTGCCCTCCACTGCCCAGGGCTCCAGGCAGCCCACACCACTGGGAGTCCCCCGTGCAGCCCAAAAGGGACAGTGAGGCTCCTCTGGTGGACCATGCCCTGGCGCCCACCCGTCCCACCCCCCTCCACCAGAGACCCACAGATCCCCCTCACAGCCCTGCCTGCACCCCCCACAGGCACCCCGTGACCTGAGTGATGTTGAGCTGGCCACGCCCCCCCCAGCCATTGACTTTGCTTGTCAAAAAGTTGCAAAAGGTGATCACATGACCCTGGGACACTGTGACCGTCATAAGTATGAATCAGTTGCCAAGCATCTGAATGTAAATCACATGACCCTGGGGATGCTGCAACAGTCATAAGTGTGAAAAATGGTCATGTCACTTTTTTCAATGCCGTTGTAACTTCGAACAGTCACTAAGTGAACTGTTGTAAGTCGAGGTGTACGTGTACTTCATCACTTTTTTCCTTTTTTTTTTTTTTGTCATCAAGTTTTTGACACCTTGCTAGGTGACTGGTGGTACTCGAATATTGCCATATCCTAAAAGTGGTACAATCTGTGAAAAGGTTGAAAAGCCCTGGGTTTAAGACTTATGATAAAAGGGTACAGAACATTATATAGAGACAAATACCAATAAACAACAATACAACCATAGTCCATACAGCAGGCATGAGGCATTTTCGGATGCAGATCGTTTCCTTCATGCACCTCTGGGCTTCCATTGTGTTCGAAAAGGTGGTGTAAAGTTCTTCAGTTGTCTGAGGAAGGCAGATCGGAGTCCACTTCTTGTTGGTGCTGTCTGGGCCAGAGATTGCATGCTGGTGGGGAGCAGAGGTTACTAGCACTTGCTTCCCTGTTGGGTAAAGCTTCAGTCTTTGCCTTATTGTGGTCAGTTGGATCGGGTCATGTGACTTCCTCGTCTGGGGCTGGTACTTTCTTGCAGTGCGAAACATTCATCCAGGAAGCCAGATCTTGACACTTCACAGCGGTGTTGGTGGTCAACAAAATCTGGAATGGTCTCTTTCAACGAGGAGCCAAGCAATTTTTTTGCTGAAATACTTTAGTCAGAACCCAATCACCAAACTTCAAAGAATAACAAGGATGTAGTGGTTCCTTGGGTAAAACCGCCGCAACTTGTGAATGATAAGTCTTTTAGAAACATGATGAAAGCTTGGCAATAGTCCAATATGACAGCATCTAACACATGAATGACTATTAAATGTAAAAATGACGGAGGGGAAGCTGACATTCTCACAAGCCTCACAGGCACACACAAGGTGGACCCAAAATAACAGGTTTTTTTACTTCACAAGTTTACTCCCCCTCTTTCCTTCTTCTGTTTAGCAAAACATTCTATGGCATGTTTCCCTTTTTCTAAATTTCCCCTCTGCCATGTGTGAACTATGACCTAGTTTTTGGTAGCATAGCATAAGCATTTTAGCTTTATTTCTGTACTTCCTCTACCTGCTGCCTAGCTGCCTATCTAATATCAGAGCAGCTTAGAATACTTTAGTTTGTAATTCAATAATTTCAGCACACTAATGTTCAATTTCCTAACTTATACTGCAGTGTTCAAAACAGATATATGCAGACCAAAAACAGTACAAACCAAAGCTCCAAAGATAGGTGTCATGGTTCCGATAGATGAGACCAACTAAAACAGAACTCTGAGGCTTGAGGTTTCCTTTAAGAACATATTTATTGGCTACAAAGTATCGGCACTGTCAAAAGTGAAACCAAGACTAAAGTTCCCTCCAAAAAGTTACAGTATACAAAGTTAAACTTCCCACCCCATTACTATGCAATCAACTATGTTTCCCAATAGATTAGTTTGGCGGGCTTTCTAACAGAAAGCTCAGCCTCCCAGTCTAACAAACAGAAATGACCTTGGTTCCCACAGGACAGAGAATTGTTTAAGCTAGTAGAAAAATTCCACCACCCCCCTCCCATTCTGGTGGCAACTGAAAATGAGCCAAATGGCTTCATTCAGGTTCGTTGCAGAGTTGACAGTCGGACCCCCCAAAAAGAAAACAGATCCTGTAGAGAAATAAACAGAAGTTAGGAATCTCCCCTAAGTTTCTGAGGATGCTTATCGTAAAAAAACTTTATCAACTGATCTGCCTTGACGTCTGTACTTTTTACCCAAGTTGCCTCTGACAATGGATATCCCTTCCACTGTACTAAGTACTGTAATCTCCCCTTGTATAATCTAGAGTCAAGGATTCATTTTATTTCATAATGAGTCTCCCCCTCAACCAAAAGGGAACCAGGTGCTTTCTTAGGAATTGGTCTTACGGATGACTCTCTGAGAGGTTTTAGCAAACTACAATGGAAAACAGGGTGTATTTTCCCCAACAAGCGAGGAAGTTGTAACTCCACTGTCACAGGATTTATAATTCTAACTATAGGAAAAGGACCAAGAAATTTTGGTCCCAATTTCTTGCTAATTTGAGTCTTAAATACTTAGTCGAAAGATAGACTTTCTCCCCCACCCGGAACGGTCTCTGAGGGGATCGCTTCTTATCAGCTTGTTCCTTGTATGTTTTTGCGGCTTGTGTTAGAGCTTTTTTTACATTAGTCCAAACAGTCTGCCATGATGTCACCCACTGATCTAAAGTTTGTCAGGCAGGTGGTTCTTGGGGGTATTCAGGCATAGGAACTAACTCTCGGCCAGTGGCTATTTTAAATGGAGTGAGCCCAGTACTGCTGTGCATGGTATTATTGTAAGCCACTTCAGCAAAAGGCAGGAGGTCAGCCCAGTCAGTTTGTTGGTAGTCAATGTGGCATCTGATGTATTGTTCTACCATCGCGTTAGCTCATTCAGCCAATCCGTTTGTGTTCGGATGAAAAGCCGACGAAAGTCCTTGTGTGGACCCAATTAGCTTGAGAAAGTCTCTCCAAAACCTCGCTGTAAATTGAACTCCCCTGTCTGATATAATCCTCTTTGGAGCACTGTGGAGGTGGTATATATGTTTTAGAAACATCTTGGCTAATTTCTTTGCAGAGGGAAGCCCTGAGCAGGCTATAAAATGAGCCTGTTTTGAAAAGAGATCAATGACAGTCCATATTACCGTATTCCCCCTACTTTCCAGTAATTCAACAATAAAGTCCATAGCTAGGTTTTCCAGGTTGCTTTTTCATGGCAAAAGTGGCACAGCTTTTTACATAGCTTTCAATGTCCTTTTTCATCCCCGGCCACCAAAATTGCCTCCGGACTGTCATAAAATGAGACAGACAAAATAGTATGTCCTTATTGAGAAACAGCATAAAGTTCAAACCACTTCTGTGGGGCCTATCTCAGGTTTGCTTCAGCCTCATCTTGTTATATGAGGAGGGGGCTATATTTTCATCTCCCACAGTCCCCACTTGTTGTCCGTAAGGACAACACAAAACAGAAGCAAATCGATAAAATTAGAAGGATTCTGGGGTAAAGGATCTACCATAGTTTCACAGGGGCATGTAAAGAAAGTACTTTATTGGGAAACGCATACAACCTCAGTAGGGTTAAGACTCATAATTAAAAGAATACAAATGCCAATAAACAACAACACAATGATTGTCCATACAGCAGGCATGAGGCATTTTCCTGATACAGATCATTTCCTTCATGCGCCTTTGGACTTCCATTGTGTTGGAAAAGGTGGTATAAAGTTTTCAATTGTCTAAGGATGGCAAATCAGAGCCCACTTGGTGCTGTCTGGGCTGGAGATTGTATGCTGGTGGGGAGCAGAGGTTACTAGCACTTGCTCTCCTGTTGGGCAAAGCGTCGATCTTTGCCTAGGTACAGTCAGGTGATTGGGGCTGGATGTCTTCCTCGTCTGGGGCTGGTACTTTCTTGCAGTGCAAAACATGCATCCAGGAAGCCAGATCTTGATATCTCACAGCAGTGTTGGTGGTCAATAGAATCTGGAACGGTCCCTTTCAACGAGGAGCAAAGTAATTTTTTTTCTAATGAAATACTTTAGTCAGAACCTGATCACCAATCCTCAAGGCATAACAAAGATGTAGCGAATCCTTGGGTGGAGCAGTTGTCAGGGAAGCTGAAATATCTCAAACAAAATCTTTATAGGTGGGAAAAGGGAAAGGGGAAGAAGGTAGAACGAGAGGGAGGGGAGGATATTGTGACAGGAGCAGGGTTGCTTGTCACTGGCATGACTCGCACTGGTCTCCTGTGAATGACAGTCTGTGACAGCAATGATGAAAACTTGGCAGTAGTCCAACATTGCATCCTTTGAAGCATGGATGTCTTGTAGAGAAGCTGACAGTCTCATAAACCTCACACACACACACAAAATAGACCCAGAATAACAGATTTTTTTATGCCTAACTTTACAAGCTTACTTCCCCTTTTTCTAAGTTTCTCCTCTACCATACGTGAACCATGATCCAGTTTTCAGTAGCATAGGACAAGCACTTTAACTTTATTTCTGTACGTCCTCTACTTGCAGTTTGGCTGACATTCAACTGCTAGCTGCCTACCTAAGATTAAAGCAGCTTGAAACATATATTAAGCTGTTACTTTAAAACAACAAAAATTCCATCTTCTATTAAGTGCGTTTCCTTAAAATCGTACTTCAGCTTGCAATGCAATTATTTTAGCACACTGATGGTCAATATCCCAACTTGTACTGCAATGTTCAAATAGCACATTTCCCCCCTTTTGTAGGAAAGCTGTATAATATCGTAATCAAGCAAAAATTAAATTGAACAGAAACCACACCCTTTTCCTCCCTGCCTCCCCCTCACTTTCAAGGCAGAAAGTCCCCAAGCAAAAAGAAAGAAATAGCAACTAGCAAAGGAGACAGAAAATGTTTTAAAAATGTGTAAAAGATTATACAGGAATTTCCCCCCTATTTCCAGTCAGCATTCTTCCAACTAAATAGGTATCTCTTTTCTTTTTCCGTCTCTTAAGTAAACCACATGCTTTCTTCCATTCAGGAGCTCCTCTCCCACATAATTTTTCCATGGAACCTTCTTCATTTCTTTTTCTCATATCCTTGCAAACACATACTACTACCTTCCCACGTACTTCATAACAACCTACAACTTACTGTTCCTTTCATAGCCTGGGGGGTTACACAACATTTACCCAAAAAAACTGGGGAACTGGGGGTGCATAAAAGATAAAATTGGGAAAAACAATTTTTGAAAAAAACAAAAGGCAAAATATAAAAAGACAACACTTGTGAATACGTGAATGAGCAAGGAATAATGACCTGCTCAATTAGGCTAACATGCTTGTGGTTACATTTTTATTTTTTCTCTCACCATGCATTCATCTATCAATTCAATCACTTTATCCAGTATACATCTCTCCACACGCACTCTAATCATGGTTGAGGGCAGGATCTCATCTTTATTTCTTAGTCCCTTTTTTCCTCTCTTTGTTCTGTTCTTTTGTTTTACTGTATTTCTTTTTTTTTTTAATCCCTATTTGTTCTCTCCTCTAAGACAGTCTGGGAACCCAACCATCCAGGGGCAATAGAAGGGAGTTGAACCCTGCCAACACAGGCAGTCCTTATGTATGGAAGAGGTCAGTAAAACTTACAGTAGCAATAGAGAAATAACATGCTACCTCAGGAAAAAAGGCCAACTCTTATCTATGGGAAAGGTAGCAGGCACAAAAATTGATGGCAATCAACAATGAAACATATCATCCCAGCAAACAAGCTGACCCTTCATCTATGGGGAAGGTAGCACCGATGTTAGTTACTAACAAACAACACTGTCCCAACAAAGAAGCTGGCTCTTATCCATGAAAAAGACAGTGTTCACCATTAACTAAAGGGTGGACACAACTACAAAAACAAAAAATGCAGAAAAAAATGTACACGTACAATAAAAAAAAGAAAAACTTTAAGCAACAGTGGGTGTCGCTATGCCCAAAGACATAAAAAAATCAGGAAGCGAACAAATTTAATACAGGAAAAAATTCAATGACAGATGTAAGATAAGGAAAGAAACCACAAACCACCAGAATACAATTCCCCCCCAAAAAACCAGTTTCATAACTTCCTTTTATATAAGAGCAAATTAAAAGAAAATGCTTAACAGGAATTATTTCAACAGATGCTATACAACAGGCCTGTCAGCATCAAGTCTAACCATAGACAAATCAAGGCAAGGACAGACCCGATGCCAGGGGTTCATCCACATCATTTCATATTACCACATACGATTTATACAACTCTTTCCTCGGGCACGACCCGGACTGAGGGCGCGACCCTCTTTCAACACAATGCAAGTGAGTGATCAGCTCTCAGGGCAGGCGATATCTCACCGGGTCCCAGCCACAGGGTGCACCTGGACTGTTTTGCCAATGAAATACGCCGGGTGGGACATACGTCTGTCTCGAGCAACTAAGGTTGTGACCCCTACCTTGCAACCAGATTAGGAGACAGAGGCCCGTTTCATGTGGCTTACCTTTGATTTTAAGCAATAGGGTCGTATCAAAGTAGGCTGATAACCTGGAGGTCCAGACCAGGACGAAGCAAGATGGTCTAATTGGACGCCAAGTCTCTTTCAGCAACTATTTGATCCGAGTCACGGCACCAAGTTCCTGTCATAAAATGAGACAGACAAAATACACGCAAAACAATAATGTGCTCTTAAAATCAAAGGTTTATTTCATGAATAATTTTGAAGCATGAAAAGCCATTTTATTATACCAACATTCTAGTAAAACAGTACTTACATTACCAACCCATTGCAATGAGGACCATATGACATAGCAGAATCCAATAGGACAGCTATAGGCCAATGGCAAATCAATCAGGTCCAGTCCCAACCTTTTATACCCTTTCTCATTCTAAGACTCTAGTCAGATGGTCCGCTGACTTTTGCTGATCATAACTCTCCACATATACCCGTGTACATTGGAACCCACATCCATCAGCTACTTTCAGTTCCCTATTTCTCCCACGGTTACAATACTCATGTTCCAAATATACATAGAACTATCTACTTTGCAATTTCATATTGCACAAGGCTCAGCAGATTACAAATAGTACGTCCTTATTGAGAAACAGCATAAAGTTCAAACCACTTCTGTGGGGCCTATCTCAGGTTTGCTTCAGCCTCATCTTGTTATATGAGGAGGGGGCTATATTTTCATCTCCCACAGGACCAAATGTAATGTCTTTAGGAACCCAAAGTTCCTAAAGCTTGCTTGGTGTGACTGCGTTGAAGCGCCTGGAGTCTGAGGGTATCGGGCAGGTACAATTTAGAACCCTTCCAGGCTAAACCACCCTGTTGGGTCAGTAGGGTCTTATTCGCCTGGAACCAAGTGTCAGTTTTTAACTTTTTCTTAAGTTTTCTTTATCAAAGAGCTATCTGGCTCGGTAGATTGTGTGTATGCCTGGCCCCTAGTGATTACTTGTGATGCTGATTGTGGCAGTGGAATAATAGAATTTACAATCTCCTCTCGGCGGCTTTTGTACTGGGGCATCCTAGACAAGGCATCAGCTAGGAAATTCCACCCCCCCCCCCGGGAAGTATTTCAGAGTGAAATTGAAACGATTAAAGTACTGGGCCCAACAGACTTGTTTGAGGAACAGCTTTCGAGGGGTCCTTAGTGCCTCTAAATTTTTATGATCAGTCCACACTTCAAAAGGCACTTTACCCCCATCAAGGAAATGGCGCCAAGTTAGTAGGGCCCACCTCACTACGAAAGCCTCCTTTCCCTATATAGCCCATCTGTGATGACCCAGGGCACAGCACAGAGGCAAAACAGTCAACCGGCAGTTAAAACCGCCCTTTATTTGCTCCAATTTTCCCCAAATGCTCCCACGTTTCTGGCAAGCCCCAGAACAAAGTAAGACAAACACACCTTCAGCAGCCTCTGGCTGCAAGTAGTTTCACATACAGTTAGATTAGAAGAGTAATTTACTCAAGGCCACGTAGATAACAAGGAATGAAACATACATCCAAAATCTAACGAGTCTGTGGAAATACAAGCTTGCCTGAGCAGTTTCAGAAGAGAAGCCAAAATACAATCCGAGGTCTTTGAACACCAAATCAAGTTTGTCAGCCAGTCCAATGGTCAGAGTTTCAGGGCTTCCAAGCAGAAATCACAACACAGAACAAGAGATCAGAGGGACTTCCGGTTTTGCGCCCGCAGCGCATGGCCGTGCGAGAGCGGACCTCCGCTCCCCACGGCTAGTTTCTTCCTGCTTGGGGGACCCTAGATGGGTCCGAAGTTGCCCCAGAGAGGTGACTGTGAAGGAGGGGCGCCCCGTTGATCATGAAGCGACGGCAATCGCTTCGTTTGATCTGGGGAAAGCCCTCCGAACCCGACAGGAGAAAGGCTAGCGTGAGATCAGCATCTAGCCCAAGCTGCTTGCAGCCGAAGTCACAGAGCACGAACCTAAACATCGGTGAACAGCGTGCTTGGAATTGGTGAGAGTACTGATCTTCTTTCTTCTATCTACTATTTAAATCCTTGAAAAGATCCCCAAAGCAAGAAAACCTCCAGAAGTGAAGGGAGGGGACTACATCCCCATTCCCTTACAGATGGAAGCGGCGAATTAATATTAAAGGAGGGAAGAGATTTATTAAAATTTGATTTAAAATACTTCAGTCTGGACAAATTTAGGAACTAAAAAACTGTCAAGATTATACCCTAAATTTTTTTTGATGGAATTATAAAAATATATAACACAAATAACTTTTTGATTGAAAGAAAAACTGAAAAAAGAAATAACTGCTGACAGAAGGACTCAGAAATTGGCAGAGTGCCTAGAAACAAAAAAAAGTTGTTCCTTTGAATTGCAAATAACCTTGAAGATAGCTGGGAACAAAGGAAGAGCCAGCTATAAGATTAAAAAGTGTTTGAAAGAAAAAGAAAAAAACAACACCTGGACTGTTGCTTAAATCTAAGAACTGTTTATGGAAAAGAAAAACCTTGGCTTTTTGGCTAATCTTTTAGAGGAGAATCTGTAGGAAGGATTTAAAGTGGCTTAACATACTGAACTGTAATTTTGACTGACTGATAAATTGACTTTTGAATTAAAACATTGATGAAAGATTATTTGAAGGGAGGAAACAACATGGATATCACATATGTATCAAAAAATGACAGCATGCCACATTCAATATTTTCTCCTGAAGGACGTAGCCTGGAAAATCAAGGGCCTCCAGAAGCAATACTTCAAGGCAAGATAAATACTTTCCAGGAGGAAATATATGTAATGTTAGGACAAATACAAATGACAATAGACTCAAACCACGAGGAAATCCAAAACAACTTTGATGATTTAAATAAGCATATTTCCAATCTAAATTTACAATTAAAAAACACCCAGGAAATAACAACAAAGGCACAAATAAATCAGACAGCAGACTACAAATTAGAAGAGTATGATCAAATTGATGAAACAACAAAGGAAAAGAATTACAATTTGACACAATGCCTATATCTAATCATTTATATATTGAAAATATTAAGAATTATATTTTGGCTAAGGTTGAAGAAGGAGAATACAAACGGGAGAAGGGAAGATCAAAGAAATCTATGATTAATTAATATATTAATTATGGAATTATTAAATTTAATTATTACTGTTAATTATTGTCTTTTTTTTCTTGTTAAAATATAAAACAAGACAACACGCTGTACACCAGGCACTGGAGATTGTTATAGTTAAAAACTAATAAAATATCTATAAAAAAAAAGAACAAGAGATCAGAGAGTTGTTTCCAAGATCAGCAACGGCACAAAAAACTCCAAACATTCAGCATTTGTTCCCGACAAATGCCCCTCCCCACAGCGTCTCCTTAAGTCTCAGTCTCCAGGTGTGCCTTGTGGAGAGGGGCGGGGCGCTCTCCTCCCGAGTAGTTGAGCCTGCCTGCGTTGTTCCCTCCTTCTCTCCACTCTCCGTGCTCTAGGACAGGGCTTTTCAACCGGTGGTACACGTACCACTTGTGGTACATTAATGAGTGGCAGGTGGTACGTAGCCCTGCCTAGCCAAGTGTAGTGGGGGAGGGAAAGAGCCAGCACAGGCAAGGACTTACAGTGAGAGAGTCCTCTGGAACTGCAAAGTGGTTGAGGAGAGGCAAAGGCCCCAGGCTCACTTCTGGCTCACCCTCCCCCATGAGAAAGGAGGAGGAGGGGGCAGAGACAGGAGAGGCTATAAAAGGAGGCAGTTTGGGCGGGAGAGGGAGAGAAAAAGCAGCAGCCTTGGGAGGAGGCGGAGTCAGCTCTAGCTGCACTGAAGGGAAAGAAGGAGGAGGAGGGTGGGGGGAGAGAAGAGGAGATCAAGCAGGCCGGCAATGAGCTGATCTACAACTGCTGTGGCAGCCACCTGTGCTGGCAGCAGCAAACAGGCAAGAAATGCAGTGGGGGAGGGGTCGCCCTCCAAGAGGAATGAAAAAAGGCAGCAATGGCTGGAGGTGAGGCACGGAGGGAGGGAGATGGAGAGTGGAAGGATTCTTATGTGCTTTTGTGACTTTGAAGTTCTGGGATTTGTGCAATGTGGGCTTTGTGTTCTTAAGGAGTGTTTGGCAATTTCTATTTGGCTGATGTCTAGTGTTAGCTTCTATTGCTCTCCTATTGTTAGCTTAAGTTTTGCTGCAAGGGATTTTGAAGTAACCAGTAGCTAATTCTTAAAAAGTGCCTTTTTAAGCTAGTTCACTCAGCAGTTTGTCTTTTCTGTCTCTGGAGGCTTTTCCTTGTTTGATGAATATATGGAAGAGAGAAAATATGGGGGGAGGGTTCAAATTCTTCCTTCAGAAGGAGGTGGGCATGAGAAAGAGGGAGGCAGGGAAGGAGGGAGGGAGGGAACTTAGCACTTGGCCACCAGCAGCCCTACCATTGACTTTGCTTGTCAAAAGGTTGCAAAAGGGGATCACATGACCCTGGGACACTGTGACCATCATAAATATGAATCAGTTGCCAAGCATCCAAATATAAATCACATGACCCTGGGCATGCTGCAATGGTCATAAGTGTGAAAAATGGTCATAAGTTGTTTCAGTGCAATTGCAACTTTGAACAGGGGTGGGGGTTTTTTGGTCATCAAGTTTTTGACACCTTGCTAGGTGGTACTCGAATATTGCCATATCCTAAAAGTGGTACAATCGGTGAAAAGGTTGAAAAGCCCTGCTTTAGTCTAGCCAAACCCAAGTCCCGTAGCCGTTCTTCGTATATTTTAGTCTCCAGGCCTTTGATCATCTTAGTTGCTCTTCTCTGAACTTTTTCCAAGGTCTCAACATATTTTTGTAGTATGGTGACCAAAATTGGTTGCAGTATTCCAGGTGTGGTCTCACTAGGGTTTTATAAAGCAGTACTAATACTTTGTGTGATCTTGATTCTATGCCTCTGTTTATACAACCCAGGATTGTATTAGCTTTTTTGGCTGTTGCTGCACACTGCTGGCTCATAGTCAAGTGATCGTCCACTACGACTCCAAGGTCCCTCTCACAGTTACTGTTTTTTTTTTTAATAACAAGTTTTATTGGTTTTCCAGTTTTACATCCAGGTATTTGGAAAGCAGCGTGGTGATTGGGTAATCAATAGTTCAATAACAAAGTCTTTAGTACATATCTTTATCAAAAATTCCTTCTCCCTTTCCCTTAACATTTGTTATATCATATTTAAGCTAGTAAATTTCTAACCATAACAAGCTCAGTTAAAACATTTATCAATATATTTTTTGCTTATACATATCCATATCCTGTTAAGTTTAACCTAATTTTTAATTTTTAATTACAATATTCCAATTTGACCTTTAATATCCATAGTATTTAAGTTTCAGGTAACCCAAATTTCCTTTATTTCACTACATAAAAGTTATAATATCTAAAATACACATATTACTTACTTATATTTTATTTCATAAACATTTTCTTTTTCTCATCCTAATACATCTCCACTTACTAGTAGAGTATCCTTTATTGTCTCAAATCCATTATCTATATTATCTGGGCTAAACAATAGTTCGAGGCTGGTTCCTAATAGTTAATTTCCATTTCCCTTATAAATCTAAATCCTAAGTATTAAGCCAATTAATCCCTTATTTTTTATCATTTTCCAACAATATTTAAATCTAATAATCATATTTCCCTTCACCTCAAAATCTCCATTTAGCCCATTAGTTGAAACTTTAGGATACTCTGTCATAAATCAAAAGACCCCAGTTTTTAAATCTAACTCTAGCTTTCTTTTTATGCCAACCAGGCTTCCATACCAATGCCTTTAAATCATCAGATAGATCTCCCTTCATCCCTGCACATGTTGCTTGAATCAAAGGAGACCATCTAGTTATCAATTTTCCAAAGAGACTGGTCCATTTATAATCGTTAAATTGTTGCCCTGGTGGCTCAGATCTCCATATTTGCTCCAGTATCTTTATCTTCAATTCGGTCTGGTCTTCTTCTTCCTCAGGTTTCTTCTGGTTTAAATAAAAAGTCATGTCCAATTTTATGGTGGTTGTTTGGTTATCTAGGTTTTCAATCTGCTGTCCTTGTTGATCTTTAACACCCTCTGTCTTGGTATTACTTTCTTCCGCTTCTGTTGCTTTTGGAGTTGTAAGTTCTTTAGTTGCAATCAGGGTTTGGTTGTCAAAATTTTCAGTACATTGTACTTGTTCTTTAAAGTCCTCTGTCTTGGTATTAATTTCTTCCACTTCTATTGTTTTCTGAATTGTAAGTTCTTTAGTTGAAATCAGGGTTTCAGTTTGTAGGTTTATGCTGGCGCCTTTGTCTTTCAGTCTGGATTTAATTATCTCAGTAGCTTCAATAATTTTTTCAAGTATAAGTTTATAATTAATCGAAATTTGTTGCTGGTCCTCCTCCATTTCTGAGATGGTTATAAATAGTCCTTTAGTGGAGGCTATTTTTTAAACAAGAGTCAGTGTATGTTCACCTCCACAGTTCCTAAAAGCCAATTTCACCTCCCAGCTGTTCTCTCAGCTTTTTATCTCTTTTAGATAGTACCAAGGACAGATCTGGGCTGTGAGCAGGTCTCTTTGTCAAGAATGTTCACTTGCTGTACCAAACTTCGCCACAAGATGTCCCCATAGGATTTAAAGTCCTTTTCAAAACCTAGGCTAGGTTTTTATCCAATTTAAATTCTTTTTCATCTTTTTTACAAGTAGATAAGATAGCAGGTCCCCGTGAAAGTAGGAACTTTTTGGGTCCCCAAATGTCAAAAAAATATAAATCCAGTTACTTAGTTGTTCTTTTCAGGGCTTTATTTCCCCTAAGTATCAGACGCCACCATTTTAGAGGGTGGGAAAAAGACGTTCCCTTCCCTCTCTCCTCACAGGGGGAAGAAGTTTCAAAAAGCTTTTAACAGGAAAATACTTGGGATACAAAGAAGGTAAGATCTCACCCAATTCCTCCGCGGTGCTTTCGAAGTGCTTGATAGTAATTTTGGCCTCGGCTGGTAACGGCATTAATGATGGGCCATGTTAATGGCCGATCTTTTCCCCGTCGGTTTGAAGAGCTGCCCCGGATCAAACGGGAGGGCTGCCGCCCTTCCGCGATCGTTGGGGGTCCTCTTCACGCTCGTCGCCCCTCCAGGGCGACTTTCAACCCTTTTCAGGGTCCCCCGGTAGGAGAAAAATGGACGGTGGAGAGAGCGATCGCCCCGCACGTCCGCCAGTGCTGCGATCGCAAACCGGAAGCCACAGTTACTGTTTTTGAGGCAGGTCTCACCTAATCTGTACTTATATCTTTGATTTTTCCTGCCTAAATATAAATCTTTGCTTTTCTCCACATTGAAACTCATTTTGTTGGATAGGGCCCATTGTTCAAGTTTGTCAACAACTTTTTGGATCCTGAGCTTGTCTTCTGGGGTGTTGGCTAGTCCTTCCAGTTTAGTGTCATCTGCAAATTTGATGAGTTCCCCTTTTATTCCCGCATCTAAGTCATTAATGAAGATATTGAAGAGTACTGATCCTAAGACAGAGCCTTGTGGTACCCCACTGCTTACTTCTCTACATGTGGATGTAGTACCATTGAGGACTACTCATTGAGTATGGTTTGTCAGCCAGCTACAAATGCATCTGGTGGTGATGTTGTCTAGTCCACCTTTTTCTAGCTTACCAAGCAGTAGATTGTGGTCTACTTTGTCGAATGCCTTACTGAAATATAAGTATACTAAGTCCACAGTGTTTCGCTGGTCTACTAATTTGGTCACTTTATCAAAGTATGAAATAAGATTGGTTTGGCATGATCTGTTTTTAACAAACCCGTGCTGGCTACGAGTTATAACTTTGTTTGCTTCTAGTTCAGGGGTGTCAAACTGCCGGCCCGCGGGCTGGATGCATCATAGCGAAACTGCACCCACCCCATTGCCGGCAATGGCAAAAAAGTCACAATACGTCGCAACATGTCATGTGACGTTGCGAGTTTGACACCCCTGTTCTAGTTGTTCGCAGATCTGTTTTTTGATTATCTTTTCCAGGATCTTCCCAGGTATTGATGTTAGACTGATTGGTCTGTAGTTTCCTGGGTCTGTTTTTTCCCTTTCTTGAAGATGGGAACCACATCAGTCCTTTTCCAATCCTCACGTAGTTCCCCGGTGCTCCAGGAGTTTTGAAAGATATGGTGCCATGGTTCTGAGATAACATCTGCCAGCTCCTTCAGAACTCTGGGATGTAATCTGTCGGGTCCTGGTGATTTATATTTGTCAAGGTCAGATAGATGTTCTCTTACCATTTTCTTGCTTATTTTAATTTTTGTTTCTAGTTTGACATTGCCATAGGTGTATACTACAGGCCACCCAACCAAACAGAGGAAATAGATGAACTTTTTGCTAATCAGTTAACTAAAGTATGTAGGAAACACAACCCTGACATCAACTGGGAGACAAACTCTGCACCTAGTGGAAGATCAAACAGATCCTAGCAGACAACTTTGTCTCCCAAAAGGTAGACAAGGGAACTAGAGGGATAGACATACTGGACTTAATTCTCACAAACAGAGATGGAATGATAGAGGGAGTTCAAGTTACAGGAACCTTGGGGGGGGGGAGTGACCATGCAATATTGGAATTCAACATAATGCAAGCACAAGGAATAGAAAGAAGTCAAACTAAAGTTTTGGACTTTAAGAGAGGTGATTTCAATGAATTTAGAGAGTGCTTGGGAAGGATTCCATGCATGTTTTTACACAAAAGGAAAAAAAAACAGCCCAACCTATCAAAAAAATATTGTAAAATGCAGATTAGGAATTCAAGTAAAAAACAGATCATGCCAAACAAATCTTATTGCATTCTTTAACGTGACAAAATTAGTGGACTAGTGAAATGCTGTGGACATAGTTTACTTAGATTTCAGTAAGGAAACTTGCAAGCTAAAGTACAAACTTCTGAGTCAGCTGTGAAGTGCTGCTCCATGGAACAGTATGCAGCTTAGCATAGTGAATCATTCCAAAGCCTCATGTTCACAAATTTTCCTAGCTCTGTTCCCAAGAGCTTGGCAAGGGGTCCTCAGTCAATTAAGAGCTCAGGCAGCTCACAACAGGCAAGTGCATTTTATTATCCCTGTTACCCTCCGTATATCTTCAGGTTCTGAAATAAAACTCTCCACTGTTGTAGGTTTAAGTGCAACAGTCAATTTCATATATGAGACCACAGTGCAACTTGGTTTAAATGGCCCATGCAGTTATTAAGAGAAACCTATGCTTGTAGAAAGGTTTGACAGACAACTGCTTTGAGCACACCTTTGCTACCAGCAATGAATGATCATGCAGGATTTTGCCACTTTCTGTCACAGCTTCCTTATATGTCTTTATTGTGTTGAGCATTGGTTGATGCAAATCCTAATCCAGATGTTATCTGGGAGCAAAGAATTTTTGTCTGCCTCAAAATGTCATAGTTTTCAGGCTTTCTACTCTAATATAATTCTCCAGATCTCCTATACCTTGATAGAAAAGTGTGCAGAGTTTGCTATGCAGTTACATTGTCTTCTCATTGGGCATGTGTCCATACCATCTATTTGAAGCCAGGAGCTCAGATGCCAGCTAAGAGGCAATACTCCATGCCTACTCAGGAGTTAGCCACTTCCCTTCCTCCTTTACAGGTTATTCTAGTCATAGGGGCAATGATACATACTTTCAGTACAACTGTTTTTGTGCTGTGCTGCAACTCTTCAGGACTTGCACACAAGATCACTTTCTTAATGAGAGTCAGAACCTACATACTTCTTCAGCTACTTGGCCAAATCATGGCTGTGCTTCAGCTGTATGCTTTGTCCATCTCTGGAGGCTTTTCAGATTTACAAGTAGTCCTTGTTTAGCAATGACAATTGGGACCAGCAACTCAAGACATTAAGCAAAGCAGTCACTAAGTGAAAAATCATGTGACTGCAACTGTGCTTTCAATTTTACTTCAGCTTTCCTTTGCTTTGCAGCATCAAAAGGATACAACCCCAAATAGCTGGGTGAGCCAAAACAGCAGGGAAAATTTCTGGAACTCAGCTCACAAGGAAGCCAAGTAAAAGGGCAATTCTTATAGACCTTTCTCCCCTCTCCCCACCCTTTGGAATGCTCACCCTGGCACTGGGATAATTAGCAAGAAGAGAATTGTTTCTATTTACATTCATTGAAGAGGAAGGGATTATAAGAGAGTAAGCAAGCACACAATGGGGAATGCACATCAAAAGGAATATGCTAGCATCAGCTGTTTGCCTAGTGCTCTGGCTGCCAGCCACCAGCTGCTTACAACCAAACAAAAGCCTTTAGTGTGAAACTGATTATGGTCTTGTCAGCATCAGGCAGCAGAGAGGATTCTACTCAACTAATTAAGGTCACATTGCTGAGTTTTTTAACTTGCCCTTAGCACTTTTTAGGGATGCCCTGTGCAGTAGAGAAAAGCAGCTCAGGAAGAGATAGTTTGTTTAGGTAATCTCTCTGCTCCATTGGGGGGGGGGGAGAGAAAAATGGCTTGGGCATGGGACAGTGCATACTGACTATAATGGCAAATGAGACTGAGAGATAGACACTGCAAAGATTGTAAATGAGGGCATTGGTTGCAAAGTTAACTTTTTCATCTTCATAACTGTCTGAGGAAGTCACTAAACAATGACTACCTATACTCAGTTCTGCTTTTCTGAGCTCAAACGTAAGGTACCTCCTTCTGCTCAGTTCTGCCCTAGATCAAGGAGTCCTCCTTCTGGTGGCTGGTTTCAGTCAATCTTCCTGGAGGTACCTCTTTCGCATCTCTCTTCCCAGTGGACATTCTCATCACTGATGTATCAATGCTTAAATGAAACTCACCTGTGAATCCTCTGCATCTGTGGTTCTTGGTCAAGGTACAAAGTGTTATATCAGTGAAGTCCAGCTGCTCACTGTATAAAGGTATTCCCAGCCATGCAAAGCTGTCTCAAATTATATCGGACAATTCCACAGTGGTCTAGTACATCAACATATAAGGTGGCATAAGTCTGGCCTTCTGTGTGTGTTACATTACAGATTTAGCACCTATCAATTCATCTTTGTCCTGGCAAACGTTATGCTTGGAAGTGACAGCATTCCTGCTGATCACCTTAGCCATACCAGAATAGCTTTTTATGAATAGAAACTGCAACCATTGGCAATGGCCCTCATCAAGTCTTGTTAGGGCAACTCCAAGATCAGTCCTTTTGCATCATGGAACAAGCAAGTGCTTGGAGGATTTGATTCCCACCTCTCTGGAATGAGGCAAAGCAGCTTATGTCGATTTGTCTTAAGTTTTCTACAAGGGCTTTCTCTGCAGCTAAATAGAAATCCTCTGCTGAGAAACAGTAATTCAGTCCCTTGTAGTATCAGCTCCATCATGTTTTAATCTTTCCCCCTCATTTAAAGCAATGAGGCTTGATTCTCTCTTCAGTGACAGTATATCTTTCAGCCATCTCCTCCTTTTTTTCTTTGTTGGAAGATACTTTTCTTATTTTGTAGCTCACTAAAAAGCATTTCAAGAAAGGTCTAACTCAGTTCTGTCATTTCTGGTCTGGAACCTCTGCCGCCTTCTCTCTGTTATACTCTTTCAACCCATGATTACTCTTCCAATTAATCTCATATCCTTGAAAATCACATTTTTGTTTCCTGTGACATTGGCTTATCAAGAATAGAATTGTATGTTTTACAATAAATTTTCCCATTCTTGCTTTTCATAAGGGCAAAGTAACACTTTACCCATTATTTTTCTTTCCTTTCAAAGTCAGCCTCAGTGTTCCACTTGACTCAATGTATTTTATTGCCTGGCTTTTTTTCCCCTAGCTTCTAAATACCACTAGAAATACTGCTTTATTCTGTGGATGTCCATTATACTTGTACTTTTTACCTAACAGAATAACAAGAGTTGGAAGAGACATTGGAGGTCTTCTAGTCCAACCCCCTGCTCAAGCAGAAGACCCTATACCATTCCAGACAAGTGGCTGTCCAGTCTCTTTTTAAAAGCCTCCAGTGATGGAGCACCCACAACTTCTGAAGGCAAGCCGTTCCAGTGGTTAATTGTTCTCACTGTTAGGAAATTTCTCCTTAGTTCTAGGATGCTTCTCTCCTTGATTAGTTTCCATCCATTGTTTCTTGTCTTGCCTTCTGGTGCTTTGGAAAATAGGTTGACCCCCTTTTCTTTGTGGCAGCCCCTTAATATTGGAACAGTGCTATAATCTCACCCCTAGTCCATCTTTTCACTAGACATACCCAATTCCTGTAACCGTTCTTCATATGTTTTAGCCTCCAGTCCCCTAATCATCTTTGTTGCTCTTCTCTGCACTCTTTCCAGAGTCTCTGCATCTTTTTTATATGGTGACCAAAACTGGATTCAGTATTCTAAGTGTGGTCTTTATAAATTGGTACTGATACTTCACGTGATCTTGATTCTATCCCTCTGTTAATGCAACCTAGGATTGCATTGGCTTTTTTGGCTGGTACCGCACACTGCTGGCTCGTATTTAAGTGATTGTCCACTAGGACTCCAAGATCCCTCTCACAGTTACTGCTATTGAGCCATGTTTCACCTCATCTGTACCTGTACATTTGCTTTTTCTTGCCTAAATGTAACACTTTACTTTTCTCTACATTGAACTGTGTTTCACCAGGTAAGAAAGTTTATTCCTGGCCTTCCAATGCCTATTTAAAGGGGAAGGCCTTTCCCCACAGTATTATCCCAATAGATAGTAGCAGCCATGAAGGCTTGTTATGAGCTGGCCAAACAGCTTTGCTCCTTGCAGTCTGCACCCACTTATCAAGAGTGACAATAGCATTGGCAACATTTCTCTAGACTCTAGAGCACTCCCCTACTGAAGCTATGTGGGCAGCCACTTGATCTCAGCCCTCCACCTTCATTCAACATAAAGATGGACTTGAACTTCCAGTGAAATGCAGTCTTTGGAAGCGCTGTCCTTGCTTTGGTAACCTTATGTCATCCAGATCCTCTTCCAAGTAAGAAGCTTTTAGCCTATTCAGAAACAACAATATGACTCTTCTGTAATGAAAACCATCTTGAATGCGTTTGGGTCAATATAAAAGGAAAAAAGAATGACATTGCTATAGGTGTATACTACAGGCCACCCAACCAAACAGAGGAAATAGATGAACTTTTTGCTAATCAGTTAACTAAGGTATGCCGCAATCACATCACAACAGTAATGGGGGACTTTAACTACCCTGACATCAACTGGGAGACAAATTCTGCACATAGTGAAAGATCAAACAGATTCCTGACCAACCTAGCAGATAACTTTATCTCCCAAAAGATAGAGAAGGGAACTAGAGGGACAGCCATACTGGACTTAATTCTCACTAACAGAGATGAAATGATAGAGGGGGTTGAAGTTACAGGAACTTTGAGGGGGGAGTGACCATGCAATATTGGAATTCAACATAATGCAAACACAAGGAATAGAAAAAAGTCAAACTAAAGTCTTAGACTTTAAGAGAGCTGATTTCAATGAATTTAGGGAGTGCTTGGGAAGGATTCCATGCATGGAAATCCTCAGGGAGAAAACAACTATCAACTGTCCTATTAGCATATGCAGAAAAAGAAACTCCTGGGACATAATATTAGCAAGAGTACAATTTTACTGATAGATCCATATAGGTACAGACGAAGTAAAGCCAATTCTAAAGGTTCCCACAGACAGCAGCATCGGTAAATTTCCCCTTTTTCCCTTTAGGCCACCCACTGTCCATTGTCTGCCAATCCAATGCTTTCTATGTGTTTTGGAGAACAGTCTGTGCCATTCGAAGAGTTCTCATAGCATGACCTTGAAGTGAAGGAACTTTCACAGGACCAGTTGGCTGGCTTGATTCCTCAGCCCCTCCCAACTCCCCCCAAGGATTCCACCCCCTCCCTTGCATATCTGTTGTTAAGCTGCGAGGAAATTGCAAGTAGGGATAGAATCCGAATCAGCTTTGACATGCCGACCCTCCAGAAGAATGATAAGCCTAAGAGACAGAAAACAATTATACACAATAATACAGATCACCCCGGCTTCCACGCTGGGGCCGTATTTGGGCCGGTTTGGATATTTGGCATGGAACTTGCGAATGAGTCTAGCTGCCCTAACATCCTTTGCTGCCACCCATTCAGCCTCAGCTGAGGGGTAGCCTTTCCATAATACAAGGTATTACAGCTTCCCTTTATTATGCCTGGAATCAAGGACCTCCTTGATTTCATAGTGCTCTTCTCCTCTCACTAGGATCGGAGGGGGAGGTGGCTCTGTAGCAGGTCTCAATGACAAGCTACGGAAGGGCTTCAACAAACTACTGTGGAATACTGGATGAACGCGCCTGAGGCTTTTTGGCAACTGCAACTCTACAGTCACCGGATTTATGATCCAAATAATTTGGAAAGGTCCTATGTACTTGGGTTGCAGCTTCTTACAGGGTTGCCTCGGATTCAGAAACTTAGTAGACAGATACACTTTATCACCCACTCTGAATTCCTTCTGGGGTGCCCTCTTCCGGTCTGCCTGTCTCTTTTGAGCCTCCCTAGCCTTCTGTAACGCCTTGTGCATTGTCACCTACGTACCCCTTAACGCCTCCATCCACTCAGCTAAGGATGCTGAGGATGGTTTCTCCTGAGGGATTTCTGGCATTGGCACAAACTCTACCCCAGTAGCCACCTGAAATGGGGTAAAACCTGTACTACTACAGTATGTACAGTGTTATTATATGCCACTTCTGCGAAAGGCAGAAGCTCAGCCCAATTGGTCTGCTGGTAATTTACATAACATCGCAGGTATTGCTCCAGGACAGAATTTACGTGTTCACAAGCTCCGTTAGTACAAGGATGGTGGGCGGAGCTAAGCCCTTGGGAGGAGCCTATTAGCTTCAGGAATTCACACCAAAATGTTGACGTGAACTGCACCCCTTGGTCTGATATGATGCATTTCGGGACCCCATGCAGTCAATAGATATGCTGCACGAATAACGTAGCCAAGGACCAGGCTGAAGGAATCCTGGGGCACGCCACAAAATGTGCCTGTTTAGAAAACACATCAGGGAAGCCCTCAGAACGTGTGGCTATCCTAAGTGGGCCTTCATCAAATCCCCAAAAAGATCCAGCAGGAGCTCCTCCATAACAGACAAAGAAGAAAACAATAAATGAAGCAATGTTGTCATTCCATACGTTGCAGGAATATTGGAAAAGCTCAGAAGGATCTTCAGCCAACACAACATACGTGTGCACTTCAAAACCACAAATACACTAAGGCAGAAGCTTGTCCACCCCAAGGATAAAACACCCAGACACAAACTGAGCAACGTGGTTTATGGAGTACAATGCAGTGAGCCATGTGCTATGATATGACATCATCTATCTCCAGTCTACAACACAGTCCTTTCAGCAGTTCCAAGAAGGCTCCACACCCTTTTACACTACTCAGGTGACCCTGACGACACAGATAAACCTCCAGGTGGCCTCAACGACTCTCTAAAAGAATGCAAATGACCAGCTGTCTGCAAGGAGTATAAATCCTTCCATTCCCCACCATCCAGTCAGAGCTGAAGAAGCTTCTTGGATGAGAAGCAAAACGTCTTCAAAGAAAAACAAGAAAGTCCAGTTGCCTCGTGAAAAAGCATCTTTGTGATAACTATGACCTGGATGACTCAGAATCTCCATAGACATCCTTCTTTTAGGGACAAATCGCCTTTGTACTGCTGGAACCACTTGTCCCCTGCCAGGGCATCGCTCAAGGGTTGTGCTAAGTCCTTGACTGATTCCAGCTGAGACATTTTCTGCTGCCTCGTAAGGGCTGGAGCCGTGAACTGCTTGGACGGAATGATAGAATTAGCCACCTCCTCTCGGGCACTGTTATATTGTGGCATGCGGGAAAACGCATCCACCAGGAAGTTTTTCCCTCCTGGTATATACCGGAGGGTGAAGTTGAAGCAGTTGAAATAGTGAGCCCATCGGACTTGCTTGAGGGATAGTTTTCGGGGGGTTTTCAACGCTTCCAGGTTTTTCTGATCGGTCCACACTTCAAAAGGAACCTTGCTGCCCTCTAAAAACTGCCTCCAGGTTAGGAGAGCCCAGCGGACAGCGTAAGCCTCCTTCTCCCATATAGCCCAGCGCCTTTCAGTATCAGACAGTTTGCGGGATGTATAGGTGCAGGTGTCAAGGCTGCTAACATCGAATGTTATGCTTGACAAAATATATAGATGCAGACATTCACTATTTAACCTGTGTATTACTTTAAGAGCCACTATTAGATAGTATGGGGGGAGGGAGTGAAAGAATGTGCTGAGAACTATTTAGCCATAACAATATCTCAGCACAGCGTCTTCAAAGAATGAAATGTGAGAAGATAGATAGTATGGTGGGAGGGAAAGCTCACACTTTAAACTAATTGGGGAATGTGATTTATGACTTGTTACATTGAGGGAGGAGGAAATGCTTAGACACTGTGGAAAGAAGGAGGAGACTTTAGTTTTTGGCTTCACTTTATGCGTGCTGAAGTAATGTTGCATAAATAAAGAGTTTTCTGGACAAAAATGTATCAGATTTCTTTGGATTGCATCTTTTCTTCGGAACCTTACAGCAGGGTTATAGTTCTCCCGTGTCGTTTTTCTGAAGTAGGACTGCGCCTACCGCCACATTGCTAGCATCTGCCTGTATCACAAAAGGCTTGTCTAGGTCAGGGTACTTTAGGACCAGCTCCACAGCAAAGACACACAGCTTCTTGAAAGTGGCTTGGCATTCGAGAGACCAATTCAGCGGCTGGCCAGGTTTGGGCTTCGCACCTCCCCCTGTTTTCGGCAAGGCTATCTGGATGAACGTAGGGATGAACTGGCAGTAAAAGCTTGCAAAACCAAGGAAACTTTGCAGCTGTTTCCGGGTGCAAGGGGGTTCCCACTCTAATATTGCCTTCACCTTGTTGTGATCTATCTCTACGCCCTCCTTGGAAATACAGTACCCCAGGTAGTCTAGGCGAGTCTTATAGAATTGACACTTAGACAGCTTTGCGTAAAGGTGAGCCTTCTGTAACTTTTTAAGAAACGCTCTGACCAATTTCACATGCTCTTCGGGGCTCTCTGTGTATATTAATATATCATCCAGGTCCACCAAGACCCCTTTGTACAAATGCTCATGCAGAACCTTGTTTATCAACTGCATGAACACAGCTGGTGCCCCTTGCAGCCCAAATGGCATCACTTGAAACTGGTAACAACCCAGGGGACAATTAAACGCTGTTTTCCATTCATCTCCCTCTTTAATCCTCACCCGGTAGTATGCCTCCCTCAAGTCCACTTTGGTGAAAATCTTCCCCTTGGCCAGATAGCCTATGTCCCTCATCAGGGGGAGTGGGTACTTATTTTCCACGCAAATGCTGTTCAGCCCTTTATAGTCTACGGACAGCCTCAGGGTTCCATCCTTCTTCTCCTGAAAGAGTACAGGGGCTGCTGTCCTCGACTTTGGTGGCTGGATGAACCCCTTGTCGTGATTCCGTGCCAGCCTGTGATCCCGACAGCTGAGTCCGGGGAATCTGAGGAGGAGGAGGAGCTCCAAGACTTACATTCCAGTGAGGAGCCTGGCCCTTCCGCTCGTGCTCAGGATGAGATGCAGCTGGGTGGGGAGGCTGGGTCGGACTCGGAGGATGCACAGCTGGCGGAAATGAGAGACGCCCGCAAACGAAGACAAGCTAGGAGAGTAAACCAGAGAGAGGCAATGGGGCAACTCCGGAGAAGGCATTGAGAAGCCACGCCTTGAGGACTGAATTACAAAAGGGGAATGTGTGGGCGGTGCTGGTTGCTGAAGGCAACCGTTGCAAAGTACTTCATGGGATCATGTTCTGTTGGTATTGCCGGTGACTAATTCTGTTTTGCATTGTGTTTCGTGTGGACAATTTCCTCCATTTGGATTGTGTTTTGTTGCTTTTGTTTTTGGACCATTTGGCAGGTTTGTTACCAATATTAAAAGGGGTTTGTTTTCTTCTGAGTCTCCAGCCTATTTTCTCAAAAGGGGTTTTGTCCTTGTGCATTTAACAAGGACGGCCATAGGCTGGGACAGAACAGGCCTTAGCCAGGTTCTTGTCTATAAACGCCCAGAGCTCCTCCATTTCCTTGGGCGTCATCAAATACATCTTGGGTTTGGGCAACTTGGTCCGGGCATGATTTCGATTGTGCAGTCAGTGGGTCGGTGAGGTGGAAGCACATTGGACTCCTTTTCACTAAAAACGTCTGCCAGGTCACGGTATTCCGTTTCGGTTTACTGGTTCGGTTAGGCAGGTAGCTGGCACACCGCCCGATATTGACCCGTCCAACTGGGAAAACGGCATAGGCTATCTTAACTTCCTCAGTTTCATCCCCAGTTTCTCCACCACTTGGGGGCTAATGAAGCACCTGGTGCACCCCGAGTCCAATAGCGCCATGAGGGCTCCCCTCACTCCTGAGGCCACCAAAATCTCCACCCTAGCTGTCATAGTTATAATGGTGCCACTTACCATCGAGTCATCTTCCCCTTCATTGTCACTTTCATAAAAAACTGGAACTGCTCGGAGTTCCCCCCTCCTCACTAGATGGAGAAGAGAACTCAACGACCTGTTGCCCCACACGTGTCTTCTCTTTCGGTTTTGCTTGTGGCTTCTTCCTCGGCTCGCTCGGAGGTAGAGGGGTAGATGCAGATCGCGGTGTGAGGCACTCTGCCTCTTGGTGACCTTTTCCACAACGGAAGCAGGCTCCTGGGCTCTGGCGAGACCTCCCTCCTCTGTCTGGGGCCGCGTCCCCCCTTCCTCCTCTAGAGACTGGACACGTCTCTGGCACCCGACGGGGCCACTTCTCTTGCGCTGTGTTCACTTGGAATTCTATCAGCTCGATCTCTACTTCGGTGGCCGCTCGGAACCATGCCCGTAGGTTGCGCGGTACCCTCGGGGCAAGCAGTTTTGGTACAGCTCTTTATTCAGCCCTTCTCGGAAGGAGACCAGCATGCGTTCAGGCCAATCCCTCAGGTGACTAGCCAGGCTGTGGAAGTCTTGAATATACTCTGTCACTGGCTGCTTGCCTGGCTTCAAGGTGCGGATGCAGGCCTCTGCCCATCGGGCCGCCATGGGATCTGTAAACCGATCCCACAGGGCCTGCATGAAGGCGTCCAGGTTGTCCAGCTCCGGAGCCTCATCGTCATATAGGGACACCAACCACCCCGAAGCACTCCCTTCCAGGTTAGATGCAACGATGTGGACCCAGGCTGCATCATCTTGGTACATTCCTCCATAACATTCCATGTGGTACCACACCTGGGCTAAGAAGTGAACCAGGTTGTTGGGACATCCATCAAAACAAACCACCAAGGGGGTGGGGTGGCCACTCTTCTCTCACCAGGACATATCCAGGGGGCAGCCCCACCGCTGCCACTGGTGCTGGCACAGGGGCTTCAGCCACTGCTGGAGCCCTCAGGTCCGCCCACTGCCACACTGGTGACGGGGTGGCGGAGTCAGCTGCTGCCACCCGTTGCACTAGTGCTCCAGCCGCGTCAGTCAATGCTGGCACAGCTGGTTACAGGAGAGGGGGAGACGGAGTAGTCAGTGATTTCACTCCTCCAGTCCCAATCACCACCGCCGTGGTCCCCAGTGATGCAGCCCCCTTGATCTCCAAGCCACCAAACTTGTCTCTCAGCTGCTCCATTGAGAGGATGCAAGCGGCAATTGGGAGCTTCCATTCAGCCGGCTCGTCCCACTCGACTGGCTGCCTTGCCTTCCACTTACTCCCTTGGACCACATTGATCCCCGAAGGAATTAGGGGGTCTTCTGCTTCTGCTGCCTTGCCCATGTTCGTCGCCCAGCTGGTTCTTGGTCCCTGGTACGGGGTATCACACAGGCATTCCCTTGTGCTAGCAGGCTGCTGCTCAGGTTTCTCAGCTCTTTGTTTAAGACACGGGCCAGCTGGCTGTGTTCCCACTCGTTTGCTGAGCCACCAGAGCCTCCCAGGCCGGGATTTCTCCCAGCGTCTTCTTTTCCTCCAATTCTTTGTCAACTGTCGACATCTCAAGGTTGTTGACCTCCTGGTGGGGTCCAGGTAGGTTACATTAAGAGAATTGGCTTTATGTCAACTGTCCCATTAGCATATGCAGAAAAAGAAACTCCTGGGACATAACATTAACAAGAGTATTATTTTACTGATAGATCCATATAGGTACAGACGAAGTAAAGCCAATTCTAAAGGTTCCCACAGACAGCAGCATCGGTAAATTTCCCCTTTTTCCCTTAGGCCACCCACTGTCCATTGTCCGCCAATCCAACGCTTTGTGTTTTGGAAAACAGTTTGTGCCATTCAAAGAGTTCTCATAACATGACCTTGAAATGAAGGAACTTTCACAGGACCCAGCTGGCTCGCTTGATTCCTCAGCCCCTCCCAATTCCCCCCAAGGATTCCACCCCTTCCCTTCCATTTCTGTTGTCAAGCTGCGAGGAAAATTGCAAGTAGGGATAGAATCCGAATCAACTTTGACAACAACCCAAGAAGTTTGGGAAATTTGGAAAAGTGAAATTATAAAAGCCCAGTCTAGCACAATACCAATGAAGAAGAAAACTAAGAGAGTGCTTCCGGTGTGTGCTGACTGTAGACCCGGGGAAAATTGCTCCGCTCCCCGGGTCCGAAATTTCTTCGCTGGCGGGCCCATTTGGGCTAAATGCCACCCTGGAGGGGTGGCCACCGAAGGGCGAACCTTTGAGGAACGGGAGCCGGCGGTAGCCGGCTTACTGAACCCAAAGCAGCCCCTGGAACCAGCAAAAGAAAGGCGGATCGCATTTATGCGAGCCGCCATTCCCAGCTGATCGTCGGAGACAGAAAACAGCTGATTTGGAAGGCAAGCAGCTCGGACGGGTGAGAATACGCTTCTTTTCTCTTTATGAAGTGGATTTAATGGAAGACTGTCTTTAAAACGAAGCTGGAAGGCTGAAGGGGGGAAGGAGGTGGATTTATTCCCCCCCCTCCCGGATAAACGGCGGTTTAAGCGTAAGAACCAATTTGGATTACTTTAAAAACTTTTCTAACTGGAGAAAATATCTTATTTTGGAAGGAGAGGAAGACTTAATTGGGAAAGCTACTCTGTTTTTTTTCTTGTTGTTACTTTTACTAACTTTAAAGAACTTTAAAGAACTTTGAAACTAAGTTCCCACTTCGGACATCTTTTTTTCTTTTTTTTTACCACTTAGAGGCTACATTGTAATTTTCCTCTCTTTGTTCTCTGATAGCTTTGTTTATTCAGCTGCAAGACTTGGCTGTAAGCCCAGACATTCTTATCTCTCTCAAAAGCTACTGAGAGGGAAGTTCCCAGCTCCTTCTGTGAATGTTTAGTCTTTTTAATTAGCTATATATTTTTTATAGCAAAAAATAGGGTTTTGTTTTTTCTTGTGGGTGACTGTGAAATAATTTTTTTTAATTTACAATTAGATCATTTTTTGTTATAATATTTTTGTTTTTACATCATAATTCTTTCCTTTTTTTTATTCTATTTCTTTTTTCTCCTTTTTGATTTTTCTTTTGGGTATAAATACATCTCTTTTTTGGCCTTTCTGTTTGCTCTTTTTACTTTTACTTTTTATTCTCCCTCCTTTTGGGATGGTTCCAGAAATTTTTTGTTGTTCCCCCTTTTTCTTAATTAATTTTTGTTGGAATTATTAGCACTTTTTTCTTCTTCTTTTTTTTTCTTTTTTCCCGTTAAAATACATGTGCCTTGTCTCCTGATAATAGGAGGGCATTGGATTACAATTGGCCATCGGGCCCTCTGGTGGATTATAAATAAATACAACAACTAGAAAATGAGCATCTCAAATTTGGCTAAAGGGGTGAAGAAGGGCTCTTCAGCCCCCGCTTCAACCTCAGTGAGCCCAGCTCCTCAAAAATCAATTACTACATTTTTACAACAGGAAACTCAACAAAAAGATACGCAAGCGATACTCCAAGCAATCGCAGACTCTAAAATGGAAATGAAAAAAGATTATGTAGACTTGAAAAGTGACCTTCTTAAAATGGATCAAAAAATGGAAACTTTCCAACAGGCGATGATAGATACTCAACAAAGAATACAAAAAATAGAAGATAAGTCGGAGATGGTGGATCAGAAATTAGAAGCATTACAAGATGAAAACCAGAGATTGGCGCATGTCAATGCGGAATTGGAAGATAGTATCGCTGTCATGGAGATGGAACGTGCGTCATACTTTTTGAGATTCCAAAACATTACGGAAGAGAAAGATGAGAACCTGTTAGAGTTGATGTGTGAGCTATTGGCGGATCGACTTGGACTGGAAATGGATCAAATGAAAAAAGAACTGGACCAGGTCTTTAGAGTCAACTCAAGCTATGCAAGAAGAAATAGAGTTCCCAGAGAGGTCCACGTAAGATTTCTTAAAAGAACAATACGAGATGAGATTTTGAGAGCCATAAGAGACCAACCACTGAAATATAAAGATAAAGAACTTCTAGTTCTTAAACAGATTCCGAAGAGAATAAGAGAAGCACGAAGAGAATATCAATTTTTGACAAGGAAACTACTGAACAAAGGAGTAAATTTTAGATGGTTGGTCCCAGAAGGATTATTAATTTTTTGGGACTCGAGAAGATATAGATTGGATACCCCATTTAAAGCAGAGGAATTTTTTAACAATCATAGAACATTTCTGGAAGAAGGCGATATCAGATCTAAGAAACCAGAGGAAGAAGCAGGAGCATCGAAACAAACAGAAGAGGAAGAACCTAAAAAGACTCAATCAGAAGAAGACGTAAGACCCAAAGATCAGAGACAGATAACTTCTCCTAGAAGACTGAGATCTAAGTACAATTAAAACTATGGATGAAATTGGAATTTTCTCAACAAATATAAATGGTCTTAACTCCCCATCAAAAAGGAGTAAAATATTTTATAGATTACAAAAATTAAAAATGGACATAATCTGTCTCCAAGAGACACACATAAAAAGAAAACACTTTAGACTTCTAGAACAACCAAAAATAGGCAAACTTTATTTCTCATCGGCACTGCAAAAGAAAAGAGGGGTAGCTTTCTATATAAAAGAGAAGATGAGCCCAAAACAAATTTATGTTGATGATGAAGGAAGACTATTAATGGTGGAAATTACATGGAACCAAAAACAAATTTTGATGATTGCGATATATGCCCCCAATGAGAAACAAGATCAATTTTTCCAGCAACTATATGATAAGTTAATGGAATTAAATTATCAAAACCTTTGTATTCTTGGAGACTTTAATGCGATAACTGACGCAAAACAGGATTACAAGAGCCACAAACAAGGGAAAAAAGGGGGAAACACCTTATCTAATTCCTTTCTAGAGATGAAAGACGAATTAGGTATACAAGATATATGGAGAGAAATGAATCCAGATAAAGCACAATATACATTTTACTCAAATAGACATAAATCCTGGTCACGAATTGATATGATATGGACTTCTTATGATTTAAAGACTATGATACAGGACATTGAAATAGAACCTAATATTTGGGCAGACCATAACCCAATTAGAATGACATGGAAAGGAACTAGAAAGAAATTAAGATGGTGGTTCAACAAAGCTATATTGAAAGAAAAGGAATTTTTGCAATTAGCAACGAAGGAAATGGATTTTTTTTTTAAATAAATAAGAAAGAAGAAACTTATATTCAAAATGTATGGGATACAGCGAAAGCATATTTTAGGGGCGTGGTTATAACCTATGTGGCCAAAAAGAATAAAGAAAAGAAACAAACACAACTCAGATTGAGAGAACAATTTAGTAAATTGGAAACGGAGCTACGAAATGATCCACAAAAGAAAGAATTGAAGATACAGATGGAAGTAATAAAACACAAACTAAATCTAATGGAAATGGACATAAGGGCACAACAGATTAAACGAGGTAAACAGAATTTCTTTGAAAATGCCAATAAACCCGGAAGATGGTTGGCATATAAATTGAAAAAAGAAAGAGAAAAAAGATTGATAAGTAAACTACAAGATACAATAGGCCAATTGTACTGTCACAATGATGCAATTAAAAAAATTACTACAGCTTATTATGAGACACTTTATAAAACTGAGGTGGTTTCGAATGAGACAATACAGGAATACTTAAAAGAAGCGGACCTTCCAAAAGTACCAGAGAATATGCAATACATATTAAATGAGAACATAACAATGATGGAAATTACAGAGGCAATAAAAAAACAAAAAAAGGATAAAACTCCGGGACCTGATGGTCTCCCTGCAGAATTTTATATAGCTTTACAAGACATTGTAAGCCCGATTTTGAAAGACCTTTGTAATGAAGCTTTTTTAGAGACAAAAATACCAAATTCCTGGAAAGAAGCCAACATCTCTCTTATACTTAAAGAAGATACTGACTGTACACAAATTAAAAACTACAGACCAATATCTTTACTAAACGTGGATTATAAAATATTTACTACAATAATGGCAGAAAGAATGAAGAAATTTTTGATTGAATTCGTCCATCCAGACCAAAATGGCTTTTTACCAAAAAGACAGATAAAGAACAATTTAAGGATTATTTTAAATGTGTTGGAGTATTATGAAAACCATCCAGGGAAACAGTTGGCGCTTATATTTCTTGATGCGCAAAAAGCTTTTGATAATCTTAATTGGCAATTTTTGTTTCAACAGTTGAAGGAGATGGACTTTGGCGGAAATTTTATAAATGCAATTCAAGCAATTTATAATAAACAATCAGCAAGGATACTTATAAATGGAGACTACACAGACAGCTTTGACATTAAAAAAGGCACAAGGCAGGGATGTCCATTGTCCCCTTTGTTATTCATTTTTACATTGGAAGTGTTGGCTAGAAATATTAGGCAAGATATTGAGATTAAAGGATTGGAGATAAAAGATCAAAAATATAAACTACAGGCTTTTGCGGATGATTTAGTTTTTATTTTGGAGGAACCACTAGAGACAGCTGTTAAACTCTTGCGGAAAATAGAGAAATTTGGAGAAGTGGCGGGGTTGAAGATAAACAGGGAAAAGACTAAAGTATTAACGAAGAATTTAACAGATAAACAAAAAATTCAATTCGCTAAAAAGACAAACCTTCAAATAGCGAAAAAAGTTAAATATTTAGGTATCTATTTAACTTCAAAACATACAACAATAAAAGAAGACAACTACGAGAGATTACTAAAACAAATAAAAGTGGATTTGGAGAAGTGGAAAAATCTTCAATTATCATTATTAGGAAGGATAGCGACTGTTAAGATGAATATTTTACCTAAGCTAATTTTTCTTTTTCAAACAGTCCCTGTCAAGTTAAATCAAAAATTCTTTGATGAACTAAACGCTACAATAATTAGATTTATATGGCAAGGTAAAAAAGCCAGAATTAAAATTAAATTATTACAAGATTCTAAAGACAGAGGGGGCCTTGGACTCCCAGATTGGAGACTTTATTATCAGGCAGCTATTTTGCTTTGGCTTAAAGAATGGATTACATTGAGAAACAAAAGGCTTCTTTATTTAGAGGGGCATGATTTGCAATTAGGTTGGCATGCATTTTTGTGGTATGAGAAAAATAAAGTACACAAATATTTTCAAAATCATGCTATAAGGAATGTATTGTTTTCAGAGTGGGAAAAAATTAAACATAAAATGTATATGAAAATACCTGAGTGGATTTCGACAATGGAAGCCTTTTCCTATCCAAATCTAATTAACTATGATAAACTTGTTAGCTATAAAGATATTTTGGACAAAGATGAGAAACTTAAAGACAGACAAATTCTTCAGCAACAGGGTATTGACTTAACATGGTGGTCTTACTTGCAAATTCAGACAAGATATGAAAAAGATATAAAGTCTACAGGATTTTATAAAGAACAGACACCGTTAGACAAAATATTGTTAAAAACTGATGAACATTTGATTAAAAAACTCTATAAATTTCTGCTAAGCTGGAAGATGGAAGAAGAACAAGTAAAAGAAACAATGATAGTATGGGCTAAGAATTTTGGATATTCTATAGACTTAGAAGATTGGCAAAAACTATGGGATCGAAATATGAAACTTACTAAAGCGGCCGCATATAAGGAGAATTTATATAAAATGTTTTATAGATGGCATATGACACCAGTTAGACTAGAGAAAATGTTTAAAAATGTATCAAATATGTGTTGGAAATGTAAACAAAAACCAGGAACTTATTATCACATCTGGTGGATATGTCCTAATGCAAAGATATATTGGCTTAAAATTCATAAATGGCTAGAAAAGATGACTGAGATACAGATAGAATTTAAACCGGAATTGTTTTTATTAGGAATATTAAGATCTAATTACGGAAAAGAGAATGAATATTTAATCTTACATATATTAACAGCCGCGAGAATAGCATTTGCCCAATTTTGGAAAAATGAAAAGATACCACCTGACCAGACTATTATTATGAAAATATTGGAATGTGCAGAAATGGATAGACTAACTTTAGAAATTAAAGAGAAAGAAGACACAATTTTTTTTAAAACATGGGAAAAATTTTATCAATGGTTAGCAATAAGACAGAATGAAAAAGGATGATGAAATTAAATAAGATAAATGATGTATTTTCTTTTGAATATTATTTTTTAAGTTTTTGGTTAGATGTTTACATTTAACTATAATTAATTATAATTAAAAGCGTTATATTGATATTTATATTTAACTATATTTACTTAGTAATACATCACTAATAGTATATTGATTATTGTTACTTATAGAATGAATATGTATTGGCTTAAGTTTTTACCATTAATAGTGATAAATTTACTAATATAGCTTTTTAGTACTATGTTAATCATGTATACTTAATATGTATACCCGGACGATAGTCTGCTTGCTAAAGCGTTGATTTAGTGTTGGGGTTAACCCCATTATTGTATCTACCCCTACCCTTGGTTTAATCCTTGTTTTTTTACCCCATGTTATACCTCTACCTACCCTTCCCTTTCTATCCCGATAAAAAATAATAAAACATATTTAAAAAAAAAAAAAAATAAGAGATCTCAAAAGAAACCAGCATGGCTGCACAAAGACCTCTCTGATAAACTGAAAGACAAAAAGGACAAGTATAAAAAATATAACTAAGGCAGAATATCAGTAAATAGCCGGAACCTGCAAAGATGAAGTTAAGAAATCTAAGGCTCAGAATGAACTAAGGCTTGCAACAAATGTCAAAAGTAACGAAACAAAACTTATTTCAACATGTAAAACAGAAGAAAAAAGTCAAGCAAACAGTTGGTCCATTAATGGGAGAAAATGGTAAGGTGATGAGCAGCAGGGAGAAAGCAGAACTGCTTAATTCATTTTTTGCACATGTCTTTACACAAAAGGAAAAAAAAAGTCCAACCTATCAAAAAATACTGTAAAATGCAGATTAGGAAGGCAAGTCAAAATAAGCAAGAAAATGATAAGAGAACACCTATCCACACTAGACAAGTTCAAATCACCAGGACCAGATAGATTACATCCCAATGTTCTGAAGGAACTGGCAGACGTGATCTCAGAACCACTGAACTATAGCTTTCAAAGTTCCTGGACCACCACGGAACTACCAGATGACTAGTAAAGGGCTGGTGTAGTTTCCATCTTCAAAAAAGGGGGAAAAATGGATCCAGGAAACCCTAGTCCTATCAGCCTGACATCAATACCTGGGAAGATTCTGGAAAAGATAAGAAAGCAATGAATCTGTGAACTCCTAGAGGCAAGCAAAGTCATAACCAGAAGCCAACATGGGTTTGTCAAAAACAGATCATGCCAGACAAATCTTATTGCATTCTTTAACAATGTGACAAAATTAGTGGACTAGTGAAATGCTGTGGACATAATTTACTTGAACTTCAGTGAGGCATTTGATAAAGTAGATCACAACCTACTTCTTGGTAAGCTAAAAAATGTGGGTTAGACAGCATCACCACCAGATGGATTCGTAATTGGCTGACCAACACTGCACTCAATGTGTAGTCCTTAATGGAACTGCATCTACATGGAGGGAAAGTATGCAGTGGGGTACCCCAAGGCTCTGTGTTAGGCCCAGTACTCTTCATAAACAATTTAGACAAGGGGATAGAAGGGGAACTTGTCTAAGACACCAAGCTGGTAGGAATAGCCAACACTCCAGAAGATAGGCTTAAGATCCAGAAGGATTTTCAGAGACTTGAACACTCGGCCTTACCTAACAAAATGAAATTTAATGGTGAGAAAAATAAGGTTCTACATTTAGGCAAGAAAAGCCAACTGCACAGGTATAGAATAGGTGGTACCTGGCTCAATATTAGTAACCGTGGGAGGGATCTTCGAGTCCTAGTGGACAATCACTTAAATATGAGCCAGCAGTGTGCTGCAGCTGCCAAATAAGCCAACACAGTCCTAGGCTGCATTAACAGGTATAGAATCAAGATGATGTGAAGTGTTAATACCACTTATAATGTCTTGGTAAGACCACACTTGGAATACTGCATCCAGTTTTGGTCTCCACAATATAAAAAAGATGTTGAGACTCTAGAAAGAGTGCAGAGAAGAGCAAGAAAGATGATTAGGGGACTGGAGGCTAAAACATATGAAGAACCGTTGCAGGAATTGGGTATGGCCAGTCTAGTGAAAAGAAGGACTAGGGGTGACATGATAGCAGTATTCCAGTATTTGAGGGGCAGCCACAAAGAAGAGGGTCAGCTTATTTTCCAAAGCACCAGAAAGCAAGAAAAGAAACAATGAAAACTAATCAAGGAGAGAAGCAACCTGGAATTAAGGAGAAACTTCTTAAAGTGAGGACAATTAACCAGTGGAACAGCTTGCCTTCAGAAGTTGTAGGGGCTTCATCACTGGAGGTTTTTAAGAAAAGACTGGACAGCCACTTGTCTGGAATGGTATAGGGTCTCCTGCTTGAGCAGGGGGTTGTACTAGAAGACCTCCAAGGTCCCTTCCAACTCTGTTGTTCTGTTATTTTTTAAAAAAAACAGTCGCAGTTCATTTTGACTAACATATGTTTCAATTCTGAGACATATTCTTTCAGATTTCTTTTAAATTATTTTTGTTAACTTTAAGAAATAATAAATATTATGGAAGACTTCCTGTTTGCGCTCGTAGCGCATGGCCGCACGAGAGCGGACCTCCGCTCCGCACGGCTAATTTCGCCCTGCCAGGGGGACCCTAGATGGGTCCGAAGTCGCCCTGTAGAGGTGACCGCGAAGGATGGGCGCCCCATTGATCACGAAACGACGGCAATCGCTTTGTTTGATCCAGGGAAAGCCCTCCGAACCCGACAGGAGAAAGGCTAGCCGCATGCCAGCGTCTAGCCCAAGCTACTGCAGCCAAAGTCCAAGAGCACTACCAAGAACAACGGTGAACAGCGTGCTTGGAACTGGTGAGAGTATTTGATCTTCTCTCCCTTATTTTACAAGTAGTCCCTGGGAAAGATCCCTAAAGCAAACAACCTCTGAAAGTGAGGTAGGGGACTACATTCCCATTCCACCATAGACGGAAGCGGCGAATTAACCTTTAAGGAGGAAAGAACCTTATTGAAATTAAATTCAAAATACTACAATCTGATCAAACTTAGAAACTAAAACAAACTGCTAAGATTATATTCTAAAGGATTTTGATTGAATTACATATAAAAAGAAAAAATAAGAACTTTCTGTCTGAAAGAGCTGGAAAATAAATATTTGCTGACATCTAGTGGACAATGAGAATATAGCACATTAAAGACAATGCCCAGAAACAAAGAAAAAAAATCTGTTCTCATGAACTCTAATAACCTTTAAGAAGATAGTTGCTAAGGAACAGAGAAGAGATTGCTTACTGGGCCGGCTATAAGATTGGAAAGTGTTTGAAGGAAAAGAAATACTTTGATTGTGGTTTAAATTTATGAACTGTTTAAAAACTTTGATCTATGACAAATTATTGAGATGGTAAGTTACAGGAAGGATTTAAGATGGTTAAATATATTGAATTGACAATTGACTCCTGAAAGAAAGAATTGTTATAAAACATTGATTTTACTGAAACCTTGACAACTGAAAATTTCAGTGGATTACAAAAATTATATATAAAAACAAGAACTATACAAAATTGGATTGTATGGATTTTGAGTTTTGGTTAGCTTGACAAGGCTAATTACAGAGACTATGGCATTTATGACGGACTACTCGAATGCGGGAGACAACATGGATATGACATACTCATCAAAAAATGATAGAAAACCACACTTAATATCTACTCCTGAAAGATTTAGCCTGAAAGATCAAAGACCTTTAGACAAGACACTTCAAGACAAGACAAATACTTTCCAAGATGAAATTTATGCAATGCTATGACAGATACAAACTACAATAGACTTAAACCACGAGGAGATTAAACATAACTTTGATACTATAAGTGAATATACTTCTAACTTAAATCTACAATCAAAAAACATCCAAAGAATGATGGTAAAGAATGAACAAACAATCCAGACAACAAAATGTGAACTAGAAAAAAATGACTTAACTGGTGAAGTTACAAATGAAGGGAATTATAACTTAATACAAACAAGAAAAAACAAGACTTGGATACAACAATAAATATGGAAAAGATACCTTATGCATTAGAACGTCAAAATAAACCTGAGAAGAAAGAAGACTTAACAAAATGGACACTGCTAGGAGAATCATTGTTTGGGAGACAAAAAGCATACATCCTATCTACTATATATCCTCTACTCCTAACAATAACTACAAAAATACAAGAACTGGACAAGTTGAAAATATTAATTTGGAAAACAATTTGGCAAAGGAAGAAGATTAGAGACGGGCTGAAGAGACTGGATTCGCCCTACCAGATGGAATATTATATGAGTAAACACTTGTTTGAATATGACTAAATAAACAAATAACTTTGGCCATAAAGGGACCTTAGAATAAGTGGGATAAGAGATATAAGTAATATAGTATTTTTTTATAAGATACAAAATGTAAAAATATTAGGCTGTTGTAAGTGAAGGAAAAGTTTGAATTTTAAAGACAAATTAAGTTTCAAAAGATTTAGGGTTAAGGAATGATTGAAATATTGAGGGGAAATTAGGCTTAATAAGAACTCTGAAAAAAAGGATATATAGTGATTTAACTAATTTTTACAAATAAAAGTGAAATATAAGTTGACTAGAAAGATGTTATGGATAGATGTTATGATAGATAAGTAGTATAGTATCTCTATAATATATGAAATATGAAAATACTGGGATGATATATTTAAATGGAAAATTTGGATATTTAGATGTTAAATACTGTGAAAAATATGATCGACAAGAATTGTTTGAATATTATGGAGAAATTGAGCTTAAACAAGATTTATGAAAATAAGATACATGGTGAATCAATAAGATGACTCTTACGAAAATAACAAGCTGATAAGAAAAAAATGCTATATATGGACGCTACTATTGTTGGTATAAATATAGAAGAAAATGTTTTTATTTAATCATTTAAATATGGAAAATATCAAATATTAGAAATTATATTTGTTTAATGTTGTAGAAGGAGAATACTACTGGGTGAAGAGAAGATCAAGGAAATATATTATTAATTGATATACTAATTATGGAAATATAAAAATTATTATTGTTTATTAACTATTATTAATTGTATATTATTTTTTAAAAAAATTATGAGCCAAGACAACACGCTGTACACCAGGCACTAAGGTTGTTATTGTAAAAAACTAATAAAACTTTTACAAAAAAAAAAAGAAATAATAAATATTATGAAGAAATTTAAAAGTACGGAAGATATATAGAAGAGAATGGGATTTTCCTAAAATCAACTGCAGGAGACTTTTTGTATGTGCACAACTTGGTAAGTCACTGCAATTTCTTTTGAGGTAAAGCTTTTTTTCCCTTATTTAGATTGTTCAACAGACACGGTTTACACTAAAGGATAGTAAATTCAGTGATTTCTGGACATTTCTTTTTCATTGTTTCAGCATGGATTTCAAATGTGCTAGTCACAATCACTTTTCCTTCTGCTCCCTTGCAATAAGGACAAAGGACCAACATGGGGTGAAATGCAGAATACTAGCACTGTTACTATTAAGCTAAATAAATAAACAAACGGTTCCACCTCTAGAAAATTAAATAAATAAAATATCATTTTCTGGCAAGTGCTAAGGGGAGATACAGTCCAAATGTATTTCAAAGTACTAAGCTAGAGAAGGCTGGTTTGCATCAAACAAAATGGATTAGATTTTAAGCTTCATTAAAATCAATGGGACTTTAGTAATAACTTACAGTTAATTAATTTCAGGTGGTTTACTCAAATCAAGCTGTGTCAGAAAATGGCTTAACAGAAAACTGCAAAAAATAACTTTGGATGTTATTATATGTACATAATTCAACTTACAATCCAAGCAGAATGGATTCTTATCCACTTTGGACTTGGAAACATCTGCAACCATATTTATTTAGTACACGTATTTACCATATTTATAGACTACCAAATCCCTAAGGACTCTCAGCAGCTTACAAGTTAAAATACACAAGAAACAATATACAATAAACTGTAGGTATAAAAGGTCCACAAACTAATGAAAACGTAGAATAAAATAAACCAAACCAAACCAAACTATAATCAAACAAAGTAGATCTGGCCTGGGGTAGTGATGTAAAGCTGGGTATCATCAATATATTGATGATATCAAAACTCACACCTTCAGATGACCTCTCTCAATGGTTTATATAAATGTTAAATAGGAGACAGTAGAAAACCAATTCCTGTGGCACCCTACAAGAAAGTAGCCATCCAGCTGATCTCTCCTGCCTCATCACCATGCACTGGAACTGTCCACTAGGGAAGGAGCAGAACCACCACAACATAGTGCCCCAATCCCAACCTTTGCAGATGGTCCAGAACCATTTCATGTCCAGGCCTGAACCTTGACTGTAGAGGATTCAGATAATGTGTTTCCTCTCGGGTGCTTCATAACTATTTCTCCTCAACACTCTCAAAACCTTTTCCATAAAGGGAAGGTTGGGAGACCAGGTGACAGCTGTCCAGTACTTATGGGTCCTTCTTAAGGAGTACACCACAGCACACAATAAAACTGGCATTCCTTAAAACCAGTTAAAAACAATGAACATAAATAAAGCAAGGTCATGAGAAAGATGTTTTATATATAATACAGCCAACATGGAGGCTCCCTATTACCAGGAGATTCCCAGGCTTCCTGAAAAACAAAGTGTTAAGGGCTTTCCAGAAGGTCACAACTGTTGGAGCTAAATTCAGCTTGGGAGGGATGATGTCAGTTCATCGCCTGCAGGCTCTTGGTAAACCAAGGAACCGTCCAAGGAACCAAACATCACTTTTTTTTTTTTTTTTTTTAGTAGATTAGTCTCTTTATTACAGGAAGAATGGCACCATATATACACCAAAGCTTTCTCCGCTACAATACACAGATGTCAAATTCTGTGCTCCAAAATCTGTTCTGTTTTTACTCTGACCTCTCCAAATAGGATTTTCATTCTCTTGATGGCTTTGGTAGCCCCTGATCTGTTTTTTTCAAATTTTTATTTTATTCAAAGAAAACATTAAAATGCAAAACTAAAAAAAAATTAAAAATAGGAAAAAAGCAAACAAAAAACCCCACAAAAGCAAGACATTTAAGAAGTGCATTGAAAAATAAAGAAAAACTAACACCTATACACATATTATCCCCCCAGTTGAATACTGATTAATACATTACAAAATTAATTTCTCACCCCTTGCAAAACAGGCCCAAATGAATACATGTGCAAATGACTAATCTGTCATTTATATACTATACAGGTAGTCCTCGACTTACAAAAGTTCATTTAGTGACCATTCAAAGTCACAACACTAAAAAAAGTGACGACCATTTATCACACTTATGACCGTTGCAGCATCCTCATGGTCACGTGATTTACATTCAGATGCTTGACAGCTGGTTCATATTTATGGTTGCAGTGTCCCAGGGTCATGTAATTACCTTTTGCAATCTTCTGACAAGCAAAGTCAATGGGGAAGCCAGATTCATTTAACCATGTTAACTAATTTAACAACTGCAGTGATTCATTTAACAAATGTGGCAAGAAAATAAATAAATAAATAAATAAAATGGGGCAAAACTCACTTAACAAATTTCTCACTTAGCAACATAAATTCTGGGCTCAATTGTGGTCGTAAGTTGAGGACTACCTGTATTAATGACAAAATAGTTAACAGGAAGAACAATAATAGTAAAGAAAGACAAGATTAAAGTTTCAAAACCCTCAGTTAACAAACTATTATTGTGAACGACTTGTAGAAAATTTTCCATGGCATCTTATCTATCCCATATCATCCCAAAGGTTAACAGTAATTTGTCCTGGATCAAATATCCATGTTTGTTTCTTAATGCCATTTCTTATCAATTGCTGTCTGATTAAATATAATAAGTTCAGTCTCCAAAGTTGGTCTATCTTCCCAACAAAGTCCAAATAAAATTGGTTCCTAAGTGTAGTACAGGGGTGTCAAACTCGCAACGTCACATGACGTGTCCCGACTTTTTTTCCACTGCCGGCAATGGGGTGGGCACGGTTTCGGCATGACGCATCCGGCCCGTGGGCCGGCAGTTTGACACGCCTGGTGTAGTATATCCATTCCCCCATCTCCTTTGATCCTCCTGGGGAAAGCCAATTGGCTTCTCCACTCAGTGTAATTTCTGCTGTTGTAAAGGACTGCAGACTTAAACTTGAAAGAGGTGTATGCCACCAGCTCAGTTGATTCTAAGTTTATATAGTCCCAATTTCTTTCGAACAAATTAACTGGTTCCAAATCACATTCCTTTTGTGAATCTAATTCCAGAACAAATGCCTCTGAATATTTTCCACAGCCATTATCATTTCATCAAACTTTTTAAAGAAGCTTTCAACTAAAAATTGCATGTTACCAAATGGTCTTTTCAGCCAGCTCTGTTTGTTTGTAATTCGATCCATTGTTGCTCTGTACAGTATAAGTTAGCCAGGAAACAAAAAAACACTAAAGCAAAGTGAAGAAATAAATTAAAGGAACAGGGAAGATATTTTCTGGATGTCGATCCAAAGTTAAAAGAAACATTTAAAAAATAAGCTCCAAATATTTTACAAATTAATAAAGTACAAAAACCCTGTGGAAAAAGACTAATATTGATGTAAATCAAATAAAAGTACTTCATCATCCAAGGACATGCTGTTTCCATACAGAAAAGCAAGTGTTATTCAAAACAATAACATAAATCAAAAGGAGGGGAAAAAACAGATAAAATCCAGCAAGGGGTTAAAGTAGGTCAGCATTCAACCAGCCGGTCAACTTTTAATGACAAAAAACAAAGTAAAGCAATAAATTCAAACTTAAATTCAAATGCATACTTAGAAAACGAAATGCTGAAAGGAAGATGAATGCCCTGACTTTCCGACCGGTCCCAAAGAGAATTGGAATCTCCAAGACTTCCCAGATGTGTCCATGGTCATCCAAAAGTTGTCTGGGTCATTCCTAAGTGCTCACATTCAAATCCAGGGAGCAGCACTGCCAGAGAACCAGCTCTGGCAGCAAAATCAGCAGATTGTCAGCAGGAGAGGAAAAAATTCCTACTGTTCAGCAGCCATCTTGGGGGGTGTCCCTTGACTTAATTCTTGAATTGTTAGCATTATCACTGGTATTACAATGGCGTATTCAGAGTATAGGATGCAGGTAGTCCTTAGTTAACGATGGTAATTGGGATCAGAAGGCATTTTATTCAAATTGATAGTCTCATAAGGAACTGTACATGACAGGCCACTAAGGGTTTTATTGACTAAGCTGAGACTTTCTCTTGAAGATTTTAATTTACCACACTATCAAAAGCATACATAAAATAAATGCCCAATGATATTCATATGGAATGGTAATTTAATTGAATATCAGCCTCTATGGGCTTTACTGAAAAGTTATTATGTATCTTCTGTTGTGGTCCGAAGGAAGAAGCATTCCAAGAAAACTAAGGCATTATTTTCCCTTTTAGATTCTTTATTTTGCATTTCTTCCCAGGAGTTTTGCAACAGTACTTCGGCACATTACAAAGCGGATGCCAGAATCTGGATTTCTCTGGCTTGCGTCTATCTTATCTTGCTAAACTCCTCCCTTACTTTACTGTCATAATTTACGTCTTCCAATTAGGCTGGAGGCCAAAGATTCACTTCCCTTCCCTGTCTCCCGCTTTTCTTCATAAATCTCCTCCCTTTGTATGTCATCTGATTTAACTCCAAAAATACCAAACAGTTCTGCATATCTTGTCAATGCAATAATATCCTATATTAACAGCGTTGACATCTTCATTATGTTCTTGACAATTATGCAGGTTAACATATAGCAAAAGGAGTCTTTCTTTAGCAGTGCATATGAAGTGTTACTGAAGACTGCTACTGTTTTTCATAGTTGCTTGCTGGCTTCTCTGGTTGGCTGGAAGAAAGCCAAGACAATCCTCTTAGTTTTTAAGAAATCTCCATCTGCTGCAAGGAAAAAACTAGATCCTACTTGTGGTCAATGCTATCAGGCATTATAGCAATAGCACTTAAGACTTATATACCACTTCACAGTGCTTTACAGCATTCTCTAAGTGGTTTACAGAGTCAGCATATTGCCCCCAACAATCTGGGTCCTCATTTTATCGACCTCAGAAGGATGGAAGGCTGAGTCAACCTTGAGCCAGTCAGGATCGTACTCCTGCTGTGGGCAGAGTCACCCTGCAATACTGCATTCTAACCACTGCACCATTATGTCTGGTATATGAGGTACACAATTCACAATGTTATTTTTTTTTTAGATGTCCCTTTAGAGGAAAAGCAGAAGTATCTTCTCCTATCCCTTTCTCCCTTAATTCTAGCCTTAAACAAATACTATAAATAAAATGTGAGACATTTTACTACAGCCTATCTGCTGACTTTAGCTTCAGTCAGTCCAGTTATGTATCACAATTTATATTAGCCAAGTTAACTTTCATTGTCAAAGTAAAACTCCATTTTCCACCATTTAACACAATCTCCAACATATCTACACACAGGATCTGTTATTTTTATTAGAAACTAGACAGCCCATGTCCTGTTGGGTCATTGTTTCAGAGATATTTCGTTACCTAAACAGAGAAACAGAATGACCAATGGAGCAGGAGTGACTTCTGTCTTCCTGCTGGCTTCCCCATTAATTTTCCTTTGGGGAATTTGGGAGGCAGCATCAGAAATCTCCCTTCCCAGCAGGCAGGTAAGTGGCGGCTGCTGAGTGGGGGAGTGTTTTGTCCCAGCCTACGTCCGTCCTTGTTGCGTCACAAGAACAAACCCCTCTTTAACAGTAGGCTGGAAAAACCAACCTCTTTTTATTTCAAAAACAGTCCTGATAAGTTTTCTCCAAAACAAAAACAACAGAATACTTTCCCAACAGATAATTGGTTAAAAAAGCAAACAGAGCAGGAGTTAAACAAGAAATTCACCGGTAAAACAAACAGACCATGATCCCTGGAAGTTCTTTGCAAACGGTTGCCTTCAGCAACCAGCACCGCCCACACCTTCCCTTTTTATAAAGCAGCCCCAAGGCGTGGCTTCTCAATGCCTTCTCCTCCTCCCCCTGAAGTTGTCGTATTGACTGCTGCTGACCTGCTCTAGTTAACTGCCTTCGTTTACGAGCATCAATAATGTCTACCAGCTGTGAATCCTCACAGTCTGACTCATCCTCCCCACACAGCTGAGTTTCATCCGGAACACGATTGGAGGGGCCAGGCTCTTCATCAGATTGTGAGTCTTGTAACTCATCAGAGCCTCCCTCCGACTCTGATGACTCTCCAAATGCCTCCTCCTCCTCCTCTGATTCCCCGGACTCAGCTGCCGGGTCCACTGGCTGGCACGGACTCACAACAGGGAGTGAGGAAGGGACTGCAGGACTAGCTGGGAAACTGTCATGGAATGTTGAAAATGAAGATCATGTGACTGCAGCAGCAGCCAGTAGTGCTGAAGCAGCCACAACTCCCCCAAATTTCATTCCCTCAGGAGTCATGGGTCCCATTTGAGGTGCCTTGGTTCAAAAGTTGTTGCCTTATGATGCACTGTTTTGCCCAGTTAATGGTCACGACAATAAGATTATGCTTCTTTCTAATGAGATTTTGTATGCCTCAGAGGAAAAAGACATTGCAATTAATCTTGTAGGGAAACCATGTGCAGAATCTATTTTTTTCTATTTGAAACTCACGATCTACCAACAGATCCTAGTGCAAAAGATACATATTTGAAGAATTTGAAGAATTCTGAGCAAAAATATGTATTTGAATAAATCAGACCTCAACAAAGCTGAGATAGAAATCTACAAAAAATAGAGGACTACAGCCATGCCTTCAAACAGCTTTTACTGCTGTGTGGTTTATTGCCCAGTACATTAATCAAAGAGATTAAAACTACCAATTTAGATGTACTGTGCCTAAGGATCGCCTTACTTCTCCCCTTGAATTTTTATCTCATCCTCCAAAAACTAAAAAGCTGGCAAACCAGCTTTAGTGCATGTGGGTTTATAAAACTAATTTGTGGTTTGAGACTATTTTCTTTTTTTAAAAGACACATACGGAACAAGTAGAATAGAGGAAAATTGGATGTAATTTATGTAACCACAAATATATATAGATGCTCAGTTAGCAAGTGATAAACACTGTGGCAGTCCCTTTATTATGGCAGGAATCCTAGTTCACATTTATTTCTTGCAGAGGTACATACAGTACTTCCAAAAACAACTCAAAGTAAACTAAAAAAATTTAAAAATCAAAACACGGAAGCCAAGACAACTGCATTGTAATGGATTACATTTCTGCCTGGTGAAGGAAAAATTAAAATCTATGTAACCACCATAATAATTGTGTCTACATGTTTTTTCTTTATACAGCTTGGAAAGCTTCACAGTTTGGAAAGAATCTTTCAAAACCAAACTGGATATATTAGGGGTTGATCTCCTGCATATAAATGAAAAAGTGTGGGGGGAGGGGGTTGTGTACCATATGAATATATCCACTGTGGATTGTAAATTTGTAGCTTTACATATTATATAAACCCAAGCAATTGTGTTTAATTAACAACTATAGTTAAACAAGCCACCTTTCCCTATTTATGTTATATATCATGTAATATGTGAATTCTGTCTGTGTGATTTAGAACAGTATGGAATTATTCATAGCCCTGGCTAGATATTGATTAGCTCACAAACTGAAATAGTTCAGTTGGGAAAGAATCTGAGTCTCTTCCTTCTTTCTTAAGCTTACATAGGTACAAAGAATCAGCACCCAAATCCACAAACAACAGAAACTGAAACTCAAAAGTTGTATAAGATGGGCTTCTGGTTTGATGTCGCAGCGATACAGATGTGGGGAGAGCGGAGTTCCGCTCCCCACAGCTGATTTCCTTCTGTCAGGGGGCCCCAAAGGGCCGAAAGTCGCCCCGGAGAGGCAACAACAAAGGAGGGGACCCTCGTCGATCACGGGCGGATGGCGGTCAGCCTGTTTGATCTGAGGAAATCCCTCCAAACTGACAGAAGAAAGACGGACCGCATTTATGCAGTCTGTCCAAGAGCTACTGACAGCCGGGAAGGGCGAAGATTAGCCCTACGAGCGGATCAATAACAGCATGTCGTGGAATTGGGTGAGAAGAGCCTCTTTCTCTCTACCATTTTTGAACACTATTCCCTGGAATAGATAAATTCCCCCAAAGCAAGAACTCCCCAGGCGTGACCTGGAGGAAGGGGATTTTCCCCCCGCCCTACCAGAGAAACAAAAGCGGCAGGAAGAAAACTTTAAGAGGGACGGGAATAGAGAATACAGAATGATAAACCAGGAGTAATATAAAGACATTGCTTTGCTAAATTTGATCAACTGTCAAAATTATTAATTTGTTTTTGGAAATAACAGAATGAGACTAATCTTATGAATAACTTTTAATTTAAACTTCTATTACTTGGAAGAGAGTGACATCTAGTGGCGAAATAGAGATAAAAGTCTTCAGTATATTATCCCTGGGATAGACTTGGCACAAAGCCCAGACACAGATAAGCAGCCAGCTGGATGACCTTGAAAGCTCTTAGAACGGTAACAAACAGCTGAAGATAGAAGTAGGACTTTATGTAATATTTTATCACTGCTCACTGTGGATTACAAACGTTGGTTGACCTGGGATTTCAAGAAACATCTAGAGACAGAGAACAACATCGCTTTTTAGTACTCCTGGCTTGGTGGGTCTTACTGATTGGTTTAAGACCGGCTGGCCATTTTGGATTACAAACATCGATTGATTTGCAACTCTTGGACTCTGGACACGAGGTTACAGTAGACTTTATAACCACCCCTCCAGACCTGAGACTGACAAAACTGTACTACAAATTCTGTTTTTTTGTGGCACACTAGATAAGAACTATAAGAACTACGTAACATGATGTTAAATTTAAATTGGGTAATGATGTATTGAATATGAGATCTGTTTTTCTTTGCAGATAAAGAGACTTTTCAGGAGGCACAACAGATTGAGGATAGAGTAACTGCGGGGGGGGGGGGATAAAAAACAGAATGAGAATTTTACCAAAAATTACACAGAAAAATATTGGAAATGGAACATTAAAACATTTGCTTAATAGGAGATTTTAATGCAATTGTAGATAGAAAATTAGATTATAGAAGCAGCAAAGAAGGGGAAAAGGGAAAACAGACATTCCCTAAGGCATTTTTTAGAATGACAGAAGAAATTTCCATACAGGATACTTGGAGAGAAAGAAACTCAAAAAAGACCCAGTACACATTTTATTCAAATAGACATAAATCTTGGTCTAGAATTGATATGATATGGATGTCCCCTGAGCTAAGTACTAATATATACGAGATTGAGGCAGAGCCTAACATTTGGGCGGATCACAATCCGATAAAGCTGACCTGGAAAGAGGTAAAGAAGAAATCAAGATGGACTTTGAATCAATCTTTGTTAAAAGAGAAACAATTTGTAGAACTAGCAATAAAGGAAATGGAGTTTCCTTCTTCCCTCAACCTGTGGCAACTCAGAATGACAAAGATGGCTTCAGCCAGGTTCATTTCAGAAGTTGACAGTCGGACCTCCCTAAAGAGAAAGCAGTTCCTGAAAATAACAAGCACAGATACACATTAGTATTTCGCTAATTCCCTGTTCTATCATCCGGGGGTTCTCTAGGTTTTTGGGGATGTTTATTATGAAACTTCCATATTAATCTATCTGCCTTTACATCTTTACTCTTCACCCATGTAGCCTCGGAAAAAGGATAGCCCTTCCATTGAACTAACTACTATAATTTCCCCTTATACCAGAGGCCCCCAACCTTTTGGGCACCAGGGGCCGGTTCTGTGGAGAGAGGTTTTTCCGCGGACCAGAGGGGGCGTGGTTTTGTGTGCTGCCTGTATCCTGTGGATCGGGCTTTGCTTGTTTACGCAGCCCGGTTTCTGGCATGCTGCGGCCCAGTGCCAGTCCACGGACCAGGGGTTGGGGACCACTGCCTTATACCATCTAGAATCAAGAATTCATTTTATTTCATAATGGGTGTCACCCTCTACCATAATGGGACCTGGGGCGGTTCGAGGTACTGGTCTCAATGTTGATTCTACAACTGGTTTCAACAAACTGCAATAGAATACTGGATGTGTTTTCCCCAAGAGTCGTGGGAGCTTTAGCGCCACTGTGACAGGGTTTATGATTCTTACAATAGGGAAGGGACCAATATATTTAGGTCCTAGCTTTTTACAGGGTAGTTTTAATCTTAGGTATTTGGTTGAGAGATAAACTTTCTCCCCTATATGAAACGGTTTCTGGGGGAATCGCTTATCTGCTTGCTCCTTTTGAATCTTTGTGGCTTTGGCTAAGGCACGTTTAACGTTTGCCCAAGCGGTCTGCAGTGAGTTTACCCACTCGGTCAGTGTTTGTGAGGAGGGGGGCTCTTGAGGGTATTCAGGCATGGGAACGAACTCCCTGCCTGTAGCCACTTTGAATGGAGTAAGTCCGGTACTGCTGTGCACAATATTGTTGTATGCCACTTCAGCAAAAGGCAGGAGTTCTGCCCAATTAGTTTGCTGATAGTTAACATAGCATCTCAGGTATTGTTCCACCATTGCGTTCATATGTTCAGCAGCTCCATTGGTATTCAGATGAAAATCCGAGCTGAGCCCCTGGGTGGAATCCAATCAGCTTCAGGAACTCCCTCCAGAATTTTGCTATGAACTGGACTCCTCGGTCTGATATAATTCTTCTTGGTGCTCCGTGGAGTTGGTAGATATGTTTTAAAAACAGTTTTGCCAGTTTCTGGGTGGAGGGAAGTCCAGGCCAGGCTATAAAATGAGCCTGCTTTGAGAAAAGGTCAATAACAGTCCATATTACGGTATTTCCGCTATTTTCTGGGAGTTCTACGATGAAGTCCATTGGGATGATTCTGCAACCTGCTGTAATAGTCCAGGGGGCTTTCCTGGTTTTTTCTTCATGGCAGCACAAATTGCACAGCTCTTTACATAGCTTTCAATATCTTTTTTCATTCCTGGCCACCAGAACTGCCGTCTCACTAAGTGTAAAGTCTTTAGAAATCCAAAGTGACCAGCTTGCTTGGCATCGTGGCTTCATTGTAGGGCTTGGACCCTGAGGGTACTAGGAAGGTACAATTTGGAACCTTTCCATGCTAATCCATCTCTATGGGTCAACACTTGCTTATTGTCTCTGAACCAAGGGTCAGATTTCAGTTTGGTTCTGAGTTTCTGGGTCAAGTTGCTGTCGGGGTCGAGGGATTGTTTTTGTGCTTGATGTCTAGTGGTGACTTGAGAGGCTTTTTGTGGAGAGGGGATGATAGCATTTTCCACTTCCTCATGATGGCTTTTATACTGTGGCATTCTAGACAAGGCGTCAGCTAGGAAGTTCTTCCCTCCAGGAATGTACCTGAGAGAGAAGTTAAAACAATCGAAAAATTGCACCCATCGAAACTGTTTGGGGGATAACTTCCGCAGGCTTCTAAGTGCCTCAAGGTTCTTATGGTCAGTCCACACTTCAATGGTAGCTTACTCCCCTCTAGGAAATGGCGCCAGGTTAGCAATGCCCATCGCACACCAAATGCCTCCTTCTCCCATACAGCCCATTGCCGCTCTGTGTCGATGAGTTTCCTAGAGGTGTAAGCACACAGTTGCAGGTCCCCCTTGTTTTTTTTCTGAAGAACTGCTACCACTGCAACATCGCTGGCATCCGCTTGGATGATGAACTGCTCCTCGGGGTTAGGATGTTTGAGGACTGGTTCTCCTGCGAACAACCTTTTAAGCTGTTCAAAAGCAGCTTGGCATTCCATAGTCCATTTTAAAGGTTGGCTGGGACAGGGTTTTGCCCCCTCCCCTTTACCTGTCTTCAAACGTTTAGTAATCGGTAGGGCTATTTTAGCGAAGGAGGGAATGAATTGTCGGTAAAAAATAGCGAACCCCAGAAAGCTCTGTAGTTGCTTGCGAATCCAAGGGGGTTGTCATTCAAGAACGGCCTTGACTTTTCTGGGTCCATCTCCACCCCATTTGAAATTCGGTACCTTAGGTAGTCAAGGTGTGTCTGATGGAACTCACATTTGGATAGCTTAGCGTAAAGGTTTGCCTTTAATAATTTTTCAAGCACTTCGCGAACCAGCCTGACATGTTCTTCCATTGTTTCTATAAAGATGAGGATGTTGTCAAGATAAACTAGGACCCCCTTGTATAGGTGATCATGTAACACCTCATTTATCAGCTGCATAAACATGACAGGAGTCCCCTTGAGACCAAAGGGCATCACTTTAAATTGGAAACTCCCCAACGGGCAATTAAAGGTGGTTTTCCATTCATCTCCCTCCTTAATTCTTACTCGGTAGTAAGCCTCCCATAGATCCAGCTTAGTGAAGATCTTCCCCTTAGCTAGGTGAGCTAACATGTCCTTCATCAGGGGGAGTGGGTACATGTTTTCCATGCTGACAGTGTTTAAGCCTTTAAAATCCATGCACAATCTCAGAGTCCTGTCTTTTTTCTCTTTGAATAACACTGGGGCAGCCACGCGTGATTTAGCTGGTTGGATGAAACCCCTAGCCAGGTTTTTGTCAATGTATTCTCTTAGTTCGTTCATCTCTCTGGGGGTCATGGAATACATTTTTGGCTTAGGGAGTTTCACTCCCAGCAGGATCTCTATTGCACAGTCAGTAGCTCGGTGAGGGGGGAGCACGTCACATTCCTTCTCACTGAACACTTCGGCCAGATCTCGGTATTCCTTAGGAATGAGTTGGACCCGAGGCTTCCGGGAAAATGGCCAACTGGGTGGCACGCCTGGGGAGAGATCTGTGAAGGATTTCTTCCTGGGGTGCAGCTCTTCAACCTTTTAATTGAAGGGACTGGTATTCCTTCAGTTTTTAAGACCCACCCATTCAGTGTGGGTCGAAGAACTTTCCCTCGGAACCCTCCATAACAGCTGCAAGCAGGCAGACAGCTTCTGGAGTCCGTCCGAAGCAATCTGCATGCCAAAAGCTGGGGGGGAGGGGCTGTAATCTGTTCGAGTTTGAAGAAGCCGATGTTTGAAATCCACCTTTCAAACGGACAGTAAGTTGTGCCTTTCCCTTCTTAATCACCTTCAAAGACTATTATTCTTTTCAAGCCAAGTTAAAAAGAGCCTCTTTTTAGTTAAAGTCTGCTGTGCCTTTTTGAACACTCATGCCATTTTAGGGATTCTTTGTCTTAAATAACAAGGGGCTGTTAAGGCAAACCAAATAAGGAAGTGTGGTGAAGAAAGAAAGAAAAAAGCTGACAGAGACATATAAAGAATGAAGGCTGTGATTTTAGTTTAATATTGTACTAACTTGTAGCTTGGTTTTCTCTGCTATGGGTGGCAAAGATTTTCGGATCTTGACTAAAAGTGGAAGCCAAGATGGACAAACAGAGTATTAGAGATATTCTTGAAAGGTCTTTAAACAAAATTCGCCAATTTGTTGACCAGCTGTGTTCTAAGGATGATTAAAAAATCCTCTCAAATTACTGAGATGCAAACATGTGGAGAACGCTATGATACTACCAAGGCAATTTCACAAATAGTTGTAATTTCACAAGTAGTTGAAAAGGCAGAGAATGCAGAGCAGCGCATTACAGTTTTGGAAGAACCTGATACTAACTTTTACTATTATGGTGTTAATATAAAACTCTCAACACAACTGAAAGAAGAGTGCAGAGAAAAAAGACAAATTTGGGACCTTCTCTTTAAGGACATTAACAAGGCTGAGGATTATGGTGTAAATATAAAGCTTGCAACGCAACTGAAAGAAGAGTGCCAAGAAAAAAAGACAAATTTGGGACTTTCTCTTTAAGGACATTAACAAGGCTGAGGATTCCATGATAAAAAGAAACTCTCGGGTAAAACTTCTAGACAGGAAAAAGATTTTATTCTATGAAGATAAGCAGGAAGGAGTGACTTAAATTTAATGAGACAACTGGAACCAGGATGGACTTTTCTTTGTTCTATATATATATATATATAATGCTTAAGTAACTTTTAAAGTAGGCAAATGTTATTGAAAATCTATTTGAGAGTACTCATATTAAGAGAATTGGATCTAGGATGGATTTTTCTTTGTTTGATACTTGTAACCAAATGAAAGTTTTAATCAAAAATTTGAAAATGATTTTTTTAATTTTATATATAATGCTTAAGTAATTTTTAAAGTATGTAAAATGTTTTTGAAAATGTATTTGAGGGTACTTGTGTTAAGAGAAAGCTAAAGAAAAAGGTGTACTAGTTTAAAGAAAACTTTGTGTTCTAAAAAGGACATTTGTAAAAGGAAGAAAAAAAAAGATATTATTTTATAAGGTTAGTTTGGAGGGTGGGAGCTAAATTCAATATTGAAATTCAAAGCCTGTATGTTAAGAAGCTAAAGAAAAAAAAGTATTAGAAAGTTTTGATTTTAGAAAAGTACTTAAAGAAAGTTTAGCATTTTTCTTTAAAAAAAGAGGGGTGGAAAAAAAAAAGTACTTTTCCCAGTAAGATCAAAGAATTTGAGAAAGTATACAGTTAACTTTGTTAATAGAAATGGTGATAGTTTACAAAGATTAGTAGGGGCAAATAGAAACATATACTATTTCCACAGCAAGGTAAAGCAGGAATGGTTAAATTGATCATGCCATAGAATATACTTGAGTATGTTCTTCATTTGGATACCACTTCTGGATTTTGTGCTTGTGATAAAAAAAAGAAATGTATTTTTGAATTTGGTTTTGTCGATTAGATAGATTTGCTGTTATAGAAATGGCTAGTTATATAACAATGTGTAAAAACAAAAAGTTGAGGCTAGAGTGCTTTTACTTTGTACTGTGCTAAAAAGAGTCGGAAGTCAACACCTTTTTTTTCTTTTCCCTTGTACCTCACATCTTCTCTTCCCCTTTCCTTTTCCCTCCCTTAATTCCCTGTTTCTATTTTTTCTTTGTATTTTATATTTTATATATTAAATAAATTAAAAAGTGGAAATATATATATATATATATATATATATTTAAAAAAAGGAATGAGTTGGACCCCAGGCAACCGCTCAGCTGCAATTTTCAAAGGCTCAGTCGGTCTAGGTCCGACTCCAGTGGGGGTGGCCTTCCTTTCCTGATCATTATGAGCTGGAGGAAGGGGGCCAGTGGTGGGATTCAAATATGTGAACAACCGGTTCTCTGTGTGGATGCCGCTTCTGGAAGTCCATTCTGGGCCTGGGCAACAAAAAATTAGCTACCGGTTCTGCCAAACTGGTGCGAACTGGCTGGATCCCACCACTGAAGGGTTAGGGTTAGGCTTGTTCCTAATCTCATGGTTCTCACCCCGTTTTTCCACCATATGGTAGGTCGCCACTTCTCTACCCAAGCCAACCCCAGGATCACAGTTTCAGTCATTTTTGGGATCACTACAATTTCCCAGTGCTGTCCCATTTCCAGTCATATTGGCTCAGTTAGGTGCGTTGCAGGTGACCCTCCAATTAATGACCCATCGACCTGCTCAAACTTCATGGCCAGGGGTAGTCGTTTGGCTCGGATTCCCAATTTAAGTACTGTTTGGAGGTTGATTAGGCATCGGGTGCAGCCTGAATCTATTAGGACTTCTAATTCTGTCTGGGCCCCTATTTTAGGCACTATACGTTTAGCAGGGATGGCAAAGGGAGGGATGGCTTGACTTACCATCAGATCATTTTCACCTTCGTCATCACTGTCATAGGGAGCTGGCAGTTGATGACGTTCAACCAGAGTTCTCTCTCTCACCCATGGGGGGAAGGAGACCTCGACGGGTTGGCTCTGATGTACCCAGTTCAACTTCTCTTGACCTCTCCACTGTGGGTTTTTCAGCTTGGATGCAGTGGCTGGGGTGCTCTTCGCCTGGGGGGCAGACGCTAGGCATTCAGCCACTCGATGTCCTTGCTGGCCGCACCTAAAGCACTTGATAGGGGGCCCAGTAGGAGCTCTGTGAGCACTGGTCACTGAGGTCGCTGTGGGGCATCGTCCAAACTGGCGCCTTTCCTGGCTTCGCCTTGACTTCGATTCAGGTGCGTTGGGTTTCTTGTAGAGCTTGAGCTCGATGTCTAGGGTCACTGCCATCTGGTACCACTCACGGATTTGCTCAGGAATTCCCAGTAGGTGCATGCCTGATACAGGTCGCGGTCCAAGCCCTCCTTAAAGCAGTGGATTAGCAACCGCTCCGGCCATTGCCTTATTCTGCCTGCGACTTTTCAGAACTCTCGGACAAACTCCTTTGCCGGTCGGCCCCTTTGCTTTAGGTCGTGTATTTCCACTACAGCTTGTAGGGCTTGGGATTCATCTTCAAACCTGGCCCTCAGCTCTTCCAGGAAAATGTCTATGTTTCCAAGTTCTGGTGCGTCGTCATCATGAAGACTGGTCACCCATTCTGCAGCCTCCTCCTCTAGATTTGCTGCCACTTCATTCACCATCATCCTCTCATCAGGGTAGGCAGGAGCATAGCGATCTAGGTGAGCCCACACCTGTTTCATGAAGAACGTCACCAGGGGGTCAGCAACCGTTGGGAGAGCAGCAGCAGCAGCAGTGGGGCTGGCCGCCGCCTCTGAATGTGCAGCAGCCGCAGGGGGACCTACAACAACCGGGGATGCCACAACTGCCCGTAGGTCAACAGCAGTGGGGGTGGCCGCAACCCCCGAACGTGCAGCAACCACTGGGAGGCCTGAAGCAACTGGGGATGCCACTTCAGCAGCCGCTGAGACCATTGGGGGTCCTATAGCAATTGGGGATGCCACAGCCGCTGGGGGCCAGCAGCCGCCGGCAGTGCAGCAACAGCAGTGGGGGTGGCCACAGCCCCCGAACATATTCCAACCACTGAGGGGCCTGCAGCAACTGGGGATGCCGCAGCCACCATGGGGAGGTCAGCAACCGTTGGGGGTGCAACATTCACAGTTGGGAGGCCACCAACCACCGGGAATGCAGGCTCACTGGGGAGTGCAGCAACCGCTGATGGCGCCACCCCTTCGAGCAACTTTTGATGGAGACCCGGAGAAGCTGATCTTCTTCCTCAACCAAGTGCGTTCCCATATGAACCGCTGTGCCTATTTCTACCCGAATCCAGCCGCTATGATCGACGTGGTTGCGGCCAACTTGGAAGGGGAAGCATCCGAGTGGCTGAACAATTTATACAACGAGCAAGCACCTGAGTTGGGGGACCTCCACCTCTTCCTCCTAGGGCTGAGAGTAAGGTTTGAGGACCCATCCATAGCCCTCAAAGCGGAAGAGCAAATTCATAAAATAAGACAAGCTGGCAGGCCCGCACTGGAATATGTGCAAGAGTTTCACAAGATAGCCGGCCAAATAGAGAGATGGCCCGAGCAATCCCTAGTCCATCATTTCAAGGAGGGACTGGATGATCACCTCTCCCAGGCTTGTGTCTATCGAGCGGTCCCTAATCAATTGCAAGAATGGTACCAGGCAGCAGTAAGGCTGGACGTCCAGCTTGCCCGCTATAAGAAGCCACCACTGCAAGAAGCCGGGCCAAGGCCAGATCAACCCAGACGGCAGCCCCCCCGAAAGCCTCCAACCGCCACGGCCGCGGAAAACCTCAAGCCACCTGCAGGCCCCTCGATCAAATGCTTCAGATGTGGACAACAGGGACATCGAGCAGCAAGTTGCCCAGTCCCTTACCCTCAACAGCAGAATAGACCGGGACCACCGACGAGAAAGAAACCAGCCCAGCAGCCGGCTAAAGAAAAATCCAACTGGATCGCGCAGGAACCCGTTGCCCAAGTCACGTCGCCCACGCAGGAGAGTGCCAAGGCCCAAACCGGACCTGCCGCCGCTCTGCCCTCCGACAGCGACGACGGAGAGAACGAGCCGATGGTGAGTCGACCCGTTCCACCTTTTTCTCTGCCTGCCAAGCTCATAATCCCTAAGACGGGGGCACAGGTAGATCTGAAAGTACTAGTAAACTCAGGATGCTCCAGGTGCGTTATTAGCTTGCCACTTGCCCTGAAAATGGGCATACGAGCAAGGCTGCTCTCCAAACCAGTGAGGTTTGAGCAAGCCGATGACTCCTTAATGGAACTTTAGTCACGCAATTAACTGAACCCATACGCTTGGAAATAGGTGAACACTGGGAGTTCATTCGTTTCACGGTGGCTCTGAAAATGACTGAGGCCGTGATCCTGGGGCTAGCCTGGTTAGACAAATGGAAGCCGTTTATATGGTGGGAGAAGGGAATGAGAACTGTGAGATTGCCTATAGGACCCAAGCCCCCCCTTAACTAGACTGACGTTACCGGAGAGTTTAGCCCATCTAACGAGCTAGCGAAGATAGCTGCTCTGCTTCAACCAGGCGAGCCACTCATCCCCAGCGAGTACCGGGACCTAGCGGAGGCGTTTAGTGAGAAAGAATGCGACACCCTGCCTCCCCACCGGCCTAATGATTGCTCCATTGAGAACTAAGTCAGGAGTTGTGCTGTATGTGCCACCATGAAAAGAATCCCAGGGAAACCCCCTGGACTATTACAACCGGTGGCGGACCCCTCCCAACCATGGGAAGAAATTGCTATGGATTTTATAGTAGACCTACCTGAAAGCAGGGGAAATACAGTTATCTGGACTGTGATAGATCTGTTTTCAAAGCAGGCTCACTTCATTGCCTGCAAAGGGCTCCCGTCCGCCCAGCGACTAACCAAGTTGTTCCTAAAACACATCTACAGACTGCATGGCGCACCGAAACGTATAATCTCAGACCAGGGGGTGCAGTTTACAGCCAAGTTTTGGAGGGGTTTTCTTAAGCTAATTGGCTCGTCTCAAGGACTGTCATTGGCTTTTCACCCATCTACCAATGGGGCAACTGAATCTGCGAACTCAATGGTGGAGCAGTATCTCAGATGCTATGTGGATTATCAGCAGACGAACTGGACTGACCTCCTCCCTTTTGCATAGGTGGCTTACAATAACTCTGTTCACAGCAGCACCGGTTTCACACCCTTTAAAGTGGCCACAGGAAAAGAGTTCAGCCCAATACCTGAATATCCTCGGAGACCCTCCACTTCCCAAACTCTTGATCAGTGGGTGAGGGGGTGGGAAGAAGTCTGGAGAACCACGAAAATTGCTTTGAAAAAGGCTTCTGAGACATATAAAAAGCAAGCAGATAAAAAGAGAGCTCCTCAAAGGTCATTCCAAGTTGGGGAAAAGGTTTATTTGTCCACAAAATATTTACGGCTTAAGTTACCTAGTAAGAAGTTAGGACCGAAATACTTAGGACCCTTCCCCATAGTAAGGATCATTAACCCGGTCACGGTAGAATTAAAGCTTCCCAGACTCTTAGGGAAAATCCACCCTGTGTTCCATTGTAGCTTGCTGAAACCTTTTTGGGATTCCACCTTACGACCTCCCCCCAAGAAGGCACCTGGACCTCTCGTAGTAGCAGGACAGACTCACTATGAAGTGAGACGTATTCTTGATTCTAGACTTTTTAAAGGGAAGCTACAGTACTTAGTGCAATGGAAAGGGTATCCGTTGTCTGAAGCCACCTTGGTAAAAGCTAGCGATGTAAAAGGTGACAGACTCATTGATAAGTTCTATAAGAAACACCCTAACAAACCAAAAGGCAACCCCTAACGCATGATTTTGTTTGCATTACAGGATTTGTCCTTTTTGTAAGGGGGGCCGGATGTCAATGCTGCTAACATCGGATGTTCTTGCTTTGACAACAGATGAAAATGCAGCCATTTTCTCTATGCTTTTAGAATTAGTTGGTGCTGGGAGGGGGGATTGGAATGAGAGTTCAGTTAGTCATAATAATAATAACTCTGCCGTGGGAATCCAAGGACAAACTGGGTCCAGAGCTGATAACGTTTTGGCGGGCTGGAGAGCTGGGGAGAAAGCCCGTGCTTCTTGCTAATTGGGGAATGTGCTTTATGACTGTTTATTGGGGGTGGGAATTGTACTTTGTTACTTTGTATCCAGGGGAGGGGAATTTAGTTTTTGGGTTCAACTATGTAGTGCCGATACTTTGTTTCCTGAATAAAAGATTCTTTAAGGAAAACAATGCCTCGAAGTTCTTTTGAAGGGTTTCATCTGTCGGAACCATGACACTCCCGCCCAAACTGCCTCCTTTTATATCCTTTCCTGTCTCCGCCCCCCTCCTCCTCCTTTCTCTTCTGGGTGAGCCAGAAGTGCCGATCCTGGGGCCTTTGTCTCGCCCCAAGCAGCCCTGCAGCTCCTGAGGACTCTCTCATGGCAAGTCCTGCACTGCGCCGCTTTGGCTCGTTCCCTCCACTACCCTTGGCTGGGCTGGGCTGGGCAGGGCCACGTACCACATGCCAATGTACCACCAGTGGTACGCATACCACCAGTTGAAAAGCCCTGGGCTAGAGCTTCCTCCCGCACCACTGGCCTGTCAGACTTGTCTGCACTGACTTTCGGTTGAGCCCCAGCCGGTGGAACTCCGTCCCCAGTCTGGCTGCTCAGCCGTGTTCCATCTGCAGGAGTTGTGCCGGGATTAGCTGTTTCTTCCCCTTTCTTCTCCATCCTGGAATCTTCCCTGAGTATTTACCGTCCTCCCCAAAACATTGGGTAGGTGGTCGGGGCTCAGGACCCTGAGGATCGCTCGTCGATAGCCTTCTATCTTAGAGCAGTAAAAAGTTTAGGGAGAGTTGGTTTAATGTCAAGGTTCCGACTAATGAAACCAAATAAACCAGAGCTCCGAGGCTTGACGTTTCCTCAAAGCACATGTTTATTGGATACATAATATTGGTACGGTCAAAAGTGAAACCAACTCTAAAATTTCACTTAGGGATTCAATGTAACTAAATGTAACAATTCCCTCCCCTCTACTATGCTATAGATCATGCTACCCAATAAAAGCAATTGGCGGGCTTCGTGAAGCCTCTTCTCTCCACCTTCCAGCTCCTGTGGGAATGATTTTGGTTCCCACGGGACTGCTCCATGTTTAGTCTAGCAAAGCTGTCGTTTTCTTCCCTTCTCCCCCCAACCTGTGGCAACTCAGAACGACAAAGATGGCTTCAGCCAGGTTCGTTTCAAAAGTTGACACAGTGTACGTACAGTAACTTATTTATTTTTCCCTCCAACAGTCAAACTGCTTAAATGTAATTTTGATCTGCGAAGGCAACTGGAATCAATGTATTAAGTATGGTTTAAATATGAAAGTCATACATTACTGGATTTACTCAGAAATTACTTACATTGGAATGTTTGCAAAAACTGAATGGTGTAGATTTAATATAGAGAATTTAAAGAGAAAACTGGAAGCACAACCTGTTGACATATTGTTAGCATGCTTAAAGAATTGTATGCATAACTGCTTTCTACAGAAATACAACAGCTTAAATTACTTCCAACTTTATTAATACAAAGACTCCTCCCATTTCTAATTTCTACTCACCAAAAGATAATTACTATTCTTATTCTTGATATTACCCAATTTGTGTTGTGCATATTCTCTGAATGCATCTTCCCTTCTACCTCTAACCATCTTTATTTAATGAAATACTATATTCTATTTTGTAAAACTTCAATGGCCCTAATGAAGTGCTGCGTCAATATGGATTCTAGAAGTACATATGTTACAACTTGATTTGATTGTTATATCCATTCATTTCCCATTTTAGCCTACAGTGCTCATCTATATTATTACTAGGTAATTTAATGATAAAAGATCGTGAGAATGAAAAACTTTCTATGGAAAAACACAGTAATAGAAATATTTTCCAGATAACTTTCTATTTTTTCAAAACTCAATTATACAGCACTGCTACCAAATATTTTCTGCGTAAGAAGCTTTTTGATTTATGGTAATGTCTATATTTTCCCTTTTCTAATAAGATGAATACATTTCCCAAACCATACTACAATATTCTTTTTAAATAAGAATACTATATTATATGCAAAAGCAAAATGTATGACCAACAGATTTGAATATATTTGATTTGCAATACACATAGGAGAAACAGTTGCAATGTTTACCCACAGTACTAGAATTCACTACATAATACTATTATAAAAATATCAGTGAGAAGACCTGTTAATATATCCTGCTTCTCAAACTCATTTCAAATTTTAAAATGCTCAAGTGGTACAGTTTAAACAGCTCAATTTCAAGGATTTTCAGTCCTACCCATTTTCAGGTTTCGGGCAAGGTGACTGAAAGTGAACAAAATATTAAATGTGTCTTTGGAGGGTGGGTGTTGTTATTCTTTGCTAGCCACAAAGTTCCAACTGGTTCCTTTGAGTTGGAGTTTGAATCTAGTGACATCATACTATGCTATTCAACATATGACATTTAATTCAATAAATATACCATCTCTTTATTTGTACCTTGCATCAACATGCAATTTAATATTTGTAAAAAGTGGGAAAATAAAACCAAAACACATTACCTGTCTTAATCCAACAGCCAATTTCTGGATGAAGATATTTTTCATTTTTGTAGGTTTATCATCTAGTGATAAATGCTTTTTATGAGAGTTTTATTTTTCCTTTCTGAACTATAGTACTGTGCAAAGGTTTTAGGCAGTTGTGCAAAAATGCTGTAAATTAAGAATGCTTTCAGAAATAGAAGTGTTGCCCCGCCTCCAAGATGGTGTTCTGAGCCAGCAGGATTTTTTTCTCTCCTGCTGACAGACAGCTGGTTTTGCTGCTAAAGCTGGCTCTTTGGCAGCACACTCCCCAGTTAGGAACAGGAGCTACTAAGAATGACTCAAGATGACTCTTGGATGAACATGGACCTACCTGAGAAGAGGACCTAGAAGGTAACAATTCTAAGTGGGAATGGTCAGAGAGCTGAGTCTCCATCTTTTTCCTTTCGATTGTCTGCTTTTTCTTTTTGATGTCTCCTTTTAAATGTTAATCTACTGGTTGAATGCTGATTCAATTTAACCCCCTGCTAGTTCTTAAAGTGGCTTTTTAATGTTCTTTTTATTGTTTTATTACCTGCCATAAACCAATTCTGTCTCTAGTGAAAGAGAACTGTTTTGATTTACATTAGTATCGAACTTTCACTACAGTGATTTTGTATTTTATAAATTTATCAAGAAAATTCTGGTCTTAATTTTTTTTAAGCTTTATATATATATATGTATGTATGTATGTATATGTGTGTGTGTATATATATATATACACACACACACACATATACATACATACATACACACACACACACACACACACACATATACATATATACAGTACATATACTGTATATATATATGCTGCAAGCTCTTCTGGTTTTTTGAGCTTAATCTGTTTTACAGTGCTCTCCCTGTCTCTGAGTGGAGCTGTTTACAACTGGCTGTGAAAGTTTCAGCTGTAAAAGTTTAACTACTTAAGTATTTTGGACTGTATCAAAATATAGTCAAAATGCAAGCAATATATCAAGATAAAGTTTATTGGGAAAGCTGGGCAGAAATAATATTTTTCAACTTACAAGTTCAACTTGAAAATCTGGATAAGAAGCTTGATAAAGTAATGATGGTTTTAAAAGGTGGTAACCAGATTCGACTGGATGGAGTCACGGAAGCAGTAGGCGTGAGCTTAAATGGACTCCAGAAGATGGTAGAGGACAGGAAGGCCTGGAGGAACGTTGTCCATGGGGTCGCGATGGGTCGGACACGACTTCGCAACTAACAACAAACCAGATTCGAGCAACAGCATTGCAACAAGATTTACAATTAGATGGACTGGAATGTAATTCGCTGCTCCCAGCCCTGAACAATGAGGCTGAATTGGAAAATACAAGTTGGTTAGAGGATTCCAACAAAGGTATGGATTCTAAAGATTCAAAGTTGATAGAATGGACCAGTGTTGAACACTTTTTCAAGAAGATCGAGGGAAACTGGGGAATTTATTATACCCAATTGGAAAACAAATGTCAAGAGATGTTAACTTACAATTTACAGGAGACATTTTTGTACAACAAATGCTGTGGAGTTACACACACAACGGAGACTCATGACTTTCAGGAATAAAATCCAGTTGTTAGAAAAGATCCCATTTAATATCTTAAGGAAAAGCCTTATTAAGAGTCAATCAAGGATATTTGACCAGAGACAATGATTGCTGTGACTTATGATAAACCAGAAACCATTGACTTTCTGTGAGTGAAATACATGAAATAGACTGTTAACAGAGGGTTTAGAACAGGGGTGTCAAACTGCCAGCCCGTGGGCCGGATGCATCACACAGAAGCCGTGCCCACCCCAGCTCCAGCAAGGGGAAAAAAGTCACGATACATCGCGACGTCACATGACACGGCGAGTTTGACACCCCTGGTTTAGAAGATTAATTTAGCTGTTGGTTTTACCTGTTAACTATGTTTCTATATTCTAGATAGATGTCAGGCTAAGTGGGTTGGGTAAATAGTGTTTTAGAAATTCACAAATTGTGTGCCTGCTTCGCAAGGGGGAAGGAGTTATTATCTTTGGAATATATTTATCACTATTCAACTTAGGGGGACAATAGCAATAGCACTTAGACTTATATACCAATTCACAGTGCTTTACAGCCCTAAGCTGTTTACAGAGTCAGCATATTGCCCCCAACGAGCTGGGTCTTCATTTTACCGACCTTGGAAGGATGGAAGGCTCAGTCAACCTTGAGCCAGTGAGAATTTATGTATATTTTTGTTTTTTAGATAGATAACCTTTATTGTCATTTTTTACTGTGGGCACAATGGCACACATTAAAAATGAAATTTAGTTGCTTGCTCTCAAAGTGTACACATACGTAACACACATTTAAACATACTATATACAACATATGTATAGACCTACACCCTTACATATAAGTAACATATAAATATTAATCACTGTCCATCTTGAATATATAACGGAAGGAGGAAGCTTTAGAGTTCACAAGGTTAATATTGTATGGAACAAAACTGTGACTGAATCTTTTTTCTTTGTATGCACTTTTTTGGTGTAGTTTTGTTTAGTTTTGTCTTGTTTTTGTATTTTTTTCTTTGGAGTTTGTATTTGAATGTTTTGAGCAAAATAAAAATTGATTTAAAAAATAGAAGTGTTAATACTTTATTTTTATCAATTAACAAAATGGAAAGTGAATGAACAGAAGAGAAATCCAAATCAAATCACTATTTGGTGTGACCACCTTTTGCCTTCAAAACAGCACCAATTCTTCTAGGTACACTTGCAGTTTTTTTTAAGGAACTTGGCAAGGTTCCTTCAAGGTTGTTCCAAACATCTTGGAGAACCACAGATCTTCTGTGGATGTAGACTGCCTCAAATCCTTCTGTCTCTCCATGTAATCCCAAACAGACTCGATGATGTTGAGATAAGGGCTCTGTGGGGGCCAACCCATCACTTCCAGGACTTCTTGTTCTTCTTTACGCTAAAGATAGTTCTGAATGACATTGGCTGTATGTTTGGGACTGTTGTCCTGCTGCAGAATAAATTTGGGGACAATCACACGCCTCCCTGATGGTATGGCATGATGGGATAATTATCTGCCTGTATTTCTCAGCATTGAGGACACCATTGATCCTGACCAAATCTCCATTTCCAGAAATGCAGCCCAACATGCAAAGAACCTCCACCATGCTTCATTGTTGCCTGCAGACACTCATTATTGTACCCCTCTCCAGCCCTTCAGCGAAACAAACTGCCTCCTACTACAGCCAAATATTTCAAATTTTGACTGATCAGTCCATAGCACCTGCTGCCATTTTTCTATACCCCAGTTCCTATGTTTTCATGCATATTGTGTCACTTAGCCTTGTTTCCACATCAGAGGTATGGCTTTGGGGGCACAATTCTTCCATGAAGACCATTTCTGGCCAGACTTCTCCAGACAGTAGATGGGTGTACCTGGGTCCCACTGGTTTCCCCAGTTCTGTGCTGATAGCACTGCTGGACATCTTCCAATGTCAAAGAGAAGTAAGCATGATTTGTCTGTCATCCGCTGCATTATAAGTTTCCTTGGCCGAGCTGTTGCCCATTTCTTTGTGCTTCTTCAAAAGAGCTTGAACAGCACATTTTGAAACCATAGTCTGCTTTGAAATCTTTGCCTGGGAGACACCTTGCTAATGTAGTATAACCAGTGGTGGGATTCAAATAATTTAACAACCGATTCTCTGCAGAGATCCAGCGAGTGGGAGGGTGGAGGCGGGGCAGGGTTCTGCTCTCCTCTCTGGCTCCGCCTCTGCCTTTCAGCCTTGGCAGCCTCCTCTCCTTCCCCCTCCCTCCCCTCACTTGCCTTTCCAGCTGGGACTCCCTTTTCCTCCGCTGGGCATCTGCGTCAGGGTTCCTCTGCCCATGCGAAGAGTGCCCTGCTGTGCCCAGGCGGGGCTGCCTCCTGGTCCAGCATCGGGGTGGAAACTGAAGCTCCACAATGGCCGCCAAAGAGTTGCGGAAGGAATTGCAAGGATTGCGGCATTTCCCGCAGGGTGAAGAGGGCAGGGAGGGACTGCGGACCCTGAGGAAGAGCCGCTCCCAGGGGAAAGGCAGGAGCCGCCCCAGACAGTCTGGGGTCCCCTCCGTGGCTGAGATGGGACAGAAGGAGAAGCAGGGCAGGGTCTTCCACGCAGCTGAGGTTGGGGGAGCGCCAGGGGGATGAACGGGAAGGAACACCAAGCGGATCCATTCAGATCCCGAAGATCCTGGAAGTGCAGCTGCGCAGGTGCCCAGGGGGGAACAGACAGAGGGGGCACCCCAATGAATCCATGGAGGGAAGAAGTCAGAGAGCCGGGGGCAACAGGAACCCACCCCATTTCCCATGCCAGGAGGGCCCTTCGTCGGCCGGAATGGGACTTTTCTCCTCCACCTCCCCATTCACCCCCGCCCTCCAGCCATAGCCAATGGACAGTGAGCATTCAGACTCAGCTGAAGCTCTGCTGGCCTTTCTCCGACACCAATGGACCCGCAGCCGGGCTCATAACTGGTTCACCAAACTCAACAAAAAATTAGGTATCGGTTCTCCTGAACCGGTGCAAACCGGCTGAATCCCACCACTGAGAATAACTACCTTTTGTCTTGTTCCTGTGCCATTTTGCCATGGTGTATGACCTGTGACATGAACCTGTCTTCCACAACCTCACCTTAGTTGCAGGGTTTAGCTGTTCCTCACCTAGTTTTAAGCCTCCTACACAGCTGTTTCTGTTTCAGTTAATGAGTGTTTCAACCTACATATGAAATTGATAAATCATTGGCACCTGCTTGGTATAATGGTTAATCATACACCTGACTTTAATCCTACAAAACCCCTGGCTTTCTGCAAGTGTAAGAATTGAAGCTGTTTTGAAGGCAAAGGGTGGTCACACCAAATATTGGATTTGGATTTCTCTTCTGTTCACTTACCTTCCATTTTGTTAATTGATAAAAATAAACTATTAACACTTCTATTTCTAAAAGCATTCTTAATTTACAGCATTTTTGCACAACTGTAACACATTTGCACAGTACTATACAAAATGAAGCAGCAATAATGTTGAGTTGTAGTTTCCGAGGAAGACTATTCTTATTGTTGCACTTAAATTATTCCTGCATTATATTCCTGAGTGAGAATACTTTTTATTTTCCTCATTTTTCTTATTTGTGTCTCCCTCGTTTCCCTGCTACCATCATTAATTCAGGAAGCATTTGAATTGCAGAAAAGACAGGTGTCTGGTCTGGTTAAATAGGGAGTTTTGTGGTCCCAGATTCTGATTACATGCCATATTTTCCTGAATAGTTCATTGTTTACTCTTTGCTTCCCTTCCAAAATCTCTCTCCTTCAGTTTCCAAGTGTTCAGTTCAATTTCTCAACCTCATGATAGGAAAGCAACAATAGCACTACATTGTGCTGCTTTCGCCCAATGACATATTAAATACTAATCATTTGCTTTCCTATTGTAAAATAGCCTTCAGCATTTGGTTTGCACAATTTCAAACTGACATGATCAACTATATCAGGGGTGTCAAACTGCCGGCCTGCGGGCCAGTTGCATCATGTGGAGGCCACGGCCACCCCACCCCGACCCCAGCTCCGGCAATGCGAAAAAAGTCACGATACATCGCAACACATCATGTGACGCGGCGAGTTTGACACCCGTGAACTAGTCTCAGAAAACCTGTCCTTCCCATTAACAAGCTGTAAGCACCACAATCTCCTTAAAATCAGTCACATATCTATTTGTCAAGACCCCAATAGTTATTAATAGTTGTAACAGATAAATGTATGTCTTCTAGGATATTTTTCAGAGGACTAGCTGCTGTCATTTCATCAACATATACGGTAATTACATGAGCTCCATATACTTGTCCATCTACATAACCCCAACATAAATGTTAGACATAAAATCTTCAATCACCTGTTCTTTTCCTAGTAGTTTTTCATCCTCCTAGTTTGTCCTTTTTACTTCCAAAACATACAGAATACATCATACATGCTCGTCTCCCCTTAGAATAGAATAACTTTATTGTCACTTTAAATGTACACTAATTGGCATACATTAAAATGAAATTAAAATGAAAAAATACATGGTAGACAAGGCTATGGCAGCAGTTTTATAATTTTTATCATTACATAGGGCTCCCACAGGTACCTACATTTCCACTGCAACCCCTCCTTTCAATATTTCTGCCACCACCATCAGTCAGGCCCTTCTAAATATCCGCGCCTATCTCTAGCTATCATTAACAAGCAGAAACAACCTTCCTGCTCCGTGCAATCTCCTTTTGTTCTTGACATATACCCACAACCTCTTTCTTCCGTGTTCACTTTCCCCGCACACCCTCCAAAACAACGTTGCTGTCATATTTCTCTATCAAGAGTGAGTCCCGAGATCGAACACGATGACCTGGGGCTTCCACTTCACACAAACAGTGCTCAGACTCCTCCCCTCTCCTCAGAGTTATGGGGTGATGGGACGCAAAACTCGGTGCAAAGGCTCAGCTCAGCCGAAACCCCGGCCTCTTCCTTCCAGTCAGGGGCAGCACATCGGCGGAAAAAAGCAGCACCAGCACCTCCCTCTGGGTAATCGAGCTATCTCGACCCACAACCGGAGGCATTTACTTGACAATCTTTGGTTTGGTGGTTGTTTGCATAGAGAAGGAGAGACAGGCAGGCAAAGGGTCTCTTCCGAAGGGATGCCTTCGCCGCCCAGAGAAACGCCTCCCTGCCTCGCCTCCCAATTCTCAACACTTAGTATCCTCCCAAAGCCCACTTAGAAAAAAACTTGCTCCCTCCTCAATCAGTTGTTTCCTTCGGCTGGGCAGTGAGGAAGAGGACAGCCTTCAACCCTGGGACATCTCCTCCAACCGTGTATGCTCCCCCCAACTCGTTCAGGAAAACGCACGGCCCTTCATCCGTTGCCGCTCGTCATCACCAGTTCGGGAAGGGGGAGAGAAAAGGCACCATCTCCGGTAGAGGGACCTCGGCTCCAATTCCCCCTCAACCACACACTAAACAAAGCCTCTCCCACCCAACGAAACTTCAAGGCGGCCAAGCAGACAACCGACCGTCCGCTCACCTCAAACCGGCCCTTGGTGACCCCGTTCATTTCCCTCCTCGTGGCTGAGGCCCAGCGGGGGTCCGAGCCAGACTTGCCCCCCCTCCTTGGCGCGGCGGCTTCGGTTTCCTGTTTGTCCGTCGTCCTCCCTCTTCGCCGCGGGAGGGGTATGGAGAGGGAGGAGGAGCCGTATGCCCACCCCCCGGCAGCGGCGGGGACAGGCTCTCAGCACGCGCAAGATTGCTGGTCGGCGAGAGTTACTTCCTGGCTCGCGCGACTCCGAAGGGCAAAAATAAGGAACCTGGCTTTCCTCAATTACAAGTAATTCTTCTACCCAAAACAAAAACACGCCGCACCTGCCAGCAGCAGTGCCGCTCATTGGACGAGGACGGCGCACACGTAGGAGGGAGACTAGGCCACGCGCGCTCCCGAGGCCTGGAGCGAGCTGCTGTGGGCGCGCCTTCTACGGGGAATAGGGAGGAGGTGTCTGTTTTTTCCTCTGATCTTTGCAGCTGCAGCAGCCACTGCCCACCCGAGGCTGATGCAGTTTTTTCCCCTGTGAAGTTCAGGTATTGGGTATGCTCGCTGACCCTTTACGTCACGAGCTCACTAAATTATGTATTTCCTTCTGTGCATACGTGCTGTACTGTTAATATCTACGCTTTCAGTTTCACTCAACGGTGGGGATGTAAGAAAAAGGATAGAACCTTAGATCTTGCTTTCTAATTAACTCAGTTCTAAGTAAAGCTACTAGTTTATTCATGGATATTAACACGTAGATCAATAAATAACCTAGTACCAAATTAGTGATTGAACATTAGAATTTTAAATTTTCCCTAGTTTGCATGATTACTATTTTTGTTTTTGTGACTTCCATCCTTCAAGGGCTTCTTAAATAAAAGATTAATGGTCCATTACATGCAACATGCTGTTTTTAAAGTTCTGTGTGGTGCTTTAGATTTAGCCATTTTGTCTCATAATGGCTATGTTTGCACGTTACACTGAACCACCAACTAGCTAGCCACATTTAATTCTGTATATTATGCTTCAGTGTATTGCAGGACATTGAATTAATTCCATAAATCATGATTAACCATTGGTAAGTTATTAAAAAGTAGCCAATGAGAACGTATTTTACATCTTGACATATTTTACAGACAACTCAAAGACTGGGTTCATACATCACAGTACTGTAAGTCAGGGCTTTGGCACCTGGCAGGTGGTACACGACCGTCCTAGAACTCATAGTTGTTTATTAATAAAATCATGGTTCACATAAATCAGTGTTTGTGGAGTGCCTTGAAACCATGAATCAAACAACATGGGATCACTCTTTTCTCCATTTTTTTTTTACATGGGGTATACTTGAAAACACAAAAGATGAACCTGGGCTTCCGGTTCCGGATCGCGGCGCTGGCGGACGCGCGGCGAGAGCGCTCTCTCCACCGGTTTCCCTTCGTCGGGCGACCCTGAAAACAGTCGTAAGTCGCCCTGGAGCGGCGGCAACCGTGAGGAGGACCCTCGACAGATCGCGGAAGGGCAGTAGCCCTTCCCTTTGATCCGAGGCAGCTCCTTTGGACCGTCGGAGAAAAGATCGGCCATTAACATGGCCGATCACTAAGCTGTGCCACCCGAAAGCCAAAATTACTACCAAGCACAACGAAAGCACCATGGAGGATTTGGGTGAGACCTTACCTTACCTTTCCTATATCCCAATTATTCTCCTGTGAAAGCCTTTTTGAAATTTCTTCCCCGCTTTTAACATAGCGGCGTCTGCCTACTTTGGGAAATTTAAAGCTTTGAAAAGAAAAGAAAAGAAAAGAACAACTAATCTAAACAACTAAATAACTGGACTTATACTTTTTGGACATTTGGGGTCCCCAAAAGCTCCTAGTGTTACAGGGACCTACTATCCTATCTACTTTTTAAATTGGAAAAAATTGTTTTTAACTGGATAAAAGCCTAATTGGTGTCTGGAAAAAGATTTTATATGCTATTGGGGACATCTTCTGGCGAAGCCTGGTACAGCAAGTGAATTTCTTTGACTGTGAGGCTTGCTTACTCCCTAGATTTGTCCTTAAAACTATCTAAAAAAGATAAGAATTGGAAACAGCTGGCTGGTGAAAACAACTTTTAGGAATAGTGGAGGTGAACACTTGCTGACTTTTACTAAACATAGCCTCCACTAAAGGACTATCTTTAATCACCACAGAAATGGAGGAATCTTACCCACAACTTGACTATAAACTCATACTTCAAAAAATCCTTGAAGCCACTGAGCTAATGAATTCTAGAGTGAAAGATAAAGATGTCACCTCAAAATTACAAATTGAAGTCCAGACTCCAACTGATGAACTTTCAATCCAAAAAACAACAGAAGAGGAACAAATTAACATCAAAGAGGATCCTACACAACCACAACCACAATTTACTGAGAATTTTGACACCCAAACCTTGATTTCAACTAAAGAACCTGCAATTCAAAAAAACAACAGAAACTGAAGAAAGCAACACTAAGATGGAGGATGCTAAACATCAACAAACACAACATATTGAGAACTTAGATCAAATAACAACTACAACACCGGATATGACTTTTTATTTTCACCAGATGAAACTGGAAGAAGAAGAAGACCAGACTGAACCGATGACAAATATCTTAAATCAAACATGGAGACTTGAACTATTAGGGCAACAACCTAATGATTACAAAGGGGCCAGTTCCTTTGAAAAGTTAATAACTGGATGTTCTCCCCTGATTCAAACAATATGTGTGGGAATGAAGGGAGACACATTTGAGGATTTAAAGGCACTGGCATGGAGGCCTGCTTGGCACAAAAAGAAAGCCAGAGTTAGATTTAAAAATGGGATTTCCTTCTCTTCCTTTTGTTTTCTTTGTTGACTGATAATGGAAGAGCTTAAGATTTTACTTAATGGTTTAAGGAGATTTTTAAAGATATTGATTGATTTAATATTTAGGACTTAGATTCATAAGGGAAATGAACATTAGCTATTAGATTATAGCTTTGAATTGTAATATGGCAGTTGTTTTGTGACTACAAAAGATATTAGTAAATGATGAGGTATTAGGAGGAGAAATAGAATATACTTGTGAAATAAAGTAAGAATGTAACTAACTGAATAATAGGTGTATTCTAGTTATGATAACTACTCTGTAATGAAATTAGGAAATTCTGGGTTACCCGAAGTCTAAATATTATGGATATTAAAGCCTAAATTGGAATATGTTAATTGAAATTAGGTAAAACTCAAAACAGGACTTGGATATGTACATCTAAAATTATATTGGCAAATGTAGTGATTGATGGAGCTATAAATAGCAATGTTTTAACTTGAATCTGATATAATAATTAAGGGAAATAGAGAGGGAACCTTTAATGATGTAACCTGAGATATATATAAAGATTTTGTTATTGAACCATTGATTACCCAACCACCACGCTGCTTCCTAAACATTTTGATGTAAAAACGAAAAATTAATAAAACTTCTTACAAAAAAAATAAAAGATGAACCTGGTCAGCAAAAGTGTACCCTTGTGTAAATTTAAAGGACCCACATAAAATCACAAAACAGCACATCTGTCTGCATGAACACAATGGCCCTGCCCTGGGACTTCCACATCACAGAAACCTAGTGTTCAAACTCCTCCCCATCCATCATAATTGTGGCTCTAGAGTGCTACAAAATCTTGGATCTGAGGTATAGTCATTAGTCAATTTGCATGGACTTGGTATGGAATCACTTTCACTTACAGATCTGTTTGCATGCAGTGAGCCATTGCAACAATGTATCTGACAATTTTGGGTGTTAATGTGGCACTAGAATGTCATGAATAGCCATAATTGTTATTTGTATCCTCATGAAACTACTATCAAATCACAGATCTTTTCTGTCTACTCACAATGAAGATGTCAATGCTGCTAACATTGGATGTTCTTGCTCTGACAAAATATGCAGAGCTGTGTGGTATTTTTAGAGTTAACTTAAATGATGCTGGGAGGGGAGGAGAAAGAATGTGTGTGGGGATTAGTGAGATAAGGAATTGGCGGGCGGAAGGGAACCTTTGCCCCTCAAACTAATTGGAGAACGTGATTTATGACTGTAAATAAGAGGAGGGAAATAGGCTGGAATATTATGTGCTCAGGGGAGGGGAATTCAGATCTTGGCATTCCTCCATGCCGTGCCGACACATTGTAACATGAATAAAGACTTTTTAGGATAAACAATGCCTGGAAGTTCTTTGAAGTGTTCCATTAGTCAGAACCATGACATCATGCCAAGATCATTATTCTTTTCAAACTACCTGGGATCCTGAACTCCAGACGCTGTCTCTAGTCTTGAGAGAAGCTGGCAAAGATTCAGGAGGAAATTTCATTATGGGAAGAGGGAATCTGCTTGAAGGCGATAACCCGGCAGCTGCTGATACCCCAGAGGGGGAAGCAACAGACAGCATGCTGTGGGAAGATGAGTTTTGGCAGATAAAAGCAGAACCCACGCAGCTAGGAGAGCTGATCTGGCCGTCAGCCTGGGCCCAGCCCAGCAGAGACTCCAGATGCCTCGAGACTGCCTGGCTACCCTCAAAGGCAAAAGCAGATCGGTGGAGAGCTACCAGGTCGTCTGCCACTGAAGATTTGGGTGAGTCACTGGAAATGTTTGAAAAGCTAGAGGTGAGAAGCAGAAATCAATTCCTGCAGAGAGGAGCGTACAGCCCCTCCATTGCAGATCAGACAGCCTTCCAGACCCTGTCTTCCCCTGCCAGGGACTCCAGCCCTGAACAGAGAGGGAATCCCAGTCTGAGGCCTCTGCAGCAATGGGGAGTTTGGCATCCCCCGCAGGTGGATGGTCAGCAGCCTCTGAGCTTGCCACAGCTAATAGAGGCCTTGCAACAGCTTGGGGTGGTACAGAAGCCAGGAGATCAGCAGCTGGTGGGAGGACGACCACAGCAAGGAGATTGGTCACCGCCCCCGAATGTGCAGAAATCGCTGAGGGGCCTACAGCAGCAGGAAGTGTGGCCACAGCCCCTGAACGTGCAACCCCTGGGCATGCAGCAGCAACTGGGGGTGCAACAGCCACAGTGGGGGGCTCCACCTTTCAGAGCAACCTTCGATGGGGACCCAGAAAAGCTGATTTTCTTCCTCAATCAAGTGCGCTCTCATTTGAACCGCTGGGCCTATCTCTACCCGGACCCAGGCGCCATGGTCGATGTGATTGTGTCCAGCCTAGAGGGAGAAGCATCCGAATGGCTGAACAATTTATATAATGAGCAAGCCCCGGAATTGGAGGACCCCCACCTCTTCCTCCTAGGGCTAAGAGAAAGATTTGAGGACCCATCCATCGGCCTCAAGGCAAGAGAACAAATCCACAAAATAAAACAAGCCGGCAGGCCTGCCCTGGAGTACGTGCAAGAGTTTCGCAAGATAGCAGGTCGAATAGAGGGGTGGCCAGAGCAATCCCTAATCCATCACTTCATTGAGGGATTAGACGATCACCTCTCTCAGGCCTGCTTCTATCGAGCAGTACCTGATCAGCTGCAAGAATGGTACCAGGCAGCGGTGAAGCTAGACGTTCAGCTCGCCCGCTATAACAAGCCTCCCCCACCTGAATCCGAGCAGCAGCCAGAGCAACCTGAACAGCAATCACCCCCACGAAAACCTCCAACTACTGCGATGGCTGAAAGACCCAGGCCACCTGCAGGCCCGTCAATTAAGTGTTTCCGGTGCGGACAGGAGGGACATCGAGCAGCAAACTGTCCAGTCCCCTACCCCCGACTACAGAGCAGACCGGAACCAGCGGCGAGAAGGAAACCTGCCCAGCGGCTAACGAGAGAAATCCAACCGGGTCACGCAGGAACCTGTTGCCCAGATTACACCCCCCACACAGGAGGACTCCGGGACTCTGGGTGGACCCGCCCCTGCTCTGCCCTCCTTTGACAGTGACGACGAAGGAGAGAACGACCCGATGGCAAGTCAACACGTCCCTTTTTCACTGCCCGCCAAACTTATAATCCCTAAGTCGGGGGCACAAATAGACTTAAACGTGCTAATCGTTTCTGGATGCTCCCGGTGCATCATTAGCTTGCCATTTGCCATGAACTTGGGCATACGAGCAAAACTGCTCTCTAAGCCCGTGAGGTTTGAGCAAACCGATGGCTCCCTGATGGGAGGGACTCTTCTCACGCAATTAACTGAGCCCCTACGCCTAGAAATAGGTGAGCACTGGGAGTTTATTCGCTTCCTAGTGGCTCCCAAAATGACTGAGGCTGTGATCCTAGGGCTAGCCTGGTTGGACAAATGGAAACCGTTTATCTGGTGGGAGAAAGGAATGAGAACTGTGAGACTACCTATAGGGCCTAAACCCCCCACTGATTCAACAGACGTTGCGGGACACTTTAGGCCACCTAATGAGCGAGCGCACATGGCTGCCTCACCGCCACCAGGCGAACCACTCATCCCCAGCGAATACCGGGACCTAGCAGAGGCATTTAGTGAAAAAGAATGCAATGCCCTGCCCCCTCACAGACCCAATGACTGCTCTATCGAACTGGTGCCAGGAGCCAAACTCCCACGACCGAGAATGTACGCTATGTCCCCCCTCGAAATGGAGGAGATGCAGCGATACGTGAACAAAAACCTAGCAAGGGGGTTCATTGAACGGGCCAAATCTACCGTGGGAGCCCCTGTGTTATTGAAAGAAAAAGAAGATGGGTCTCTTCGTCTTTGCGTGGATTACAAAGGTCTGAAGGCGGTGAGTTTGGAAAATAAATACCCCCTCCCCCTCCTGAAAGACTTACTAACCCACCTGGCTAAGGGGAGCATCTTCACTAAATTAGACCTGAGAGAGGTATATTACCGGGTGAGAATAAAGGAGGGAGACGAGTGGAAAACTGCCTTCAACTGCCCCATGGGGAGCTATCAATTCAAAGTCATGCCATTTGGACTACAGGGGGCCCCATTCATGCAGTTGATTAATGAGGTCCTACATGATCACTTGTACAAAGGGGTTCTGGTGTAACTTGATGATATCCTGATATACAGCACGAATATGACTGATCACATAAAGCTGGTGAGAGAAGTGTTAAAGAAACTATTGAACGCCAAGCTTTATGCCAAATTGTCAAAATGTGAATTTCACCAGACCCGATTAGATTATCTTGGCTACAGAATTTCCAACGAGGGCATTGAAATGGATCCAGCCAAAGTGAGAACTATAATTGAGTGGCAACCCCCAAAGACTTGCAAACAGCTTCAGAGTTTCTTGGGTTTTGCCAACTTCTATCGTCAATTCATCCCCTCCTTTGACTCAGCCCGGAACAATGACTCCCGCTTAGTCTGCCTTTTGTGGCGGGGGGGGGAATGCTGGAAAGCAAGGCAAGGAAGCCTTCAGAGAAGGAGTGAGTGCTGGAGGGAACTTTCGCCTCCCTTAAGCCAGGCTGGCTTTGGAAACCACAGCGGAAGGCCCAGGCTCGTGGCAAGTTGTCCCTGTGGTGACTTGGCTGGGGCGAGGTATCCCGCAGCGAGGTGGCGGCAGCAAGGTCGCAGCAGCAAGGTGGTGATGGCAAATTTTCATAGACCCTCTGGCGATTCCTACCTAATTTAGAAAAGAGCTCCATCTCCTGTTTATCAAAACCATCCCATTTGGCACATTCAACAAAAGAAACTCCTGGCTCTTTAAATTAACCAAGAGTATAGCTTTATTGAAAAATCCATCTATACATAGCAGAAGCAAAGTCAGCTCTGGGATTTTTCCTGCGAAAACCCATATAGGTAACTCCCTTTTCCCCTCCAGGCCACCCACAGTTCATAGTTCACCAATTGAGTTCAGTTCTTTTGCTTTGGGAAAAGCTGTCTGCTTCGGTCAAAACATTCTTCATCACTCAGCCTTGTTAGATAACGTCTCCCCGGCAACAGACGGTTCACTTGCATTCCATAGCCTCTCTCCACCCTTAGGAATTCACCACCCTCCTCCCATCATTGTTTGGCAAAGCTGCGAGCAAAAGCAGGTACAGGAAACTATGGTGTGAGTCAGGTTTGACATGCTGACCCTCCAGAAGAATGATAGCCCTAGAAAATAAGACACAACAGTGCACACAACATTAGACATTACTGTCCACTTCCAAGACCACCCTCACTTGGGCCAGCCTGGATGCTCGGCATGAAATCTGCGCACTAACCTAGCTGCCTTCACATCTGTCGCTGCCACCCATTCTGCATCAGCTAGAGGGTAGCCTCTCCATAATACAGTACTAAATACTGCAGTTTCCCTCTATGGTACTGGGAATTAAGAATCTCTTTAGTTTCATAATGTTCCTCTCCTTTGACCAAACTAGGAGGAGGTGCTTCCACAGCGGGTCTTAATCCCGAGCTGCAGAAAGGTTTCAGCAGGCTGCAGTAAAATACAGGGTGGACTCACTTAAGGTTTTTTGGCAGCTGCAATTCTACAGTAACCGGATTTACAATCCAGGTAATTGGGAAAGGCCCTATATACTTTGGACCCAGTTTTTTACAAGGCTGCCTCAGGTTGAGAAATTTTGTAGACAGGTACACTTTATCTCCCACCTTGAATTTCCCCTGTGGTGCCCTTTTTGTCTACTTGCTTCTTTTGTGTTTCCCTAGCTTTCTGTAATGCTCTGCGCACTACCCCCCACGTTTCCTTTAAGGTTTCCATCCACTCAACCAATGACACCGAGGACAGGCACCGCTGAGGGATCTCTGGCATTGGCACAAACTCCACCCCACTAGCAATCCTGAAAGGGGTAAAAATCCCGTACTACTATGCATAGAGTTATATGCCACTTCTGCAAAAGGCAGGAGTTTGGCCCAATTGGTCTGTTGGTAATTGACATGACATCTCAGGTGCTACTCTAACACTGAATTGGTTCGTTCAGAGACTCCATTGGTACTGGGATGGTAGGTGGAACTAAGGCCCTGTGAGGAGCCAATCAGCTTAAGGAATTCCCGCCAAAATTTTGTGGTGAACTGCACCCCACGGTCTGAGAAGATGCACTGTGGGACTCCGTGCAGTCGGTGGATATGTTGTGTGAAGAGCTTTGCCAGGGTTCAGGCACAGGGAATCTTTGGACATGCCACAAAATGTGCCTACTTGGAGAATAAGTCCATAATGGTCCAAATTACAGTGTTCCCCGCACCCTCTGGCAAGTCCACAATAAAGTCCATGGAGATTTCCTCTCAGTGGTTCGTCAGGTTGGCTACTGGCTGCAATAACTTGGGGGCTCCCTGGGCATTTGTTTCATTGAAGCGCACACAGGGCAGCTGACCACATACTGTAAGCTTCTATGCCCTTTTTCATCTTTGGCCACCAGAATTGTCTCTTCACTAGGTGCAGGGTCTTTATGAACCCAAAATGTCCTGCTGCCCTTGTGTCGCGACTCCTCTGTAAAATCCAGGTCTGCTGGCTGGCTGGGACATATATTTTGGTGACCTTCCATGCCAGCTCCTCCCTCACAGATAAGTTGTCTTTGTGTTGCTGGAACCACTCATCTCTTATTAGGGCATCTTTTAAGGGTTGCGCTAAGTCTTGGGCTGGCTCTGGCTGGGGCGTCACTTGTTGTCAGGTGAGAGCCAGTGCTGCATACTGCTTGGATGGGATGATGGACGTCACCACTGCCTCTCGGGCACTATTGTACTGCGGCATGCGGGAGAGGGCATTTGCAAGGACGTTTTTTTCCCCTGGCAGATACTGGAGTGTAAAGTTGAACCGGTTAAAGTATTGGGTCCACTGGACCTGCTTAGGGAACAGCTTCCAGGGGCCTTCAGCCTCCGGTGTATATTAATATATCATCCAAATACACCAAGACTCCCTTGTACAGTTGCTCATGCAGGACCTCATTTATCAGTTGCATGAATACGGCGGGGACCCCTTGCAGCCCAAATGGCGTTACTCGGAAGTGATGGCAGCCTAGGGGGCAATTAAACATTGTTTTCAACTCGTCCCCTTCCTTAATCCTCACTCGGTAATATGCCTCCCTCAAGTCCAGCTTCGTGAAGATTTTTCCCTTTGCCAAATAGCCTAGCATGTCCCTCATAAAGGGGGAGAGGGTACACGTTTTCCACACATATACAGTTCAGTCCCCTGTAGTCGATGCACAGTCTAAGGGACCCATCCTTCTTTTCTTTGAGAAGCACCGGGACTACCATTTTTGATTTCGCTGATGATGAACCGTCTCGCTAGGTTCTTGTCTATAAACGCTCAGAGCTCATCCATCTCTCTGGGGGTCATAGCGTACATTTTTGGCTTACACAGTTTGGCTCTGGCATGATCTCTATTGCATAGTTGGTGGGTCGATGAGGTGGGAGCACATGTGATTCCTTTTCACTAAAAATCTCAGTGTCAGCGTCCTTACCAGTCCCTTGAATCCCTCAGACGCAGATGCAGGAGATGGACAACAAGGTGACCAGCAAACAGGAACGATCCAACAAATGCTTTAATCCGCAAACAAAGTCAGCGCTGGGAGTGGTTTGCTCCCAGTGCCTTACATACGATCCCTATCCGCAGCTCCACCCCCCCACACAGCAGACCAACATCCGGCGCCTTCCCTTGAAAACCACGGCGTGGGGCCCTCTCTCTCCCTCTCCTGGCCCCCTTGCGCTCCAGCTGGTCAGCGGCCCTGCCGTGCAGCCTCCTCATCCATTCGGTGACGTGTTGCTTCGCGGCCCCGGCCCCGAGCCGCGAGGCTTCCCCGTTTGTCGCCGGCGGCACTGGGCCCGAGCCGCCTGGCCGTTCGGCGGCGCCCCTGCTGGCGTTGGTGCGGGCCCTGGCTGTCCTCGCCGGCATTGGTGCGGGGCCGTGCTGTCCTCGCCGGCGTTGGTGCGGGACTGTGCTGTCCATGCTGGTATAGGTGCGGGGCCTGGCTGTCCGGCGGCTGAGGGGTGTGCCGCCATTCCCCCCCTCCCTTGAATGTCGAGCCCCTGGGGCTTGACAGGCGGCTCCCTCTACCAGGGCTCCACCTGGAAGGGGGCAAAACCGGTGCTGCTGTGCACCGCGTTATTGTACGCCACTTCTGCAAACGGTAGTAGGTCGACCCAGTCCATCTGTTGGTATGACACGTAGCTCCGGAGGTAGCGCTCCACCATCGCATTTGCCCGCTCCGCCGCCCCATTGGTACTGGGGTGATACGCCGAGCTGAGTCCTTGGGACGACCCAATAAACCGGATAAACTCACGCCAGAAGCGGGCCGTGAACTGCAACCCCGATCCGAGATGATCCGTCGGGGCACCCCGTGCAGGCGGTACACCTGCGTGATGAACAGCTTGGCTAGCTTCCGAGTGGACGGCAACCCCTTACAGGGGACAAAGTGGGCCTGCTTGGAAAAGAGGTCTATTATGGTCCAAAATTACAGTACAGCCACGACTGTCCAGCAACTCCACGATGAAGTCCATCGCAATGTCCTCCCAGGGTCGATTTGGATCTGCCACCGTCTGTAACAACCCCAAGGGCTTTCCTGTACGGGGCTTTGTGGTGGCACAGACATGGCACCCCCGTACATAGGTCTCCATGTCTGCTTTCATCTGTGGCCACCAGAACTGCCGCTGTACCAAATGCAGGGTCTTCAGAAACCCGAAATGGCCTGCCTGCTTTACGTCATGGCACCGTTGCAACACCCCCTGTCTCAGAGCCTGTGGGACGTATAGTTTGTCACCTTTCCACGCCAGCCCATCCCTCCGTGTCAGTAGGCCTTGATGATCCCATAGCCAGGGGTCATCCTGGACTGCCTTGTGCAACTCCTGGCCCAGGTCGATTACCGGGTTGCGTGTTGCCACCTGCGCTGCCGCTTGTCGGTAAGGGGGCATGATGGCCTGTATCACCTCTTCCCGTTTACAGTCATATTGGGGCATTCTTGACAAGGCGTCGGCTAGAAAGTTTTTCCGCCCTGACACGAACTTCAAACGGAAACGGAAGCGCTGGAAATATTGCGCCCACCATACATGTTTGGGAGATAGGCGCCTCGGTGTCTGCAACGCCTCGAGGTTTTTATGGTCCGTCCAGACCTCGAACGGTTCCTTCGCCCCCTCTAGTAGATGTCGCCACGTTGACAGCACCCACCGTACGGCAAACGCCTCCTCCCATATAGCCCATGCCCTCTCGGTATCCGTCAGCTTACGCGACGTGTAAGCACAGGGCTGTAATGTCCCCTGGCCGTTCTTTTGTTCTTTTGGAGCAACACCGCCGCCACCGTGATGTCACTGGCATCGGCCTGCACCACAAACGGCAGGTCAGGGTTCGGGTGGAGCAAAACCGGCTCCCTCGCAAACAGGGCCTTCAGGTCCTCAAAGGCCCTCTGACATGCCATGGTCCATGCCAGCGGTTGACCCGGGCGTGGCTTAGTCACAGCCTGTCGTGTGCAGAGCAGGTCCGTCAGGGGTAGGGCCACTGCAGCAAATGAGGGGATGAACTGCTGATAAAAGTTGGTGAACCCCAAGAAACTCTGTAGCTGACGGCGGGTCCGGGGCACCTGCCACTCCAGTACGGCCTTGACCTTGTTAGGGTCCATTTCCACGCCTGCCCCCGATATCCGGTATCCCAGATAGTCCAGCCGTGTTTGGTGGAAATCGCACTTGGAGAGCTTCACAAACAGATTTGCCTTCAATAGCTTCTCCAGCACCTGTCGCACCAGACAGATGTGTTCCTCCATGTTGGGGGTATAGATTAAGATGTCATCTAAATATACGAGCACCCCACGGTACAGGTGTTTATGCAACACCTCGTTGATGAGTTGCATGAATACCGCAGGGGCCCCCTGTAGACCGAACGGCATCACCCGGAACTGGTAGCTACCAAGCAGGCAGTTGAACGCCGTCTTCCACTCATCCCCTTGTTTGATACGGACCCTGTAATACGCCTCCCGTAAGTCCAACTTGGTGAACACCTTACCCTTCGCCAAATGGGCCAACAGGTCCTTCATGAGTGGTAAGGGGTACTCCCAGCACTGACTTTACTGTCGGCGTCCTTACCAGTCCCTTGAATCCCTCAGATGAAGATGCAGGAGATGGACAACAAAGTGACCGGCAAACAGGAATGATCCAACAAATGCTTTAATCCGCAGACAAAGCGCTGGGAGTGGTTTGATCCCAGCGCCTTACATACGATCCCTATCCGCAGCTCCACCCCCCCACACAGCAGACCAACATCCGGCACCTTCCCTTGAAAACCGCGCAGCGGGGCCCTCTCTCTCCCTCTCCTGGCTTGCCGTTCGGTCACAGCTGGTTGGTACTGGCTCCGTGTTTCTTAGCTGTGTGTCCGAGCGACAGAATCCTCTGCGGCGTCGGACCCCTCTGCAGCGCAGGTAGGCCCCCTTGCATTCCAGCTGGTCGGCGGCCCTGCCGCGCAGCCTCCTCGTCCATTTGGCGACATGCTGCTTCGTGGCCCCGGCCCCGAGCTGCGAGACTTCCCCATTCGTTGCCGGCGGCGCTGGGCCCGAGCCGCCTGGCCGTTCGGCGGCGCCCCTGCTGGCGATGGTGCGGGCCCTGGCTGTCCTCACCGACATTGGTGCGGGGCCGTGCTGTCCTCGCCAGCGTTGGTGCGGGACCGTGCTGTCCATGCCGGCATAGGCGCGGGGCCTGGCTGGGGTGTGCCGCCATTCCCCCCCTCCCTTGAATGTCGAGCCCCTGGGGCTTGACACTCAGCTAGGTCGCGATACTCTGCTGGAATTAGTGGCTCTAACCCATGAGGAGGGCACCACAATCTTCACCCGACACCATCGTGTCGTCTTCCCCCTCGTTGTCGCTCTCGTAGAAGACCAGACCCTTTTGGGGGTTGGTCGTAGTTCTCCTCGCTGGACTGAGGAAAGAACTCAATGATTTGCTGCCCCACACGTGTTTTCTCCTTCCACTTCAAGGGGGTCTCTTCTTGGGTTGGGTGGCGGAGTGGTTGCTGGTTGTAGTGCGAGGCACTTGGCTGCTCGATGACCCTCCTTTCTGCAGCAGAAGCAAGGCCCCGGGGCTCAGCGAGGCTTGCCTCCTCCTGCCAAGGGCACACACCCCTTTCCCCCAGGGGCCTTGGCATCACTCAGGTGCTCTGTGGGGCTGTCTTTCCTGTGTGGTGTGCTCCTGAACTCCATCAAGTCGATCTCCACTTCGCTTGCAAGTTCCGCGGCACCCCTTGGGGTATGCAGTTGTGATATAGCTCTCAATCTAGCCCCCCTCAGATTTAGTATACCAGCATGCATTCAGGTCAGTCAGGAAGATGGCTGACCACGCTGCGGAAGTCCTGGATATACTCTGGCACCGGTTGCTTTCCCTGCTTAAGGGTGCGGATGCGGGATTCAGCACGCCGGGCCACCATGGGATCCTTGAACCGCCCTCGCAGTTCTGCATGAACACATCTAGGTCAGCCAGCTCCTGTGCCCCAGCATCGTGCAGGGACACCAGCCATCCAGATGCACCGCCCTCCAGGTTGGCACTGCGTGAACCCAGGCTGCATCATCTGCCTACATTCCCCCATAGTACTCCATGTGGTTCCCCATCTGGGCTAAGAAGTGAGCCAGGTTGCCTGTGTCCCCATCGAACCGAGCTGTGAGAGGGGGGAGTGGTCGCTCGTCTCTCACCACAATGTATCCAGGCGGTAGGACCGCTGCTACTGCCAGAAGGAGAGCTGGAGGGGCCTCATCTCCTGCCTGAGCCACTGGGGCCACTCGCTACCATGCGGGGGGAAGGACGGCAAAATCTGCTGCTGCTACTCCCTGCAAGGGGAATCCAATCCGGCTGCAGGAGGGGAGGGGATGGGGTAGTTAGCGACTTCACTGCCCCTGTCCCGGCCATGGTTGCCCTGGCTCCCAATGACTCTGCTCCCTTGATCTCCAGGCCTCCAAACCTCTCTCCCAGCTGGTCCATTGATGGGCTGCGGGCGGCAGTGGGAAGCCTCCATTCGACCGGCTCGTCCCACTCCGGCTGTCCTGGGGCCGTCTCGGCCCACACAGATGGGGCTCCGTGACCGGTTCGACATGATGCAGGACAGCGCCTCTTATGTTTTTGATTACAAGTGGTACCTTCCTCGACCACACGGTCTCCCTGAAAGCTATCAGTTCTAACACCGGACACAGGCGGTTGGAGAAAAAATAATAAGTCGCCATTTGATACCTGCCTTCTTCCTATGGAACCAAAGTTAGCAGGCGGGTGGCTGAAGAGAGGGACGGTCGGGGTTCTGCCTGCTTTATTAGGGGGCAAGCTATTAACAGGCAACCCGCTCCATTTCATTAAAAAAAACTTTTTTTAATTTTTAATGAAATGGACCGGGCTGCCTGTTAATAGCCTGCTGCGTAATAAAGCAGGCAGAACCGCAACCGTCCCTCTCTTCAACCAGCCACCCACTAACTCGCTGAGTTCCCATGTGGCCAGATGCATCCTTGCACGGCTGGTTTCCCTCCCCCCCCCGGTCCCAGCCCTCCCGGCCTCGCATGCTCTCCTTTTCCTGGGCACGACCCACTGTAGCACCTCCTCAGCTGTCGGCCATCTGTCCAGCTCAGAGGCGGCTTCTCTGAACTGCTGGCGGCGGGCGAGGTGGGTGCTGCTTTTCATCTTCTCCTCTGGATGGCTTCGGCAGATCCCCCCTCACCTGCCCACCCACCCTCTTCCCTTTCACTCCCCTTCCGAGCCATCTTCGCAGCTCTGCCCACACAGCCACTGAAGTGGCAGGTGGAGCGCCGGAGCTGGAAAGCATTTCTCTGCTGCCGCGGAGCTGGAGAGGTTGCCCCACCCCCCACCGCCCAGATGCCCTCGCTTCCCAAACCATTTCTTTTCTAACCTTCTTTCCAGCTCCTCTGTCACTTCCTCCGCCACCATGTGCAGTCCAACAAACAAAAGAAGTTTGTGGGACTGCACATGGTGACGGAGGAAGTGACAGAGGACCGTATCAGAGCTGGAAAGAAGTTGTTGCATGGGTCCGAGTGGGGGTGTGGTGTTTCTGCCACGCATCAACTGGTTCTCCAAACTCAAAAGAAATTAGCTACTGGTTCTACTGAACTGGTACGAACCGGCTGAATCCCACCACTGGGGAGGCGAGGAAAGGAAATCAAACATGATTGACAGGGAGCAGAGTAACCCTGCCCCTACTCCACAGAGGGCAGATCCTCACCATCGCAGGCCCAGCAGGGGTCTTCCTGCCCCACCGTTGCAGACAAAGGGGGGCTCCAGCGAGGAGGAGGAGGAGGAGGAAGAGTTTAAGCAAGCTCAGCAACCAGAGTGGGGATCCCCCCCCAAAAAACCGTGCTTTGTGGGTAACTTCCCAGCACGAGAGAAGTGACCAAAACCTGCTGCAACCACGCAGGAGACAGGTGGGGGGGGGAATAAAAACCAAATAGCCCCCCACCGCCAACCCTCAACAGAAATGCTCATGAGAACAAAAACTACGGACGGGGGAAGAGCGTGGCCGGGCAGGCAGGCGGGCATCTTGCTTGGCTGGTGGCTTCAGGGGGAAATGGGGCAGCTTCATCCCCCCCCCACACACATTTACATATCAGGTGAACGGTGATGCAGTGCGACTTCAGGTGTTGCGGGGGGGTGTTGGGGGGGCGCAGTCTTTTTAAAAGAGCAAAACAAGGCAAAAAATAAAAATCCCGCACTCCACCCCCCCCAAGAGCTGGATGCAGATGTAATCATTTTTTTTCTTGTTTTGATTCCCCCCCTTCCTCTGCCCTGCTTCCTCCCCTCCTCTCGGGTGGTAGTCACACTACAGCTGTTGGGTTTTTTTCTGGCAAAGAGAAGTTGAGAAAATTTGCACTTAAAAAATGAAAAATATTTAAACTGCTAGAAGGAACTGGGGAAGAAAACCATCACGAGAGAATCTTCTGTTTTAACCTTTTTTCCTTGTCGTTTTTCGGAGTTTTCATCCTCCTTTCATGAGAGGGCAGCGTTTGGGGGGGTGAAGCTGCCCCCTTTCGCCCTGAAGCCACCAACTGAGCAAGACACCTACCTGCCCACCTGGCCGCGCTCTTCCCCTGTCCGAGGTTTTCGTTCTCGTGAGCATTTCTGTTGAGGGTTGGCGGGGGGCTGTTTGGTTTTTATTTTCCTCCCCCCACCTGTCTCCTGGGTGGTTGCAGCAGGTTTTGGTCACTTCTCTCATGCTGGGAGGTTAGGGTTAGGGTTAGGCGAAGGAGGCGCAGCCAAGGGTCTGTTCCTAAATGTCCCGTTCCACATATATACAGTACATGCAGATAAACTGAAAATTTAAGTGCCAAAATACACTCCCAAAATTGAGTTCAGCTTATTCATTGGTAAGGTTATCTCTGAATACATATGGTAATACTTTTTTAAAGTACCTGTACAGGTAGTCCTCGAGTTATGACCATTTTGTCAGAGACTGTTTGAAGTTATGATAGCACTGAATGAAGGGACTTACAACTGGTCTTTGAACTTCCTGCTGTTGCAGCACCCCTGTGGTCACATGAACAAAATTGGGATGGTTGACAACCAGCTTGCACTTATGACCAGTTGCAGCATCCCGTGGTCATGTGGTCACGTCATTGCTGTTGCCAACCTTCTCTGCTAGCTTCCTACAAAAGCAAAGTCAATGGGGAAGTCTGCAGGGAAGGTCACAAGTTGCTTGGGTAACTCTCCCCTGCTGGCCTTTATTCACTTGCATGTACCACATCTTCTATTCCTTTGCTTGCACACACCCTACACCTTCTTTCCCTAGTCTCCTGCCACTTGCTGCTTAACAACCTGCATATCTTGGGGTTCCGCCAACCAGGATTGTTGGGATTGCTATCACTAAGCAATGCAGTCATGTGATATCATGCTTTACTTTTACTGTACTTTCAGACTTGCAAGATTCTGTTAATGTAGCCTTACAATAAAGTAGAATTAGTTCATCTGGGTGTGCTTTCTCTCTGGACTACTTCACAAGGCTGGTAGTATATCCCATATATACTCACCTGTAAGCCCATCCACAGCTAGGTAGACCCTCAATTTTTTGAACAAAATATCATGAAAAATGTGCCATCCATGGATAAACTGATTATGAAAAGTACAACATATAAAAGCTGGAAAAAGCTGGAAAAGAGCTGATGTGGTTCCCATCTTCAAAAAAGGAAAAAAAGGATCCAGGAAATTACAGACCAATCAGGCTGACATGAATTTCTGGGAAGATCTTGGAAAAGATAATCAAGCAACAAATCTGCGAACACCTAGAAGCAAACTGTGATGACTCCCCTGGACACTTCCCCAGACGCCTCTCCAGATGCAGCCAGGAAGCCCAGAGGCTTCGGGGGGAAAGGGCACACAGCTACAGCTGCAGCTGGTCAGTGGAGATGAAGAACTGCCTCCTCCCGATCTGAGATCACGTAGGGCTGAGAGGAGGCAGGCACAATGAAGGTCAGCCAGGCTACTTGTGAGGAGGCAGCCTCGTCCCTCTTGATGGGCTGCACCCAGGGTAGAGTGCTTTCCTGTTGTTTCTGGTCATGTGCAGACTGCTTTTCCCCAAAGCCGGGTAGGTGCTTTCCTGATGTTTCTGGTCATGTGCAGACTGCTTTTCCCCAAAGCCGGGTAGGTGCTTTCATGGTGTTTCTGGTCATGTGCAGAGTTCATGTTCTAATCAAATTCAACATTCATAAAGAGACAAAAAAACTTATTTTTTCAGTGCGACTTCACAAAAGAAAAAAACTTAATAAGGGACTCTGAGTTATATATGTATGTGTGTTCCAATGCCAAGTTCTCAGTTACAATCTTTGCTCAACAAGAGTTCTTTTTTCTTCGTTCTTATCTCTACTGTCTCTCCCTCCCGAGTCACATCTTAGAGTTCACTTTCCCCCTTCTGCCTTTTTCAGTCTCTCTCTCTTCCAAAGCAAGAAGAAAGAAAAAAAAATGTAGCAAGCTGGTAACGAAGAAGGCTGAACAATTTTTTTAAAAAACTGCACAGGGATCTCGGCCCCTTTTGAATTTCTCTCACTCACATCATTCAACAAAACAATTTTCTCTTTTTCACATACATTCTCTCCATGAATTTCCCTCACAACAACAAAAACAACAAAATCTGCAATTTACTGTTTCTTCCACAGCCTGGGGCTGGGGGTTTGAGGGCTGACACACACACACATTTACATATCAGCAAATTAACTCATTCACTTCCATTCTAACTGCTTGCATAAACAATTTCACATACAGATATTTCATTTCATACTTTCTCCAGGCAAACCATTTATTTTTAAATAAGGCCTTTTTGTTTGTTGTTATCAGAGAGGGTTTTGACCCTCTTCCAAGTCTTGGAAATAACACAGAACAACACAGACAGACATATATACACAGATACTATTAAGACAACATTTTTAGGCATGTGGCTTGTCCTGCAAGAAGTGAGAAAAATCATGAGGTGATTCCAACCAAACGTGGTTTTTATAGGGCCCTTTAACCATCTCTTATTTTTCTCACCAAGTCCAAGCTTAATGTTCTGGATGGCCAAATATGTAAAAAAAAAACCACATCAACACAAAGCACCACCAGACGCCGTCTGACAGGGTTAGACCTAACAGCCACTTGAGGTTTCAAAACATCCCAATTTTTCAAAACACATTGCAAAGGAGTACATTTTGGCTTAATTTCCTTCTTTAAATTACTCTGATGATTCCCCATTCCTGTATTACAAGATAGTTTCTCGGCCCCTTCTCTTAAAGGCTGGTTGAGGCGATCAACCCTCTATCTTATTCCAGGATTACAGAAACTTTTCTACTCACCAAGGCGCCTGTTGTAATTTCCCCCGTCAGTGGAGAAGTATGAAACCTCATTGAATTCGGGCGTTCGGGTTCCTCGGACACGGATCCTACCACCGCTGACAAACTGCAAAAGTCTTCCAGGCCAAACACCTAGGAGCGCTCTAAGACTCACGGTTCAGTCGCCGCCGGTTTCGTCCTGCTGAGAATTGAAGGCTCGCTGGGACCTTAACAAGGGTCTCCAGACGTGGGGGCCTTTGTGGCCTCCGCCCTTTCATGCTCCACGTTCAGGGCGCCAGGTTATAAGGTTTTCCACTCAGCCTCACAAACTTCTCTGCGCTACTCAGAAATTTCAAAGAGCCAAAAGAAACTCCTGAGCCGAAGTTTCAGCAAAGAAAACAACTTTATTTTGGCCAAGACAGAGTTGGGTAACCTTTTCCCTCTTCATGGCTGCTTAGAGGGATGAAGGCACACCCAGTAGAGATTTCTTCTACCTTTTATACTTTTTCAAAACAAAGAGATCCAAGTCTCTGTACCAGGAGCAAGGAAGCACAGAAAAACAAATTCCAGGATGATGACTCATACATATCAATCCAGGCTAATTCACCTTGCCCCTCCCTATCTCCTGGACCACTGAACCCCTCCTTGCTCCTTTCATGTAAGCAATCTCCTGTATATTTGACATGGGACATTTGCTTTTTCACTATACATGAAACACTTGCTTCTATCTATAAGGCTGCTTGCATGTAAGAAAATTTATATAAAATAGCTACAAACTAACACTACTAATATCAATATAAAATGGTTACTTTATATAAAATGGCTACAAATAACACTACTAGTATCAAGCTTAAGCATAATAAAATCATAAGCACAATAAGGTCCCTTCAAAACGATTGCCCTGCTGTTCTCTCCCAGTATGTAATTTGAGATATTAAATCCTGAATAATCTTGGACTTGCTAGCCAGAAAACTGAGAGGATACCCAGTGGTATTATTGGTAGAGTGAAGTCCCTTTATGGAATGAAACAAAGATCTTTATGACAAACTGGGATAGATATTATGAAGCTGTAACAGGAAGGAATTCTTTTCACACTCTCCAGTAGATGGCTTTAAAAGCTACAGACCCTGATGGCCTACGTCTGTCAGGCACATTCTTCCCTTTGACCTCTGCTAAAGTTCTTAGATAATAATTTGGGGAAAATAATTCTTTGTTGTGATGCATTTTATATTTCTACCTCAGCTTGTGCTGAAAGTTGCCTGTTACAGACCTCTCATTCTGTATTAGTTGAATTTTGTTTTAGCTTTATAGCAGAATGAACGCAACACATCTTATGCCCTTTAAAAAAAACCCCAACAACAGCACTCAAATCGTGAAGCAAAATAGTACTTATTTTTTGTAACAGTCCTCTTGGTTCTTTTTAGAGGACTGTAGAAAGTGTGGTTTTTCCTAAGCTTGGCTGGAGGCAGACATTCACATTCAGCAAGGCTTTCCTGCCTCAGAAATGTTCCTATCTTCCTGCTTCATGTCATAGTCATACGCAAGTAAGAGAAATTCAGATCTTGGCATGATGTAATAGTTCCGACTAATGGAACACTTCAAAGAACTTCCAGGCATTGTTTATGCTAAAAGTCTTTAATCAGTGAAAACAGTGTCCGCACAGCATGGATGAATGCCAAGATCTGAATTTCTCTTACTTGCGCATGACTTATCCGGCTAAACCCCTCCCCTATTTTGCAGTCATGAATCACACTTTCCAATTAGCCTGAAGGGCAAAGATTCACTTCCGTTCCTTATCCCGCGCTTTCCTTATCAATCTCCTCCCCTCCTATTGTCATCTGAATTAACTCTAAAAATACCAGACAGTTCTGCATATCTTGCCAAAGCAATAATATCCAATATTAACAGCGTTGACACTTCAGCTATATAGAATAGAATAGAATAGAATAGAATAGAATAGAATAGAATAGAATAGAATAGAATAGAATAGAATAGAATAGAATAGAATAGAATAGAATAGAATAGAATAGAAGACTTTATTTGGCCAAGTGTGATTAAACACACAAGGAATTTGTCTCCGGTGCAGAAGCTCTCAATGTACATGCAAAGCAACAGAGTAATAATAAATATAATACCAATAAAAGTGGGTAGTACAGAAGATGAAAAGGATAATAATACTACAGCCATACAACATGGGTAAATATACTTAGACATAAAACAATACTGTGAGAATTAGGTGTTCAGCAGAGTGATGGTGTCATGCCTCCGTCTGAGCCTGAATCTGAGGAGGAAATGGAGCTGGAACAGGACCCTATGGAGGCCGAGGGAGAGGTGTCTGTGGCTTCAGAGGACTGGGGATGAGCAGGCTGAGGCAGGCCAGGGCCCTTCAGGTTTGGAACAGGGGAGACAGAGCTCAGGCGTGATCCTAGAGCACGGAGAGTGGAGAGAAGGAGGGAACAACACAGGCAGGCTCAATTACTCGGGAGGAGAGTGTCCCGCCCCACTCCACAAGGCACACCTGGGGATTGAGATTTAAGGAGATGCTGTGGGGTGGGGCATTTGTCGGGAACAAACGTTGAATCCTGGGAGGTTTGTGTATTGTTGCTCTTGTTCTATGCCTGCTGTTTGGAAAACCTGGACACCTTGACTACCGGACTGGCTGACCACGTGGATTGAATGTTTTATGACCTTGGACTGGATTTCGGATCCTCTCTTTGAAAACTGCTCAGGCAATCTGGGATTCAAACGGACTCGTTGACGTTTTCTTGTTTGTTATCTATTCTATATGGCCTTGAGTACATTCTTATACTAGTCAGGCTGTATTGAAACTGCTTTCAGTCAGAGTTGGCTGAGAGGGGTTTGTGTGTGTTCTTTTGTTGGAGGCTTGCCAGCAAACGTGGGAGCATTTGGAGGAAATTTGCAGCAATTAAAGAACTGTTTACATTGCCAGCTGACTGCATTGCCTTTGTACTGTGCCCTGGGTCATCACAGATGGCAACAGGGGAAAAAACTGTCCCCGTGTCTAGTTTTTTTGCATGCAATGCCTTATAGCGCCGTCCTGAGGGGAGGAGTTGAAACAGTTTATGTCCAGGATGTGAGGGGTCTGTAGATATTTTCTCAGCCCTCTTTCTGACCCCTGCAATATACAGGTCTTCAATGGAAGTCAGTCTGGTTGCAATTGTTCTTTCTGCAGTTCTAACTATCCATTGGAGTCTGTACCTGTCCTGTTTGGTTGATGTACCAAACCAGACAGTTATCAAAATACAGATAACAGACAAGGGACTGTCATCTGTACTTGGAGTTACAAGGGACTCCAACATTGTAGAGGATTTGGAGGACAGCACATTCAACTCATGTACAGTACTTATCCAGGGTGTTGAGCCTTGTTCCATGAGCCAAGAATGTTACATAGTTGTTGGCAAGCTGCCTTTCAAGGAACCTGTTCTGCATTAGTATCATTCTCATGGCTCTCCAGTAATTTTGCATCACAATAATAATAATAATAACTTTATTACGGTCATAGACCAGCAATAGACATCACTTTTTACAATATATTAAGAAAAAAATAAAATAAAAATAGTACTGACATTAATAATAAATAATAACATCCGTTAAAAAAAATACATGTTCTCAAAATGTTAGGGTCACTCCCTAGTTTACGTGAGTGGAAAGCCGATAAGTGTGTGAGTAAATGTAATGTTCCAAAAATTATTAGAGATATCTCCAAAAAATTGGCACAAGTTGACCGCTATAAATCTGTAACCAATTTTTTCCTTGTGGACATTGCTGCAACACAGTATTTTGCCACTGCATGCGTGATAGAAGGGTTTGAGTCCTGGAGGAGAAAGCCTACATAAAAATTGTCTGCCCTCCCTGGCAATCTCTCTAATAAAGGAAGAATATATGCTGACCTATAAACTCGGTATAACTCACAGTACAATAAAACATGTGAGATGTCTTCGACTTCTCCTTTACCACATATACATACCTGTTCTGCTATTGGTGTTCTCTTATACCTGCCCTGGAGGAGTGCTGAGGGAAGAATGTTAAATCTGGCTCTGAAGAAAGCTATTCTTTTTTTTGGGAAGGTCAGATCATTCAGATATCCTGCCGGTTCCCACACACCCTGTTTGATTCTATCCCTACTGTGGCGAGGCAACCTATTTAGTTCTTCTTGGAACTCCATGTCCTTTATTCTATTGAATACTACTTGCTTTGCTTGATCAAAGCCTAGGGACATTAGGAATACCGAAGAGAGCCCATAAGAGCCCAGTTTATGATCTATCGCCTGCTTCCAGGGGGAGGGGAAGTTGTCAGTCAGCACTAACGGGGACAGTCCCTCTGGAAAGAAATGCATTTTAAGCCAGTGAATGATCATCATCTTCCAGGCTCTTACCTGAATTTGGGGCATGCCTGTCTCAATTCTTAACTGGGCATTTGGGGTTCCTTTGGGTGCAGCTAAGATGGCTCACAGGAATTTGGTTTGTATGGTTTCAAGCAAGTTTTTCTTTGCAAGGATTCCTGTTTGTGCCCCATATAGAATTTGCGCCAATGTTTTGGCCTCGAAAAGTTTTAAGGCAGCAGGTACCAATTGACCTCCACCTGTGTAAAAGTAATGCCTGATTGCATTCAAGGACCTATTGGCTGCTTGCAATGCATGATCCAGGTGTGCCCTCCATGTCCCCTGCGAGTGGAAAACCACCCCAAGGTATCTAAATGTTCTGACCTGTTCCAAACTGTGTCCTTCTATTTTCCAGGAGTATTGGCTGGGTCTTTTAGCAAAAACTAAAAATTTTGATTTATCAAAGTTAAGGACCAACTTGTTCTGTCTGCAGTAGCCAAGTGTTGCCCTAATTGCTCTCTTCAGTCCTACAGGAGTTTGAGAAATAATGACCGCATCGTCGGCATGTAGAAGGATCGGGATTTTGTGATGTGCTAGGTTGGGCAGATGCAGATCAGGGTTCTGTAAGAGATCGATCAGGGGGTTGATATAGAAGTTAAAAAGGGAGGGGGACAGGATGCAACCCTGCCGTACCCCTTTTTGTACCCTTACTGAGCCGGTTAAGGTCCCTTGAGGATTACACCTCACTTTCAAGGTGGAATTGGCATACAATTTTTGTATGAGGAAAAGGAGGCGTTTATTGATAGTAGTGCCTTCTAATTTCTCCCATAGGGAGTTCCTAGATATTGAGTCGAAGGCCTGCTTAAAATCAAGGAAGGCCACAAAAAGAGAGGATTTTTTTTTATATGTATATTTTTGTACTAGATGGTGAAGTACCAAGATATGATCCACTGTTGATCTTCCTTCTCTAAAACCGGCTTGTTCATCTTTAATTATCCCCCCCGAAATTAGCCAATCCTGAAGTTTATAGTTTAGGTGTTTGGCATACATTTTACTAATAACACTCAGAAGACTAATGGGTCTATAATTGCCTGGGTCATTTCTACTACCTTTTTTATAGATTGGTATGATAATTGCTAATCCCCAATCTCTTGGCATATGGCCCGTTCTATCTATATATGTAAACAGAGATGCTAAAAGTGGAGCCCACCAACTGGGATTATTTTTTATTATTTCTGGCAGGACATTGTCAGCACCAGGTGCCTTATTAGCCTTGAGGGCTCCAATCAATCGGGATATCTCGCCTGGTGTAACAGGGGGCCAATAAGGGGTTTGATCCAAATTAATTTGGCTCTCATAAGTTACATAGTCGGGGTCTGCATAAAGCTTTCTAAAATATTCTTCCCAGGCATGAATCGGTACCTGATTAGTTGGAGGTAGGGGGGATTTCCCCAATCCTCTGGTGATGTGCCAAAAAAGGGATGTATTTTTTGTCCTGACTGATGCAATTAGTCTATGCCAAGACTCCATCTGAGCCGCCCTTTTCTTTTCTTTTAGAAGAGTCTTATATTGTGCCTTCAACTGCTTTAAGCAGTGAGTGTGATCCTCAGAAGGGGCATTTTTACTTTTTCTGTATTCCTTATTATATGTTTTTTTTAGTTGCACGCAATCCCTGTCAAACCACTTTTTATTCTTTAAAACCGGCTTTTGGGGGTGAGCTAGTATTCTATTAGTGAGAACCGATTTCAAATTTAAAATTAAAGTTTCAAACCTCTTTAAGTATGACCCTTCAAACTTATTCCTTAATAGAGATGTATGTAGTTCTATGGTTTCTGGGGCTAACATCCATTTAGTAACTTCCATTGCATTTTTCTCTGTCCATTTAATTTTTATCTGGGTATTGTGGTTCTCTAACCTGGGTAGATAGGTTGAGCCAGCCCTTAGCAGTTTCTGGTGTAATGTAAATAATGCTTGATTGCTTGGGCCCATCCTAGCGTTTAAGTCCCCCCCAATAATTATTGCTGCTGTGGGATATTTGTCTAAGCAGCCCAGGATAAAATCTTCTATACACTCCCAGATCTTATTGATCAGATTATTCTTGTTCAGTGGGGGAATATAGATATTAAAAAGCAAGATCTCCACCTGTTTAAATAAAAGTAGGGTAGTCACAACCCATGGCTGAAGAGGTGGCAACGGTACACATTTAAAATGCAAAGATGTGTTCACTAATGTCACAATGCCCCCTTTAGCTCTCCCACCCACCTTACTTGGAACTGCTGGGATAGAGTTACCCCAGTAACCATCTAACTGTATCTCTGTAGGGGCCCAGGTTTCCTGTAAAAAGAGAATGTCAAATTGTGATATATAGTCAAGAAAATGTTCGTCTTTTGATGGCACAGACCAGCCCGCTATATTCCAGGTTATAATGGAGAGGGGATCATCTTTTGCAGCTCGTCAGGAGATTTGATTTATACAAAGGGAAGTTGTAGAATTGTTGCAATGGCTTGAAGTGTCGTCCCACACGAAATTGGCCTTCTCTAAAAGGAGGGGAGCCCCATCAAAATTCTGTGTAGACTCCTGGGAAATTTGTTCGAGGTAAGAAGATTTAGCACCAGTTAACAAGGCTTGCCATTCCGGAGCCTCTTCTCTAGGTGCAGAGCAGGGGGTTATTAGGTCATGTTCCATTCGGCTTTGAAATGATGGCACTGATGTGAGTCCTCTCTCGAGAGATTGATGTGTTGCAGAAGGTATCATCAGAAAGTCACTTAAGGATGCTAGCATCTCCTTCTCTATTGGGGCCTCTACTGGCCCCTGTGTATCTTGGCTTCTGCTTTCCATAAACTCATATTCTTGCAAACTCTTGCCCCCTGGGGGAAAAGTAAAAGGCTCAATTATAGGGGAAACCAAATCAATAAGCGGTTCAGCCGTATCGATTGTGACCAATAAGGATTTCTTTAGGTTTTCTAACTTGAATAGTATGTTATCTTGTTCACTCCTTGGGAGGGCGCCAAAAGCATTAATAAGCCCTGTTTCTGTGCTATTAAGTACATCTTCTCCGAACGGGGCTGACTTACTCCCTTTTTCTCCCTCTCCCTTTCCCAGGGTTGAGAATGCGGAAGAGACGACAACCTTGGGAGCTCGCTTGTTAACAAGGGTTTAACCCTTTCCTCGCAGAAAACTCTGATGGGAGAGATTTGAAAGGAGGCTAGATGAGCCTTCATTTTAAATAGCATCAGTGGTATGGTGGGCTGTTTAAAGGAGAGAAATATCCGCTTCCAATTTGGGGCCTCAGGGAGCCACTCCGCAGTATGTAGATCAATCTGCCCCCAGTGACAGTGAAGAAGCTGGCTTAGGGAATTTAATATAGCACTCTTGGAATTCCAGCGACCATGATTAAGCCTATTCATGTGGATTCTCAGCACAACCTGATGTGTTTGTAGTGAGCGATGTGATTGCTGTGATTGGTGTGATTGTAGGTGGGGTGCTTTATTGTCTTCCCATGAAACTTCTCTATTAATACCTCCTCCTCTTGTTGCCTTAGCAGTAGAAGAACTGTTTTTCTGAGTGGGCTGCCACTTTACAGCATTTGTCTGTTTCCCAGGGTCTGTGCTAATTTTCAGTGGGGGCGCCTATAGCCCAATGCTGTGCCTGGAGCAGAACAGCTATATCTTTTTTCAATGTCTCTACATCATGTTGAATGGTTATTAGTTGCTCAAATATTGAGACTACCGTTTGCGCTGTGAGAAGACATTGCTTTGCCATGAACTCTGTTGTATTCTCCCACGGTAAGCTCTCCCCACTCTGAGTTAGATTGTTGTTGTTAACCTTTTTAGTCTTTATCTTAGTCTCCATGCCGGCTGTAGCTGGACTCCTTGTTTGTGAAAAGAGCTGGCTGTCATTTTGCTCCCCTCCCTCCAGATCGGGAAAGTCCAGTATCTGCTGTTTTATCAGATCTCTTTGCAGGTCCCGTTCTAATCTCTCCGGCTTGTTGGAAATGAAGGGGGGGATAGTTTTACTTACAAGTCTCTTGCCAGCAAAGTGCTCCTCAATTTTGGGTTGTTTTGCATTCTTCACTGGTAGGAGAGATCCTGGGCTGGTGCCTTGGTGCTTCTTTCTTTTACCCATGCCTCTGTCCTCCTCTGGTGGCTTCTGTTTCCAATATATACTGGCCTCTCTGGTATATATCAAACAAGGTTTAAAACAGGTTTAAAATGCAATGTTAAAAGGGGTTAAAAAGATAAAAAGTTAAAAGTTAAAAAGTTAAAAAGTTAAAACGTTAGAAAGTTAAGTTAAAAAGTTAAAAAGTTAAAAAGTTAAAAAGTTAAAAAGTTAAAAAGTTAAAAAGTTAAAAAGTTAAAAAGTTAAAAAGTTAAAAAGTTAAAAAGTTAAAAAGTTAAAAAGTTAAAAAGTTAAAATAAAAATAAAAGAAAATAAAAGAAAGCTTTTGCTTTTGGAGGAGCTCTTTACAGCCTTTGCTGCCTGTCCTCCATCTTGTTTCTGCTGTTTGTTGGGTGTGTATTTAGAGTCTATATGCCATCTATTTCAACTAATAATAAAGTTTTCAGGAACAAAAGGGTGAAGATGAAGGAACAAAAAAGCACACATGGTTCCCAATACATTAAATCCCATTGTTTATGTGCAAGCAGCTTTGTAGGTGCTTTATATTGGGAAATTAGTTACATAAAAGCAAATGTTTCATGCTTTAAGTACAGGTGATTGCTTACATGAAAAGAGCATGGTAAGGGGAGGGGGAAAAGGAATTACGGATGGAGCCTGGGTTGCTGTGTATGAGTCATCATCTAGGAATTATTTTTTTGTGCCATCTTATGCCTGGTACCAAGACCTGATCTTTTTGTTCTGGAAAGGTATAAAAGGTGGAAGACATCTTTCCTGGTTGTTGCCTTCATCTCTCTACCAGCCATGAAGAGAGATGGGGTCACCCAACTCTATTTTGATCAAAATAAAAGTTGTTTGCTTGCTGAAACCTCGGCTCAGGAGTTTCTTTGGCTCTTTTAAATTCCTGAGTAACGCTGGGACAATTGTGAGGCTAAGTGGAAAACCTTACACCATATTATTGCCACGAGCCCCCAAATAATCAAGGGAAGCAGCATTTGCAATTATATTGTGTTTACTGATGGGAAACTACAGATGGATAATGTGTTTTCCAATATAAGACTATTGATGGAGACGATGAAAAATCTATAACTATTCATTCCTTTCAGTTAATTTTAAATATTTTAGTTAAGTCAATATTTCAACAGACACTTTCCAAAGTAGCACTTGATAATCAGAACTTCTTCCAGGTAGAAAATGACATTTAAAAAATGCAATAATCAAAATGAGGTGAATATTTTTACCAAACACATTTATTTGTATGTAAAAACCAACATGTAGTTTAAAATATTTTTCAAGAAGCTAAAACATATCACTGTATAGTATACTCCTTACCCCCCCCCCCCCCGGTCACAGGAAGCAGTCTTTACACAAAAGATGTGCACAATTCTTTCTTTTCTTTTGTTTCATTTTTTAACTGAACATAATTCAATTAAGATGTTTTATGAATGGTAGTATATACCCTTAGCTTTTTCTTCTTGAGAATAATAGAAGTCAATACATAACTGTTTTGAATGAATAAATCAGGGCTGTCAAACTGCCAGCCCGCGGGCCGGTTGCATCATGCGGAGGCTGCGCCCACCCTAGCTCCTGCAATGTGAAAAAAGTTGCAATACGTCGTGACACGTCACGTGATGCGGCAAGTTTGACACCCGTGGAATAAATGACCAACTAAGCATTATTTTCAAGTCAGGGCAGTGGCATTCTAGGAAGCACAGTTGGAGGCCTTCCTCTAATAATCTTTCCCATCCCTTCCAACTCTTTCTTTTACAATAACAAGTTTTATTAATTTTTTTTTGTTTTACAGCCAAGTGCTTAAGACACATCGTGGAGATAGGGCACTCCATAGAACAAAACAAAAAATACAGTCATACATATACAATTTAAACTACTTCTTTAAAGGTTCCCTCTCTATCAATCAAAAAAAGAAAAAAGAAAAAAGAAAAAAAACACAATAACAAAAAACAAAAACTGTCAATCATATTTTCACCCGTTTTCAGGCTTAACTAACTTTCAATTAACCTATTTCAATTTAATCTTACATAAACATATAATATATAATTCGAGCATTCCTACAATATAAATTGTTTAAATTCTATCTCTTATTATTCTGTTCCACATACATATTTTGTAAATGAACATAACTTTATGTATTTTAAAACCATTACATTTTAGCCTAATATAATAAAACAATAATTATTTCTATCATAAACATATAATATAACTGTTATATTTTAATGTTTCTCAACTATATTCTATTTCATATCTTCTATCAAATATTTTTTTATAAATCCATCCAAATCCCTAAAAGTTCCTCAATTATTTCAATTTAGTCCACTTAATACATTGCTAATTAACTTTCAATTCTTATAAGTAAAAATATCAGTAATATTTCACCAATCTCAATCTAACTCCTTTAGTTTTAGATTTTCCAATTTTCCCTATTGCCATTCCAAACCATAATCAAATCCATAATTTAGATCTAATGTTGACTCAGACCAAAATAACCTTAAAAATCTCAAAAGTATTAGCTCAATCAAAGTCTCTAAGAACCCTTTTTACCCATCAGATAAAATTTTAACTCTCCTTTTTAAATCTAATTCTAGCTTTCTTTTTGTGCCAGGCAGGTTTCCACAGTAGGGCCTCTAGTTCCTCCCATCTTAGTGTTTGGCTATAAGCATTTTCCCACCATTGAGTCCAATCATAGTCTTCTTCTCTTTTATCCAGTGTTGTCTGCACTATCATATTGTCAGCTTTTTTTGTGCCTCGTGTTTGGAAGTCCATTCCTGTTGCTTTTACAATTGTAAATGTTTTAGTTGAATTCTGCCTTTGCTCATCAGAAATCTCCATCATTTGCATGTGGGGTGTATCCTCTTCCTCATCAGTAAGTTGTGGGTATATTTCATCCATCTCGTTAAGTTGTAGATCTGATTGTGTATCATAGTCAGGCAGGATTTGAGCCTCAGTTTTCAATTCTGAAACCCCCTTTTCCCCAAGCATTTCAAAATTTTGGAAATGAGAGTGGAATTTAGAGAACATCTCTAAATTCCACTCTCATTTCCAAAAAAATTTCTAATATAAGTCCATAATTAATCTGTGAATAGGATTCCATCCTCTCTTTTTTCAGCATTGTAAAATATAGAGTCCAAACCGAAATAGGGAAAGGCAAATAGTCAAGTCCAGCACAGAAACAAAAAAAAACAGCAAGAGTCCCAATCAGTAACAGTCAATCATTATATTATAATCCTAAAATGGAAAAAAAAATCCATTTTTTGGAAGTATGTTCAATATTGTAAAGTCAAACGTGGTACAAGTAGAAAATTGAGCAAGTTCCAAAGGAAATATACCAGTCTGGGCGTCACGCCAAAATCAGGGAGTGAAAGTTCAGCTGGAGATAGTTACTTTGTATCAAAGTTTCTGGGCTTCACGCCAAGTTCCAGGCTAGCTTGTAGCCATAACAATCCACATGAGTCCACCCAGAGAACAGGAAGTTTTTTTTTTTTTTGAAGTAGGCAATACTGTTCAGGAGGGGGGGAGGGAAAAAAGCACTCCATCCCCCTCCCTAAAGGTTTTCACTTAAACTAAAGATAGACAAGCCAAAAAAAAAGGAGTCACAATAAGGATTTTTTTTCAGGATGCCTGAATTAGGAGCTCGTATGAACAAAAAAAAACAAAAGAAAAAATAATTATTTTTCCAAAGCCCATTTTCCCCAGTATCGAAACGCTGCCTTCTCAAACTAGGGAAATAGTCCTTAAAGCTGTTAACAGGGAAGTAGATAGTTTAACAAGAGGGAAGGAAAGGTCTCACCCGGATCTTCCACGGTGGTTCTTTTTGCTTAGATGTTGCTGTGACTTTCGGCTGGAGCAGCTAAGTGATCGGCCATGTTACTGGCCGATCTTTTCCCCGTCGGCCCAAAGGTGATTTCTCGGACTGCGGAGGGAGCTGCTGCTCCCTCCGCGATCAACGAGTGCCCTCCTCTACGGTGGTCGCCCCTCCAGGGCGACTTTCGACCCTATCCAGGGTCTACCGGCGGGGGGAAACCGGACGGCAAAGAGAGCGAGTTCTTTGCACGTCCGCTGGCGCTGCCACCGGATCCGGAAGCATTATTTTCAAGTCAGGGCAGTAGCATTCTAGGAAGCACAGTTGGAGGCCTTCCTCTAATAATCTTTCCCATCCCTTCCAACTATTTTTTAAAAGAGTTCCTGATTCCCCTTTTCTCAATCAACAAGCAAACAAACAAAACATACTGAGTTGTTGAAGTAATATAACTGTTCAAATGTTGCAGAAAATCACAGGACTCAGACCACGGAATCAAAAGAAGTTGGTTTATTTGCGCAAAGGTTCAAAGCAAAAATCATAACAACCTCTGAACACCTTCTCATGGAATAAGAAGTACATATATACTCTTTTAGAAGCAGCAAAACACGGAAATGTAACTTGTTAGCATTGATTGGTTACTTGAATTACAGCCCCATTAGCCCCCCTGTTGCTATGCTAAAGTAGCTAAATATCTTGTCCCCCTCTCATGGATCGAGTTCACAGGTGTCTTGCCAAAGCTTCTAAGTTTCTGGCAGTTCATTTGTGGTTAGCTACCAGCGAGAGCGAGACATAGAAACGAGACATATGTGGTTAACTGTAACAGAGCTTCAAGCTTAACACCTTTGTGCGACCGACAGATGAACTTGTGGTTTGACATTTTCCACTTCCTTTTTGCTTCTTCTAACTAATACACGCATTTAAGACTCATGTCCTGTTTTATGACCTATGTCTTGTTTTATGTCCTGTCTTGTTTTATGTCCTGCCTTACAAGTAAGTATGACCCAGTAGATTTATAAAGTAAGCCACAATTATTTTAGATTATGTTAAACTGAGGAACTGTTCTCTAGGTAGAGTGCAGATTGGAGCAACCTGTGGCTACTTGTGTCCTCCTAGACAGTGCTGTATTGTAATTTCTGTTTAATAAAAAATAAGCACTTTAAATAAGTACTTTAGTTTAACCCTCCATGTTATTTATGTTTTTAAAGAAAGAAGCAAATCTTCCAGCCTTATCCCCAATGGGAATATCACAAAATCATTGCCACAACTCCTGGTTCTCAGAGGCAATTAAACAAAAATACAATTAACGTGTAGCCCCCAGCTAAAATAATTTGGCCACCCTTGAGTAAGAAAGCAAATATCAGATCTCAGCATTGTTTGCAGGCAAAGAAGTTATATATTATTTTTCAGAACTACTGTATGGATGACATACTACCTATAAGTACATTTTAGCTGAAAGTATGCATAAATTTATATATTACATCACTACACCAAGAGCAAATGTTTTTTTCTTAATTGTTGAACAGATTATGGGCAGCAACAGCTAAAAGCAAGGAAAGCAGCATACAGTGTATTCATTAGAAAGAATGAATGAAAAAAATAGCATGGGTTATACACATTTTCTTCTACGTGAAAGTGATAACTGGTTAGGTTCAAAGTCATGTTAAGCTATCATATGCTGAACAAGCTAGTGGCCTAATTCATACACACTGCTAAACCATAAACCACTGCTTGCAAACTACACTGCCTGGGTTTACAAACTATGTGAAGCCGTAACAAATTATATTATAGCTTAATATAGTACACGAATCCAGCTAATCTTGTTGTGTAGCTTTGAAAAAATTAGACAAAGTAAATTCAGAATAGTGTTGCACTGGGGGAACCGTTTTTTTAATTTTGTAGTAGCAGCTGAGAAATAGCAGTGTATGAAGTAGGAAAACAGTAAAGAAAATTTTATGGTGAAAGTTTTTTGAGTACATCTCTGAATAATCACTTTTATATTTTACTAGTCTCAAGTCATCAGTTTTCTTTTGCATGCATTACATATGTAAAGGTATTAGACATTGAACGATTTTTGCAATGAAATCATCTGTGCAGATGAGTGCATCAGAAAGCCCTTTGTACAATTTGCAGTTCACATGGGTAGAAACTTGTACATCCATTACCACTGAAAGACAGGATTCACAAGCAGAGTGTTGTTGAAAACAGGTCCATTTCCAGCCAATATCAGTTTATACATATATCTTGCCCCAAGCCTCCTCCCCTCCTGTAACTCACCACAAACTAAACAGTCATTAACAGGGTGCTGAAAAGACACTGAAGCAAGAGTCAGACAGAGGGCAGACTTCAAACTGCAGGATGCCAGGGGAATCTGGAAAAAAAGGGCAGAACTTGGTAATATAGTCACACACCCCATTTATACACACCATTTATTTACTTACTTACTTACTTACTTACTTACTCATTTATTTATTTATTTATTTATTTATTTATTATTATTATTATTTTTATTTTTTTAAAACAACAAAACATAACACACATAAACACACAGTGTATACTCCTTTTTTTTTAAACAGCAATTTCGTAACTGTAATCTTCTATTATTTACATTTCCCCCCCTTATTCTTCTTTTAAAAAATATTTGTCCTTGTTGTCCCATTGCTTCTTATTTCCATTTTCTTCGTTCATACTATATTTCATACTAAGAATAATACATATTATTACTATACATTATTATACATTATTATACACATATTTTCCCTTTCTTGACCTTTCTACATTTATTTTCATTTATTGTTTCTAATCTCCAACCAATCATACCACTTATTCCATATTACATAGTACTCTGTGTCTTCCTTTTCTTTTATCTCTTTTGTTAATTTGTCCATCTCCGCACAGTCTAAGATTTTCCTTATCACTTCTTCCTCTGATGGTATATTCTCATTTTTCCAGAACTGTGCGTAGACTATTCTTGCTGCCGTTGTTATATGTAAGATTAAGTACCGTATTTCTTTACTGTATTTTCTATTTAAAATACCCAGCAGGAAGATCTCTGGTTTCCAATCTACAGGTTGATCTATTATTTCTTCCATCCATCTTCTTATTTTAGTCCAGTATTTTTTTGCAACGGGGCATGTCCACCATAGATGGTAATATGTTCCATGTACCTTTTTACATTTCCAGCATGTCGGTGAGTTGTTCTGGAACATCTTAGCAAGCTTTGCTGGTGGAAGATGCCATCTGTAAAACATCTTCAACTGATTTTCCTTGAATGCCGCAGACATAGTCAGTTTTATGTTTGTTTCCCATATTTTTTCCCATTTCTCCAATTCTATGTTGTATCCGAAATTTTTTGCCCATCTAATCATTGTGTCTTTGACAACCTCATCTTCCATTTTATATCTCAATAAATATTTATATATATTACTAATTAATTTTATTTCTGTTCCATGTATAATTTTATCCAATTCTTGCGATTCTTTTTGTATTTCATATAATTTTTTGTCCTCTGTATATTTAGATTGGATTTGTGTGAATGTCCACCAATCAATCTCTCTGCCTACATCTTGTTCCAATTCTTGTTTTGTTTTCAGATTTCCCTGTTCATTTACCAATTCCTTGTATCTAATTATCTTATTTATGTCCAGTAGGTTTGGGTGTTTCAGAGCTTCTGTTGGGGATAACCACATTGGAATTCTTATGTAATGTTTTTGTTTTATTTTTTCCCAAGTCTGTAGCAATGCATCCCTAACTATATGTCTGAAAGTATCTATGTACTTTATATTTTTCGTCCCATAGAAATGCATGCCACCCCGCTTGCAAGTCGTGTCCTTCAAGTGTTAAAATTCTGGTATTTGTCAATTCCATCCATTCTTTTAGCCAAGTTAGGCTTGATGCTTGGTAATATATTTCCCACTCTGGTAATGCCAATCCCCCTTTATCTTTCGTATCTTGCAAGAGTTTTAATTTAATCCTAGGTTTTTTCCTTTGCCATATAAATTTAGTAACCAATTTATTTAATTCTTGAAAGAATGTTTTCCCTAGTTTTATTGGAATAACTTGGAACAGGAATAATATTTTTGGCAATATATTCATTTTGACCGTTGCAATCCTCCCTAAAAATGAAATTTGTAGATTTTCCCAATTTTCTAAATCTTTTTTTATCTGGTGTAGTATTTTATCATAATTATCCTCCTTAATCGAGGAGCACTTCGCTGTAAGCCAAATCCCTAAATATTTTATTTTCTTAGTTACGCTTATTTTTGTTTTATCTTCCAATTCGCTTTCCTGTGCCTTTGTAAGATTTTTGGTTATTAATTTGGATTTATTCTTATTAATCTTAAGTCCGGCTACCTCACCAAATTCTTCTATTTTTTGAATTAATTTAGGGCCGGTTTCTAATGGGTCTTCCAAAATAAATACCAAATCATCAGCGAAGGCTTGGACCTTATATTCTTCCTTCTTAATTTTTAAACCCTTTATTTCTTGGTCCTCTCTGATTTTTGTCAGAAGTATTTCTAATGATAAAATAAATAGAAGAGGAGAGAGTGGGCACCCTTGTCTTACTCCTTTAGTTATGTCAATTTTTTCTGTCATTTCGTCATTCATAATTACCCTAGCTGTTTGTTTAGTATATATTTTCTCAACCATCTTTCCAAATTTTGTCCCAAATTCCATGTAGTTCAATTGTGTTATAATAAACTTCCAATTCAAATTATCAAATGCCTTCTGGGCATCAAGGAAAACCAGTGTAGCTTGTCTTTCAGAATGGACTTCATAGAATTCTAAGGTGTTCATTATTATCCTCATATTATTTTTTATCTGTCGTCCTGGTAGAAATCCATTTTGATCTGGGTGGATGTAGTTATTCAAATTTTTTTTAATCCTTTCTGCTATTATTGTTGCAAATGTCTTATAGTCTGTATTCAGTAAAGAAATCGGCCTATAATTTTGAATTTGTTGCAGGTCTGAATCTTCCTTAGGGATAAGAGTAATAATTGCTTCAGTCCATGATGCCGGTATCTTCGCCTCCTCCAACACCTCATTACAAATCTCCAACATTATCCATTGTAGTGACTCTTGTATATTTTTATAAAACTCAACCGGAATTCCATCTGGGCCTGGTGATTTATTATTTTTTTGTTTTTTCAATGCTGTTTCTAGTTCTATTGCGGTTATTGGTCT
>JALGBA010001075.1:0-341214 GCA_023970755.1 Azemiops feae
CGTCGCCGTTTTCGTCCTGGAGACCTGCTGATGCTTCGTCTCTTTCTCTGCAGGGACCTATCCCTAGATCTGTCTCTGGATAGAGAATGGGGGGTATGAAACTGACTTGGATTCAATGTTAAATGCATTCTGGAAATAATCCCTAAACAACTTCTTGGCCGAGGGAAGTAAGACTTGCTGAAGAGACCTACCTACGTCGATCCCTTGGAGCAGAGGGTGGTTGGACAGGAGGGGAAATCTGACGCCGTTCTGCTGGGGAGTAGCTCAGAGAGCGGGAATCTCTCAGTGAGTCAATTGGTTTTCTAGGGCTGCGTGACCTAGCGATAGAAAGAGCCGATGGTAGAAGAAGAAGAAAAAAAAAGTCAAAAATGGAGTCACTGACTGGAGGAATGGATTGAAAAGATGAACTAGCAGAGATGGCAAATTTAATTATATTAATTAGGGAAAAGAATGTAAATAGTTTGTGTCCACCTGGAAACCTTTTTTTGGACTTTCTGCTCAAGAGAAAAAATAATTAAATTTTGATTTTAGGTTTTGATGATGAAGTAGATCGTGATTATAGAAACAGCTAGTATTTACCGTTTTAGATAAGTAAAAAGTTAATATTTAAACTGTATTATGTATCTCACTGCATCGAAAGAAGCTGGAAGTCACTGCTTTCTTATTCTTCCTTTTCTCATATTATCCATTTTCTCTTTTCCTTTCCTCCCCTTTCCTCTTCTACTTTATTTTTAAAGTACTTTTAGGTACAGCCTACCATGTGCAGACCTATTTTAATTGATACACCTCTACCCAAAAATGTTAGGGCCACAAATCTTCCACAGATCTTTTAGCATCTGGAAGTCTTCTTGGACTATTTCCACTCTAAACATTCAGCAAATAGGACTCTTAGGGTGCCAAGCCAAGGAAGGGAAGGGAAGAGCTAGTTCACCTCCACACTTCAACAACATTGCCAATAATGAATAGAACACTGATTCTCAGGTGCAAAGTATACCTCTTCATTAGCAGAATACTTACTTTCTCTTCTCTGGAGATGGTTTCTTCTTCAGGGAGCCCTTCATCACTGCCTGGAGTCCTGTTTTAGGCAATGGTGTTGAGGAGGACGAAGATGACGAAGAGGAGGAAGAGGAGGAAGAGGAAGAGGCTGAAGAAGAGGACGACGAAGAAGAGGAAGAGCTGCTGCTTGAACTGCTTGAGCTTCGAGAACGGCACTTACGTTTGCCCATTTCCAGAGGTTGCTCATCACGAGGAGTCTCTTTCAGCACTGGGCTCGGTGGCCTTTACAAGGAAAGGGAAGAGGGTATAATTAAAGACTGGATGGCTGCAACAGAGGAAACAAGATTCAGGCAGGTTAACTGGAGAAACTCAAATTTCTGATTGGATACACAAACTCCAGCTCATGCTATTTATGGGAAAAGTCTAGGAAAACAGCTGATTTGAGTTTTTTATAAAAAAAATTCTTAGCAGCACATTCAGCCTATTATCAGTCAAAAAATAGGGATCCTTATGCCTCACAAAATGACAGCCCTGATTGGCATAAGCAGTCCGAAATGCTACAAAGAAAACTGACTTTGCTATTTCTTACCACACTAACCCTCATTTTTTTCCTTTTTTTCCTTACATATATAGGTACTTCAAACCAATCCCCTCATTGCAGCCACCTTCCAGATATGCTCCTGAGGTTTATGAGAAGTATAGAGATATTACTGGAAATAAAGTAAAATCAAAACTGATAACATTTTGCAACACACTACTTTCCTTTTTTTAATTAAAAGAATCTATCATGCTGGGAACTGAGAAGCTTGGTTTTCCACTGACAAAGGCTACTGCTACTTCATGGAGACTCATTTCCTAGGAAGCAGACATGAGTCACTTGTATTAACAGATCCAGAATACAAACATTTTGAGTTGAAGATTTAGGCTATCCTTGCAAACAAAAAGTAACCATGACTAAACAGCTTCCCAAACAGCAAAGACTCAAAATGGAACAATGTTTTAATTACAGGTTCTATCAAGCTATCTCTTGCTATCTCATTAATTCTCTACACTCATTTTCTTGCTCTGCTATTCCAAGTCTTAAAAAAAACAACCCCTAGTCCTCCACACTAGTATCTTGAAAACAGAATTATAGAAGATACATAAGCCAAGATTGCATTTAAATTCTGCTAAATCATATTTTGCAAAAAAGATTATTATCCATCTTTTGCAGGCATACTTTCATGCAGTACAACTCTTGCACAAAACCTACACAAAAAATACAAATACAGAGCAAAATTGGAGTCCATTTAAGAATACAGTAGTTATCTATTAATAGTACCCAGTAACATAAGCAAGCACGACCTCTGGTGGACAAAGGCCATCATTACAATCTTTCAAAAGCATACCAATGAATCTACACACTACATAGTGAAGTCACTTGGTTGATTTGGGTAGCTATAGAAATTGAAGAAAAAAAATCAAACATATGAAATGTATGGAAACTTACATTTCAATTGACACTATTAATATGAGAACCGAGAAGAATACAGATGCTGGAAGGTATACACAGTGACCACTCTGTACATAGGCACATCTAAGACCTGCCAGTGCCCGTGCAGTTGACCTGAGCCCTCATTCCAGAATAGCCATGTAGCAACAAAGATCCTTTCTTCATCTGGCTCCTGTTCTCTGGAATCATCTATCTGCAGAAATTCTCTTAGAATCAAGTAAGACTTTGTTGCCCCTTGAGCTCATCTGATTTCCCTACAGAGGAAGAGAGCTTGTTTCCCCCATATCACAGCCAAGCATAAAAATACAAGCTCACTGGCCTTTTTGTATCTGCTTATAAAGGAGGCTAGATTAGAATTCAACTCATGCAAGAGTTCAATCAAAACTTCAGTTTTTAAATCTAGCAATACTAGAAACAAAAACATCATTGGTTGCGTTATACACGCCTGTATCTATTTTATATATTTGCACAGAGTATCCGAGACAATGCTTATGGACTACGGGTATGCACAACATCTTTTATGGCAGAGAAGTCATTCCAGAGACTGGGATTAGAAGGTATATAAGACAAGGACATGAAAGGTATATAAGACAAGGACATGAATAAAATGAGTGAATGTGCAATATACCTTCTAACTGACCCAAGAAGAAACTGGATTATTTATTACCAGGCAGTGACTGCTGACAGCTTAAAAGACATGGAAAAAAGGGATTACTAAGAAGAAAGGTTCTTACTGTTTCAGTTCAATCTCAGCTTCAAGATCCTTTGTTGCCTGATCATGGGGACTGGATTCAGAGGAGCTGGACTCAGAATCAGAAGTTGAAGAAGACGAGGAGGAGGAGGAAGATGAGGATGACGATGAACTGGTAGAGGAAGCAGATGAACTTCTCTTTGCCTTCGAAGGGGCAGAGGGTGGAGGAGAGGGAAGAGCAAGTTGCAGGACTGTAGGACAGCTGCTCCTGGTGTCATCCTCCATGGCGACAGAAGCCAACTGCGACTCAGCCTCAAGGGTAGGTAAGTGTACCTCAGACCTGTCTGCTACTTTTCCTTCAGATACAATCTCCTCTTCTTTGGGGGACGGTACTAGGACAGAAATCAATGCTGGTAAGGGGCTTGAGGAAGCCGAGGAGGAGGAGGAAGCAGAGGAGGAGGAGGAGGAGTAGTGGGACGACAATTTAGCTTTTACAGGAGAAGGGGAGCCTGCATGAGAACTGCTTCTCCCTGACAAAGGTGCACCAACTCCTGTATCATCTTTAATTATAGCTTGGTGCGTGCTCTGATTCCTATCTCCTGGGCTGTTTCGGATGGCTATGGAGTCACCATTCTTTGACACTGGAGGCAAGTCATGTAGCATAGATGGATCAGGAGAGAGGGCCTTTCGCAATTTAGGAGATTCCTCACAAGGTGGAGTTAAAGCGCAAGGAATGGCAATGTTGTTTTTGCTGTGCCAAAGAGAGGAGCTTGCTGGTTTCTCTTGGAGGTCAGACTTGGGATATCTCTCTAGAACAGGAGGAGAGCGAGACTTTCTTCCTGGAGATGTGCAGGCTTCCTGGGAGCCTGATCTGGAATGCTTCCTCACAGGAGATGACTGACAGTCAGGGGATACTCTGGACCCAGTGCCTTTATATGATGCTGTTACACGTGATGCATCTAATCTGGGAGGTGAACGGGATGCATTCCTACTTGTTGCAGTCCTCTCTGGGGACAACTGCAACATCTGTACTGGTGATGGGGAATGACCTCTGTGTGGTAGTTTAGATTTCTCCTGACGAGAAGAGGATCCTGAGCGGCTTCTAGCTGGAGAGGAAATTGACCATTCCCTCCGCAAAGAACCCCGAGATTTATCCCGACGCCTGGAGAGTGAACGGGAGCGACTCCTCCATGAGGGAGAGCCAGATCTTTCTTGTCGCAAAGAACTTCTGGGCCTGTCACCATAGGATGATGACTCAGACCGATGTGGATGTGTGCTGGTGCTTGATTTTTCTCTGGAGAGTGATCTGGACCGTCCACGTCTTGGAGGTGTTCGAGATTTGCGTCTAGGACTCACTGGTGACACAGATCTACGTCTTCTTGTAACTGGTGTTCTAGACTTGTCTCTTGCCCACGATCCAGACCTACGTCTCCGTGGAGGGGTTCTAGATTTCCTTCTAGGTCTTGGAGATGATCCAGCTCTGCAGTGGTGTCGGGGTGGTGTTCTGGATTTGATTTGGGACCTTGGGGATGACCCAGATCTACGTCGTCTGGGTGGTGTTCTAGACTTTATTCTGGGTCTAGGAGATGAGCCAGACCTACGTCGTCTTGGAGGCGTTCTGGACTTCAACTTAGGTCTTGGTGGAGACCCAGACCTGCCACGCTTTGGAGGGGTTCTGGATTTTGGTCTAGATCTAGGTGGTGACCTTGATATTCTGCGTCTTGGAGGCGTTTTTGATTTTATTCTTGGTCTGAGTGGTGACACAGATCTGCTCTCAGATTTCTCTTTCCATTCCAGGGAAGAATCTGAACTGCTCTCACTAGAGTGCATTTTTGGCTTCTCTTTAGTCCCAGAATAAGAACCTGATCTGCTTCTTCGAGATGTCTCTTTAAATGCCCCTTTCTTCTCTAAAGGTGATCTGGGCCCCATCACTGCAACTTTAGAAGTTTCTCTTATTTCTGGAGAAGATCCAGGTCTATTGTGCTTTGTAACAGTTGCAAATGTGCTGTTCTCTGGTTCTGGAGAAGAATATCCTTTGCCATGCATTGGGGATGAAACTGATTTATTCTTGTTGACTGACAGCCCCACAGAGCGACTAAGTCTGGGAGGTGACTGAGATTTATTATCTTCTGGAGATGTTGATGAAGAAGTAGAAGAGGAGGAAGAGGAGGAAGAGGAAGAAGAGGAGGAGGAAGAAGAGGAAGAGGAAGATCCAGATCTACTCCGCCTTGATGGAATATCTGTTTTTTTAAGTACTGGTGATGACTCAGACGGCATTTGTTTTGAGGAAGACTGCAATTTTTCTTTTCCAGAAAGAGATGAACCTGATTTACTCTTTTGGCATGGAGATGAAGCACTTTCCATTACTGCCATGGAACTAGATTTGTTGTGCCCTGGAGAAGATCCAGATTTTGTTTTCACTTCTTGGAATTTATTTTGCTTGGGAGGAGTTTTAGATTTGCCATTTAGTTCAGGAGATGATCTGGATTCACTTCTCCTGGAGGGAGATTTCTCTTTCGCTGCCTGAGGGGACACTCCACATCTGACTTGCTTCAAAGGTGAAGATTTTGTCATCTCAGGAGAGTATCTTGACTTGGTCCTGGGAGGTGATCTTGACTGCTCTTTGGTCACTGGAGAAGATCCAGATGTGCTTTGCCTTGGAGATGACCTAGTCTTCTTTAAGTCCAAGGAATCATTTTTGCATTTATCCAGTGGTGGTGAAGATTTCTTCTTAATTTCTAATGAAGATCCAGATGCAACTGGTCTTAGAGGAGAAAGAGATGTTTCTCTCAAAGCCAGAGGTGAACTAGACCTGCTCTGCCTTCGATGCGGTGATTTAGATTTTTCTTTTGTTCCTACAGACTTTCCAGATCTGCTTTGCTGCAGTGGAGATGCAGACTTTGATTCTGGAGAAGCTGTTCGCCTTATTGGCGATAAGGAGTTTTCCTTTGCTGATGATTGAGTGGAACTAGACCGACTTCGCCTTGGAGATGATCCCATTTCCTTTTTCAGCATTGGGGATGATCCTGCCCTTGACTTTGTTTTCACTTCTGGAGAGGACTCAGATCTGTTTCGCCTTCTTGGTAATCTCACCTCTGGTTCTGGAGAGGATCCAGATATGCTACGTCTTGAAGGAGACTTTGATTCCTTTCGCAGTGCTGGAGAGGAACCAGATCGACTTCTTTTTGAAGTGCTTTTAGCTTTTTCTTCAGCTGCTGAAGAAACATCAGACTTCCTTGTAAGCCTTGGAGATGAACCAGAACTGCTCCGAGGGGACATTCTGGTTTTGTTTTTGAGGGCTGGAGGTGACCTGGATTGACTACGCCTAGTAGGTGATCTTGATTTCTTTTTTGGCGTTGGAGAAGAACCAGATCTACTTCGTCTGACGCTTAATCTTGATTTCTTTTTTACTCTTGGAGAAGAACTAGAACAACTGCGCCTTGGAGGTGTTTTTGATCTTTTCTTCCTTGACCTTGGAGACGAACCTGATCGACTCCTTCTTGGAGACAATCGAGTTTTCTTTTTAGCTTTTGGAAGTGATCCAGACCGACTACGTCTGGGAGATGCTCTTAATCTTCTTGATTCAGGAGAGGAACCAGAGAGACTACGTCTTACCACTTTTCTGGATCTTTCCCTCATTCTTGTGGATGAATCAGATCGACTTCTCCTAGAAGAAATTCTGGAAACTTTCCGATCTGGAGATGACACAGATCTGCTTCGTCTGGCTGAAATCAAAGATTTCTCTCTTCTTGGGGATGAACTTGATCGTCCTCTCCTGGGAGGCGTCCTAGTTCTAGATCTGCCTCTTCTTGGTTGTGTTCTGGAGCGGGACCTTGCTCGCCTGGGTGGAGTTCTTGATCTAGACCTGCCTCTTCTTGGTGTTCTTGAACGTGATCTCCCCCTTCTTGGCGGTGTTCGTGATCTGCCCCATCTTCCACTATTTCTGCTTCTCGACCATCCATGCCTTTGGGGAGTTCTAGAGCGAGACCAACCACGCCTCTGAGGGGTACGGGATCGACCCCATCTGGGAGGTGTACGTGAACGTGATCTACCCCATCGCTGAGGTGTTCTTGAACGGCCTCGCCACTGGGGTGTTCGAGAACGTCCCCTTCGCAAAGGAGTACGTGAACGGGATCGAGCACGTCTCTGAGAACGAGACCTGCCCCTTCTTGGTGGGGTACGTGTGCGTGATCTACCTCTCTTTGGTGGTGTCCGGGACCGAGATCTACCTCTACGAGTAGTGGGTGTTTGAGAGAGAGATTTGTCTCTCCGGCTGGCTCTTGCTCTGGAGCCTTTAGCTGGAGGGGTGCTGGATGGTTCACGTCGAGATGTCTTAGAAGACTGCTTTTGCCCAGAACGAGAGATTTCAGGGGATGAGCTAGATTTCTCTCTTTGGGTAGAGGTTTTCTCTTTGTCTTGCCTTTTGGAAGGGCCCTCTGGAGAACAGTTGCGAGAAACTGGAGCAGCCTTAGTTGGTGGGGAAGGAGAAGAGGAAGAAGAGGAGCAGCTACCACTCTCTGAAGGAGAAGGTGAGTGCTGAGGTGTAGAGTCCTCACGAGACATCTTCTTCAATTTGGTCTCAACACCCTTAGAAGCAGATGAGGAAGCTGTAAGCTCCTCCTTGTGGTCAGGAGAAATCTTAGCCTTGGATGGTGGAAGAGTCCCATTACGATCCTCTGACTGCTTCTTAGCAAATGGAGAGGAACAGGCAGGCGACCTCTTCTCTTTAGAAGGGGGACGCTTTTCTCGAGAAAGATCATTCAGCACAGGAGAACGATGCATGCACTTTGGATCATGCTCAAGTGAGGGGGTGGATTTTCGACCCCCATGCCGAGCAGACTTTCTGTCCTTGTCTCTTTCTTTCTCTTTGGCAGGAGATGAAGGACTTGGAGAACGCTGAAGGGTCTCACGTACTGGAGAATGCTTGGATATTTTCTAAACAGGAATATAAAAAATAGTAACTAGAACTGTCCTTTGAAAAAGCAAAAAGGCTCAGCAGCCAGCTCCCAACTATATTACAAGAATTTTGAAAGTGAAAAGATCACTAGGGTTCTTGTTTAATTCTAAGCAACTCATTAATTAGCTGTCATTTTACAACAGCATTTCCCAACCTGGGTGATTTTGTATGGACTTCAACTTCCAGAATTCTTAGCAATGGCACATTCAATGGAAAATTCTGAGGATTGAAATTCACACATCACAAAAAGTTGGACACACTGTTCAATAAACTATAATTAGATTTTAAGTTTGAGGAAGACACTGCTTTAATATAGTAAAAGAACTTAGAATCCACCATTTCTCCTCTCCAATTTTAATGAAGCAATCAGTATTCCGAAGTTATTTTGCTCCAAGTGACTTTATTTATGTAAACGTTTCTCACTTTCCTAATGCATATATTATTTTTTACCTCCCGCTTCTCTCTGCTTTCTCGAGGACTTGTGCTCCTGCCTTGCCGGGCAGGCTCAGCAGAAGATGAACGTTCTTTCTCTCCCAAATTCTTAGAAACCACTTCGGTGTCTGGTTTTCGTGAACTTGACAAAGGAGACTTGCTCTGCCGTCTAAGGAAGCTCCTTTTTTGCACAATGGGGCTACCTGATCTGTAAACAAATGATTAGAAGGTTAATCCACAGGACTCTGCCCAAGTTTAATAGCTAATAACAAGACACAGAGTTTGATTTGCCAAGCTGTACCTGCTGTGGGAAGCATCTGATGAGGAAGAGCCATCTGGGGAGGAAGAGCGATCCCGACGGTCTTTCTGAGATGCAGACTCACTGGTGGACCTGACAGTTAAAAATGAGAATCAGATGCATGCAAAGAAGATCAACTTTAGTTGCACAACACAGGTAGATTAGGTGGTTTTTACCTCTTCCGTTTCTTTTCCTTGGATTTGTGTTTGCTTTTGGGACTTGGAGATCTGAGAAAAAAAGTTTGTTTTGAATCATTCCTGAACAATGACATATGCAGTGACTGTTTCTCCCTCTGTTCCTTTCATATCCTTCATAGGACATCTACTCTAGCAATACCCAAGAATAACTGTCTCTAACATACCAACTCCAAATTCAATCAGGAGACCAATGTAAAGTTTAGATGTAGATACACATCTTCTGAAAGCACTGTAGTGCATGAGATCACAAACACAGCTGCTGTCTACAAAATCTTAAAGCAGTCTCTTTTCCCTAGTATCAGAATCCCATGAAAAGGCGCCACTGCTTTAAGATGTTGAAAACAAGTGCTAAATTTGCAATTCTCACACATTTTAAGGAACCTTTGGAAATCAGATCTGTGGAGCCCTGAGAATAAGTAACCAGAAAGAACCACTACCTATTACATCCAAACATTTTAAAAATGGCTAATGGTTATTAAGACTCACCTGTGCTTCCTTTTCTTTGATTCTGATCTAGAATTTAAAAAAAAAAGTTGATAATCTGATGTGGCAGATGTTTTTAATTATAACTTCCATCAGTTGCAGCCAGTGTGTCTAATGAACACGAATTATAGAATTTGTATTCAGGTTGTTAAAAAAGCACCAGGTTTTCTGTCCAATATTAGACTTTATTCCCAAGTGACCAGAAAACTGATGTCATGCTCAATAACTTTAGCAAGGCAAGACTGATGTTCAAAATTGATGCTGGATTACAAATGTTAATTCTGCCCATGAATCCCATCGAAGATGGTTATTAAGCAGATTTCTGGAAAAGTAAATGCAGCATAAAGAGTGAGAACTACAAGCCTATCAGATAGCATGCCCCTAATTTTTATACAATCACTTTTTACCATGGGGGGGGGGGAAGATTGAAGCTTTCTTAAGAAAATTAAATAAATATATATATGTGTGTGTGTGTTACAATCACTTTTTACCATAGGGGGGAAAAAGACTGAAGCTTTAAGAACATTAAATATATATATATATATATATATATATATATGTGTGTGTGTGTATGTGTGTGTGTGTGTGTGTGTGTGTGTGTGTGTGTGTGTGTGGTTTTTTTGAAGACAGCACAACAAAAGACTTAGTAAATCATCATCATGATCAAATCGTGACGTCCCTAAAATTCAATTCTCATACTGGACCAGTCACTTTAATCCTCCCTACAATCCTCTTACCTGTGTTTCTTTTTCTTTGAGCTTTTTTTCCTTTCTCTTCGAGAAGGTGATCTGCTCTCAGACCTTGAAAAGCCAAAAGGGCAAGATACATTTTCTGAGAAACTTTTAAAATGTGAAAGTTCCTTTTCTTACTTCTAAATCTAAATCCCCCCCCTCCCCCCGGAAACTAATGGATCTGAAAAAAGAATTCAAGTGTCTTGGGTTCACCCACCCACCTGCCTCTGTCTTTCTTCTTCTTCTTCTTCTTTTGTTTTGGAGATGGTGAGCGAGAACTGCTGGAGTCTTTGATAAGACTGAGGAGATAAAGTCCAAATAATAAACAAAATTCCAGAATTCAATTCACAACATTCTACATAAGCAGCTGCCTATTATGAATCCTATCTTTCAGTCCCAAAGGTGCTTTTTCAAGAAGCAACTGGACTTCCTTGTTTTTCTTTGAAGACCTTTCACTTCTCATCCAAGAAGATTCTTCAGCTCTGATTGGATGGTGGGGAATGGAAGGATGAAGAAGCTGAAGAAGATTCTTGGATGAGAAGCAAAAGGTCTTCAAAGAAAAACAAGGAAGTCCAGTTGCCTCTTGAAAAAGCACCTTTGGGACAACCATGACCTGGATGACTGAGAATATCCATAAACACCTCTCTTTCAGTATTTTTTTCTACAAAAAATAAAATCTCACAGGTACAAGAAATAAAGTCAATTATGCACAAATTCTAATCAAGAATGGAAATCAATCATGAACTATCTCATAAATTAGCATGTTATGGGGGTTTCATTAAGATGTAATCTTACTGCTTGTTTAATATTTCCTACATTTCAGGTACTTTATTTGAATTTGTCTTTTTTAAAAAAAGTCTCCTAATACAATTGAAAAGCTCACTCTGTTTTTTGTTTTTTTTACTGTAGTAGACATAACAACCAAAGCTACCTTGTAATCTCTTCTTGCTTATTTTCTTCCAGTAGTGATTCCTCATACCTGTACTGCTTCTGCTGCTCTTGCTGTTGTTTGGCCACTGCAGCTGTTGCTGCCTCCTTGGCCCTGCGGTTGGGGTCAAAAGAGCTGCCATCCACATAACTATCACTGATCCCAAAAGCAGCTCGCAGCCTCTCATTCTTCTTTTCATTGGCCTCAGCCAACTGATGGGTCTCTGTAATACTGGAGAAGAAAAGAAGCAGTTAATAGAACAAATATATTACAATACAAGGATCCTATCAATATACAGATTGAAACATAACATGTTTTATGGAACAACAGCCTCTGTTAAGATGAAAAGTAACTATCATGACAAAACAACAACACAAAATCAACCAATGCCTTACTTACCTAGACTTCTGCTGCTGTTCCCCCTCTTTGACAACTGCCACATCTTTTTCTAGAAGCATCATCCGAAATGTGGCCACTTTCTCCTGAATTTCCCCTTCTCCATACCTATTGTATGCATCAGAATAGAATTTATGGACTATAAAGAGATATTCCATTTAAAAGCTAAATCACTCAAATGAGGTTAAGAAAATATTTCTAAAATGCATGGATTATAAAAGATCCAAGAATTCACCCTATAGAAAGTACATAACTTACTTAATATAGAATACTGATTAAAATGAAAATGTAAATCAAGAGTTTTAGTTCAAATTCTGCTTCCACTATGAATCTTTTAGAACATCTTCACAAATCATTTCATCTCTTAAGCCTTCTGGCCATTAATCTCTGAAAAATGTGGTCAATAATAGCCTATCTTACTGGACTATTCTATGTATTATTATTACGTATTACCATGGATCTCTATATAACATTCAAAAATGCTTTATAATATTAAGCACTATTAGTACAAAACATATTATTTTCAACCATTTTCATTTCTAGTATATCCCAAATATGATTATCCAATTTTAAAAGACTTGTAATAACCAAAGTTCTATTGAGTATGTAAAAGTTTTCTTAAATTTCAATATTTTCTGAACAAATTCCACTGAAAGTAACTCAAAATGAAAAAACATACAGCTAATATCACAACACTGTATTCCTTTACCCCCTATATAGATATTATATTTAAAATACTTGTTCTGCTAATCATTCCAAAAAATAAATGAGACCTCTTTTTATAAAAACTGAGTGCCAAACACCAGAAATGAGAAATTTTGGATGAAAAGCATACATCATATCATTCCCAAATCTGTATATTTTAATTAGAGTGTTGGTTGATCATTATTATTCTCGCTCCTCTTCTCAATCACCATCACATCTTGAAACCATCTTAGTCTTGACCACGGGTCTTTGAGGCATTACCTGCGGCTCCGGAGCCTCCTCCGCCATTTTTGGGAGCGCATGCGCGCATGCCCGGGCGGGTGGGGTGGGTGCGCGTGCGGGGGTGCGCATGCGCGAACGGGTGCGCATGCACGAACGCGGCCGCGCGCATGCGCGAACGGGCGCGGCTCCCAGTTTTTTTTTTTTTTAGGCCATGAGACCGTGCGGCTCATTCAACGTTTCGGGTGGCCGACCCATGGTCTTGACCATCCTGTAACAACTCACCCTTGCTCTTCCATGAGTTCAGCCAGTTCTAAGCATTTCAACTCAACCTTCCTTTTGCGCTCGTGATCCAGGATGTCCTGGTTGGGTTTTTTAACCAAAGATGACTCCAGTTTCCTTAGCTCCTCTTCTGACTTGTAGTCAGTCCAATCCTTCTTGTGGCGCACTGCCGAGAGATTCCTTTGCACGTAACCGTTGGTGCCACTGCCCCGGGGAGTGGGGAGTCCTATCCCATTGTACATGGCTCTCACAAACTAGCACCTCTGGTGCCTCTGATACCTAAAGACAGTATGAGAAAAGGCAGAAGAAAAAGAAAAGGGAAGCAATTGTTTTACCAAACTTTTTTCACATCACCATATGGGTAATATATATCCTCCACTGCCTGCAATCAAAAGACTGCTGTCTTTTTTCTATGGATCAACTTTTTCTTTTTGTTAAATCTCAAATCCATTCCCTGTCCCAGACAACACACATTTTATCATTCCCTCTTATTTTTCCTGAAAAATGCCTATTTCCTCCTTACTCATAATTTATACCTCACCACCAGATCCCTTATTTTAATTTTCTCAACAGTGGACCAGAATTCAATGGTACATGCTTTCTTAGAGGAACCCTTTTATTAAATAATTTCATATTCTCTACACTACTGCAACCACTCCGACTATTCATTCATGTTCTCCCCAACCAAAAGCTGTAGTCAATCATCCAAAATTATTCAGCCCACAATTTTTGCTTCAATTCTCAAGATTTCAACACTTGCATTCAGATTCGTCTTATCTTAATATATATCCTGTGCTCCAAGGACAAATCTATTAAGCCACTCTTTCTTTATATTATGTACGTATCTAGTTTCTTTCCAATAGGTTCCTGTTTAAAATCTCTTTCTCAATAAAGGAGGCAATCCTATGTATATTAACATGAAAACTTACTAGGACTTACTTCTGAATAAGAATTGGCCTGCACAATTCATCCTCTAATCTTTTTACAAGCTTATCATCGAACCCTTTTTTTTTTAAAGGCTGAATATCCCTATACAGCTACCACCTACCCACTAGATCCCTACCATTTACTAGTAATAATGATTTATACTGTATTATCCTCCGTCTTCCTTTACAGGGCCCTACTACATTTTCAAGAACTGAATAAGTTCATGCCTTCCACCCTTAAAAGCAAGATCTCAAGTCCAGCTCAGCCCACAAACAATATAAATAAACTGATAACTACACACACGTTTCCATATCGTTTTCTCTAACAACATTTTAGCCGAAATAGCTTGCTCGGTGTCTTTTTTTAAAAAAAAAAAATCCTTGGACTAAGAGTTTGGGAATTGCATGGTGGTCCCCCATCTACGTACGTATTAATCAAGCAAAGCAAAACTGCTTTGCTTTTTTTTTTTTAATCAGCCAAGGCTGAGTAGGTGCTGCCATCTGCTGTGACATATACTTCTTACCTTCCCTCCAAAAAAAATCCCCAACCTACCGACTGATAAAGGCCTAGTCAGCCCTCTAATTCCCTGCCACCTCAGGCCCGACCTCCCTCCCTAGAAAGCATCCCAGCCCATTAGGCCTCCTCCCTCAAGGCCTGCTGAGGCCCGCGATCCACCTTTACCCCTGCTTCGAGGTCCTCCCTGCCTTCCCAACACACGAAGGGCAAACCTCGCTTGCCTCTTACCTCAGGACCCGTAAAGGCCACCCCACGTACACACACACCAAACCCGCGGCACCGTCTAGCCCCCCCCTCACATCTCCCCAGGCCTGCCGCGCCACCCCGGCCTCCAAGCTGCTGCTTCTCCGCGTTCCTCTCCTCGCGCAGCCCCGCGTCCCCCGACCCCTCCTCTGGCTTTTGCCTGCGCCACTCGCTCGCGCTCCCTCACCCGACGCAGCAGCAGCCGCCGCGGCGCAGGAGGAGGGTGAGGGCCAGGGGGAGGGGGGGCAGGAGGTAGCTTGGAACCTCCCCCCGTCCCCTCCAATTCGTTCTCGCCTGGAACCCTCTCCGCCCGTTGGCTTATGGGAAGTGGAGTTCGTAAACGGCTGGTAGGTCCTCCCTACCCACAGAGGATGAGAATAAAGACTACTCGTCCCGAGATGCCTCGCAGGCAGCACGAAGGTCGGCCGCCATTTCCTAAAGCGCTCTGGGGGAAGCGAGAAGGGTACCTCGGCACCCAATTTTCTCGGTTTGTCCTCTCACTTCCCTTGCAGCCTTTCTCTCTGTCCTTTATTCGCTATCATCAGACAGACACGCAGTACACTTCAGGAAATACAGCTCCAATCCTGGAGTGGGGGGGTTGGGAGAGGGAAAAAGAGATGTAAATATCCGTTCCTCCCGTCAGCCACCGCACTGTTCTAAATTAGAGTTGAAGGGGAGAGTAAATCTCGCGAGAACTTTAGGGCGGAGGACATGTATATCGTGTCTACGTTCCTGAAACGCTATTCCTGTGAGCGTGTGTTTTCAAAGAACGCTGGGAATTGTAGTTAAGATACGATTTTCCTGTCAAAGCTGCCGCCCCAGTATCTTTTATAGGCGGACTACACATTCCAGTTGGAATTGCGAACTCCCCTCCTCAGTACATAAAAAGGAAGTCAATTGTTTTTCTAGACTAGAGAGAGCCTTCCCCGTAAAGCCCAATGGAAAACTTTAAAAATCTTCCGTAGTACTGCAGAGGGCGGATTAAAGCGATAGCCATGCTACTTATGTTTTCCCGTCATGCACGGGGTTTCCATTTTGTTTAAAAATTGCTGTTTTCTGTTTCATGGTGTGATGCGTTGGCTTCAATATAAGAAGGTGGCAATATTAATGTTTAAAATCTGCATTACTCACAGTCCCAAAATGCAACGAGACCTGCTGGGAAATTTGATTTCCTCTACCGGTATTAATAGGATATTGATTTAGACTTTCCTAAGCTCCCAGACTCACCTCAACTTTAGCACATCGAAATAACTGCCCAAGAATTGCCAGGATAATGAAGACTAATGGTGGAACTACAGAACAAGTCAAAATGCGGGATAAGTAGTTCAGTCACACAATACAGTAACTCGTGTGATAACTTTACTTAATAAACTACTTTCAAACTACTATGTCATATTACCTGGTATCGTCAAACAAAATCAATTTGTGGCATAATATAATGGGTGTGTTTGTAAGACATACTGACCTAACCATAATTAAATTGATACGCGTTCCCCGGCTCAACTCAAATTTTATAGAATTTCATGATACATTGAACTATTAACAAATCACACAGGCTGTCTTTATCATTTTACCACGTGGTTGGCTCCTTTGACCTTGATATATCATGCAAACACAGCCAATAGTGAGAAATCCTTTCTATTTATTTCCAAACTGATTTCAGGCACTCATCTGAGAGTATATTTGAAGAAAAGGAAAAAGTTGGTATCTCCAGATAATGCCTTCAACAATTTCAGTAGATATTCATTAGAATGCAGTAGGATAGTTTTTGCATAGAAAAAAGAAAATACCTCAGTATCCTTGTAAAATCTGTCCTCTGGAAAGGCACAGCTCCAATGCAAATTAATGACCCATCAGACCTGAACAATGCAGTAATGGAGAACTGTACTAGGGAGCAAGGAGATACAATAAATTGCAGGTCATGTCTGAGGTGATCTTATAAACACATTCCTGTATTTGATAAAACTGACTATAGATTATATTAGTTGGAAGAAAATGGATGTAATTGAAATCCACTTATACAATAAGAAGAATACTTGAAAAAGTACACCAGCAGGTTAAAATCTCATAAATCAGCTAATTGGATATCTTTCAAGTAAATTGTTTTCAAAGGTTCCTGGGTATAAGGCAGATAACTGAAGGTATTCCTAGGACTTCCCAAATGAATTCATCTACTATTTTGCATATTTCCGCCAGGCAATTTGGTACTATTTTTGTATTTAAACTTGGATTTTTAATAAAAGGACTAAATGGTTAGTCCTTCAGTGACTGAGTTCACATATAAGCTATGGTTTCCTTAACTATGATAAATGGGATAAAAAACATACAGTTAGCTGGATTCAGATAATTTACCCCATCAAAATCTGAGAAACTGTTATTATTTAAAGTGATGTCTGTCTCAATATCATCAGTTAGCAAAAGGATTTCATCAACTGAATTACTATATTAATCAAAGTGAATTGTGAACTAAGTCATAGACTGTGGGAGTTCGAATCCCGGGGTCCAGCGCCTGCTGGACGGACCAGTGGTTGTGGGAGTTCAAATCCCGGGGTCCAGCTTCTGCTGGACGGACCAGTGACGTACGTCAGCCTGGGCCAACGGACCTCGCGTTTGGTAGATAGGAAACACACGGACAACATGTTTCTTCAGGTTGAATCAGCAAGCGAGAGCGCAGAAGGATCTGCGTGCCTCTCTTTTATTGGTACACTTACGTCACAGCAGGAGGTTGTAAAGGGTGGGTTTTGCCAGGAAATGAAACTTAAAAGGGTACCTTAACTTAACTCAGGAAATGGAAACTTAATAGCATAAATGAAACCTTAAGCTATTGAAATGGTTGCAACATCTCCACTGTTTTTATTTTTTAAAGTTCAATCTCTATCCTACTCGTAGCCATCATCTGCATCCTCCGAAACAGAAGAGGGCAACTCCATAAGAATACGAGATTCTTGCTTGGGGGCAAGAGCCTCCATGGCTAAGTCTGATTCAGTATCGGAACAGTTGGAGTCCGTGTCAGACAGTGTCAGTAGGGCAACCTTTTCAAAGGGGTGGAATTTGGGTTTCAAGGGTTCATATATATTGTTTGAGGCAAGCATAACATTAATCTTAGAAAGATTAGAATCCAGACCAATTAATCGGTCCTTGAGAAATTGCAAAAGGCGTGAAAAAACACATGGGCCAATCATACATAATATAAGCAAAATTATACAAGGTCCTAAAATAGCAGAAAGCAATGTGGTAATCCAGGGAGAGAAATTAAACATGCTTTGATACCAGGATTGTTGGGAGAACCTTTCTTGTTCCCTGTCTTTTAATCGTTTGCGTAACTCATTCATAGAGTCGCGCACAATGCCAGATTGATCAGAATAAAAACAACATTCTTCTTTTAAGGCTACACACGTTCCACCTTCCTTTAAAAATAAAAGGTCGAGGGCACGCCTATTCTGCAAAACTACTTCCGCAAGAGACGACAAAGAAGTTTGAAGGGCAGAAATTGAAGTCTCAATGCGGGAAAGATCATTATCTATTTCTAGACTGAGTTTTTGTATTTGTTGTTGATTAACAACCAAAGCTGCAGCTCCAGTAACTGCTCCTGCAACACCTAATCCTAAAAGAACTGAAAGGGTTAGGGCTGTAACAAATTCACGTTTTACACGTAGGTGGTATTCCGGTGGTTCCATAAGGGAAACAAAATCAGAGGGGGAATAATAAGTGATTCTAGGGACTAAGCGTACCTGAATACAAAAGGCTTTTTGTTGTGTAAGGACATCCCCTGACACACAGGCTGTGGCACCTGTAGAGCAAGCCCAGATGGAGTTGTTGCCGGGGATGAAGAATTGGCCCTTTAAGCTGGCAGAAATATTACCATTACTCAAGGTAAAAAGAGAGTTATAACCTGCCGTATTTACACTGCCCGATCTTTTCTGGGTGAGCCAAACATCACATTGGTATTTGCCAGTGGTGATATTAGCACAATATTGAGAATAATTTGCAGGAATGTTTCCCAAGCAACAACCATGTCCCATAATAGAAGTAATAGTGATGGATGTTGAGTTCCATCTGCAAGAGTCATCTTTAGTAGCATTCTTAATAGGTTCGATGGAGCCAACAGCGTCATAAAAGGGTGGAGTGGCTGATAAACAGAGCCAACAGTGGTCGGTTTGTGAAGAAGAATTAACAGCACTTTTTAACAAAAAGGAAGAAGCATTGACAAGGTTAATCAAGGGATTAGGCATATTATGTACAACGGACTGTAAAAAAACAGGTTGAATGCTTTTGTTAGGACCTATAGGAGGGGAATGTGGTGACTGGATTGTGAGGCGAATGGAAAAAACTCCGCCGTCGTCTTCAGAACCGCTCCATTCTCTACCACCCCAAGAATATCCGACAGCCCATTGCTCTGTAGTCAAAGTCTTTCCTTGGGATGTGAAGGTAATGTTCATTGGATTTTTCCGCTCACCACAGCAATGCAAATTAGAAGGGCAGGAAAAAGAAGGGGGTTTGCCATTACTACGGGTAATGGCGATATAATCATTTGAGCGAGGGGCAGTCCAGGATATAGCGCCCGTAGAAACACAAGACCATGAGGCACAGTATTTATCCAATAAAGTGCCACATTGATATTTTTCCTCAGGCGTCTTTGGTTGGGGACAAAAATACAGGTCCCACCATGTTGCTTCTAGTGGAGAAGGTGTGCACGAACCTTGTTTGTCCCATTTGTTAGTTTGGAGAAATTTTGAAGCAAATTTGTTGACCCCGGTACCCATTTCGGCAAAGTCAAAATGTAAGATAGGGAACCAGGGCCATATTGTGTATTTAGAGATTTGGAATAATACCTGATTTTCAAAGTCACGAACAGTCCATGTGTAGTTGAGAGGTCGATGAGGATTAGGATCAGGAGATCGCCGTCGTCGAGAATGAATGATGCGTTGGTGTGAGCGAGGTTGCTTTGTGGAATGAAAGTGTTGTAAGTGAGGTGAAGTAAAAATACGGGCGGTCAGGTCTAGGAAGGAGCGGGGATGAGGAACAAAGTTGTAGGCAAGTAAACGAGGAGACAAAGGAGGTTTTGCATAGCTCGCCACTGATGCGAGTTCAAAAGAATGTGTAGTATAAATACCATAGGATGAAAATCCAGACACATAATAGCGCCCCGTAGTCTCAGGGGTCACAAGAATAGCAAGAGTTATGTGACAAGGGTAATGAGCATAGGTGAGGGAAATAGAGGGAGATGGTGGAAGAGGAATGCCACGATTAGGATACTGAGAAAACACAAAGGGACAAAAGGATTGACCTCGGTCATAACAATGGAAAAGGGCAGTAGTATTGAGATCAAGAAAAGAAAAAACAGGACCACAATATAGGCCTTTATGAAAATTTAGAGGAATTTTCAGGTGCTTTGTCATCATGGGAAGGTGCAGTGTGGACATCATGGGGAAGGAACTTGTCAAGAGTGTCATCAAAAGCAGGGTCCACATGATTGATGCAAAAGTGTTGGACCCCTGGACAATATGGGTGGTGCAATATGCAGTTGTTACACCAATAACAGCACGTACATCCACACTCACAAAGGCAATGATGGCACATCCGATGGAGTTGGTGGGTTGTGTGGAGTGATGAAATATGGGCGAATACAACGAGCAGGGACCCACAAAACTCTGTCAGGTAGTTGAACTGCAGCGTAGCCTCTTCCCCAGGTGATGAGTTCAGCTGGGCCTTTCCAAGTTGGATCCGGGAGCTGCCTGTAGTATACAAGTGGTCTTGAAGTTGGGACAACAGGTTTAGTAAAGTGTCGAGACGCAGCAGACAAAGAAGGAGTGCCAGTGAGATTTAGAAAATTGAGAGTATACAGACAAACATTTAACACGTTTTGCAGTGCCGGGAGGTTTGGGGGGCATAAGCCCTTGGACCCCATATAACGATCTAATGCATTTTTTAAAGTTTGATTTGCTCGCTCAACAATAGCCTGCCCTTGGCTATTGAAAGGAATTCCAAATTTGTGGACAATGGACCAGTGATGACAAAACTGTGAAAATTGTGAGCTGACATAAGCTGGGCCATTGTCTGTTTTTAATATTTTTGGACATCCCAGCACTGTAAAGGTACGAATACAGTGATTAATCACTTGTTTTGCAGCTTCCCCTTTTTGTGGGGTTGCCAAAATAAATCCGGAGAACGTATCTACTGTAACATGTAGATATTTCCACGGGGCAAATGGAGGATATTGAGTTACATCCATTTGCCAGGTATCACAGGCTTCAGTGCCTCTAGGGTTAACGCCCTGTGGGATACCTTTAGACTGTAAGCTACAGGTTGGGCATTGTTGAATTATGGCTGTAGCTTCAGCCATAGTGATTCCAAATTGTTTCATTAGTGCTTTTTTATTTTGATGAAAATAAGCATGACTGTCCCAAGGGGAGACAGGAGAAAGAGACATGAGGCAGGTAGCAGAGGCCGCAGCGTCTGCAATATCATTTCCCTTTTGCAAGAAGCCAGGAAAAGGTTGGTGGCTTCTTATGTGTGTGACAAAGTAAGGATGTTTCCTGTTGGATATTACAGTTTGTAGGGTGGAAAATAAAGAAGTTAAATCAGGGTCCAGGGATGGAGAGAGGTATGATTGAAAAATAGTGGTGACAATTTGAGTGACATAGAGACTGTCAAGAATGAGATTTATAGGTTGAGTGGAAAATGTTTGAAAAGCTAGAATGGCAGCGGCTAGTTCCGCACGCTGAGCAGACCGTTGGGGTGGCGTTATTTTTGTGTGCCATTGGTCATGAATATACCAGGCACAAGCACCAAATTGTTTACTGCCATCTACAAAGAGTGTGACAGCATGTGGGATGGGAAAGCGTTGTAATTGGGTATCCCATGAAACATGGATATTTTGTAGGAGCTGAATGCGAGGATCAGCAGGAGGGTGGCAGGATATCTTTCCAGGCCACTCAGTGAGAGCAAGCTGCAAGGCTTCAGAGTTAGAATAGATGGTTTCCCATGTAGTGAGAGAACATGGTACATATAGGACAGAAGATTCTATTCCTGCAAGGGCTTTTGCTCGAAGGCGAGCCTTAGAGATGAGAGAGGCAAATTGAAAAGGTTTTTGACTAATTGTGTTTCTAGGAGTGTGAGGGAGATGAAGCCATTCTAGAATCAGCAAGGAGGGAATAGTTTGGACAATAGCACATGTAGGTAAAGAAATAGTATTACACAATAAAAGAGAAAAGGGAATGTTTGGGGTCATTCGGTCAACCCACTGAATTTGTAGGGCTTGGTTGACCAATTGAATCACTTTTAAATGACTGTCCTGCAGTGAAATAACATCTGCAGGATGTTTGCCTTTGGGTAAGGCTGAAAAAAGAGGTGATAACTGAAAAGTGGTGAGACCTATATAAGGTCAAATCCAATTAATAGCACCTAAATATTGCTGTAATTAAAATAAAGTTGGTTGGTGTGGTAATTTTAATAAGGGAAAAAGTGGTGCAGCATGGGAGGCCAATAATTTATGGCCCAAATATTGAAAAGGAGGGGAGGTTTGGACCTTGTCAGGAGCAATGTGCAAACCTCCTTTTTGCAAAATTGTTGTGAGGGTTGGCAAAGTTGCAAAAACAGTACCCTTTGGGCCTGGTGCTGCGACCAAAATATCATCCATGTAATGGTAAACCAAAAAAGAGGGATGAAGGTCCCGATATGGTTGCAAAACATGGAAAACAAAAAACTGACACATTGTAGGGTTATTTAGCATGCCCTGTGGTAAAACCTTCCATTGGTAGCACTGAGTTGGTTGAAAATTATTCAACTCAGGCACTGTAAAAACAAATAAATGTTTATCCTGTTGATGCAAAAGAATGAAAAAAACAAAAACAAAAAACAATCCTTTAAGTCAATTATCATTAAATCAAAATCTTTTGGAATTAAATTTGGGTTTGGGAGGCCGTATTACAATGCTCCCATAGGTTGTAAAACAGCATTCACTGTACATAAATCATGGAGGAAACGCCATTTGCCTGATTTCTTGTTTATAACAAAAACTGGAACAGAATAAGATTGCAACATTTTATGCCCTAAATAAAGATAAAGTGTAACTGTATCTTTTCCAAGGCAACTTGCAATCCATAGATACTTGAATCATTTTGTATTTCAAAAAGCCAATTAAATTGTATTTTTGGGGTTCCAATATAATCAAATTCCATTCAGATGAAACAAATTTTCATGAAATAGAAAAAACATTTACAAATCTAAGCAAAGCAATTCAGTCATTTCTTTTGGTTGATGGATGTATATGTCTAACTAAACAATTTAAAACTCAAAAATTTGCAAAAGAATTGCCCAACAATTACTGCCTCCTCTTTCGAGTAAAAAAATAGCAAGCTGAAACTGCAAGAGTGGGCATCAAATTTCACATCCACCCCCCTTCCTTAACCCAAACTTCTAAACAAAGGAAGAAAAAAAAAGTTAAAACGACAGCTGCCCCCCCTCCTCTATCTGCCCTTCCTTTGCTCTTAAAACAATACAGCCAGCGAAAAACGAAAGAGGCAGGAGGGGGGGGAAGAAAAAGAAACTTTGCAAAAATCTCACCACCAAAAAAAATTCACATGCAGTCACATGTATAAATTCTTTTATACCTCTTCCATAAAACTTTGCACATGCAAACTCATACCATTGCGTTCCCATGTTACAACAATAAAAACTACAGTTTTACTATTCCTTTCACAGCGTGGGATGGGTGGAGGGGTGAGGGCTAACACACACACATTTACACCAGCAAATTAACTCATTCACTTCCATTCTGTTTACTTACACCATTCCATATACAAATATTTCATTTCATATGTTTTTCAAGCAAAACTTTTTATTTTTAATTAAAGCCTTTTTGTTTGTTGTTATCAAAGAGGGTTTTGACCCTTTTCCAAGTCTTGGAAATAACACAAAACAACACAGACAGACATATATACACAAATACCATTAAAACAACATTTATTTAGACACATGGCTTGTCCTGCAAGAAGCGAGAAAATCATGAGATGATTCCAACCAAACATGTGGTTTTTATAGGGCCCTTTAACCATCTCCTATTTTTCTCACCATTCCAAGTCCAACGTAACGTTCTAGGAGTTAAACATATATAAAACAAAACACACACATCAACACAAAGCACCACCAGACATTGTCTGACAGGGTTAAACTTAACAGATTACAAAAGAGTTTCAAAACATTCCAATTGTTCAAAACGCATTGCAGAGAAGTGCAGTTTGAGTTAATTTATGTCTCTAAATTGTTCTGAAAATTTATTGTTTGGTAGTTTGATGAAACGGAAGCATTGAGTGCAGTTGCAAAACTCTGCAGAACAGAATACAGGGTTGCCTGTTTCTGTTTTGGAGGAGAGAGAGAAGGATAGAGCGAAGAGGGGTTTTTTTTTGGCTGTGCCGGCTTTGGAACGTCTTCCGTAGTAGGCACAGGTTAAAAGGAAGGGTCTGGGGATAGACAGTTGTTCCGTTAACTTTTTGCAAACAATTTGCCTTTCTGGCTAAAGAGGAAAGTTCATCCACATGCTTGGACAAAACCTTGGAAAGTGAGGACCCATACTTACGATAATCAAGCCTTTGCCAGGTGCATAAATACAGGAGCCAGAGCAGCGTTTCCCTAGACAGAGAACACGCGGTGGAGTGAATCACGTCATAGAGTGAATCACGTCGGGGTCACCAGTTGTGGGAGTTCGAATCCCGGGGTCCAGCGCCTGCTGGACGGACCAATGGTTGTGGGAGTTCAAATCCCGGGGTCCAGCTTCTGCTGGACGGACCAGTGACGTACGTCAGCCTGGGCCAACGGACCTCGCGTTTGGTAGATAGGAAACACACGGACAACATGTTTCTTCAGGTTGAATCAGCAAGCGAGAGCGCAGAAGGATCTGCGTGCCTCTCTTTTATTGGTACACTTACGTCACAGCAGGAGGTTGTAAAGGGTGGGTTTTGCCAGGAAATGAAACTTAAAAGGGTACCTTAACTTAACTCAGGAAATGGAAACTTAATAGCATAAATGAAACCTTAAGCTATTGAAATGGTTGCAACAATAGACATAGTGCTATTGTGTAGAAATAAAACCTCTACTGTCATTCCTCACAATGACATTTCCAACAATATGGAATGCATAAGGCAAGAAGAAGTTTGGAAAGTAATGTCATATTGACTAGTGAAGAAATAGTTGAGCTGATGTGACTGAAAAGAAAAAAAAACTGAAAAAAACATGGAACCACTGGTGGACTTCCATTTTTAATTCATATTTCTACACAATAAAAAAACCAAGATCTTTTTTACTTGAACAACAACTAGTCTGTTTGCATGTTGATGTGGGGCTTGTACTGCTTTCAGACATTGAATTGAATTGAATTGAATTGCACTGCACTGCACTGCACTGAACTTTATTTGGCCAAGTGTGATTAGAAATACAAGGAATTTGTCTCCAGTACAGAAACACTCAGTGTACATGCAAAGCAACAGAATCATCGTCATCATCATCATCATACCAATAAAAGGGGAGGAATAAAGAAGATAATAAGAATAAATAATAATACTATAGTCACACTACATGGGTAAATACTGTATACATAGACAGCACTGTGAGAATTAGGTGTTCAGCAGAGTGATGGGACGAGGGGAAAAACTGTCCCTGTGTCTAGTTTTGGCATGCAATGCCCTATAGCACCATCCTGAGGGGAGAAGTTGAAACAGTTTATGTGAGGGATCTGCAGATATCTTCTCAGCCATCCTTCGACCCATGCAATGTTCTATATTCTAGTATGGACAATCTCCTCTTCCCAAGACATTGGCTATAAAACTAAGACTTCTGGGAAGGATAACCCAATTCATCTGTTGAGAACCAAATGAGAAAAGATAGTGTAAGTCTCAAGAGCTCTACAGAATCAAACAAAAGCCTGCCTACTCCAAATACCAACTTGGATGGCTTTGTAAAGGATTGGACAGTTTGAGTAAGATACGGCATTCAATCACTAACTTTCTGTAAGCCTTATGGTGGAAAAACATGGAGAGCTAAGATGAATGGTCTTGGCTTAAACTGTATTAGATTTTCTTTCTTTTTTTCTTACCTTATTTGTTCCTTAATGTTATCTCTGTACCCAGAAATTAAAATAGCCCAGTTTTGGGTGCTTGATAGGAGGCTCTGGGCGACAAAAAAAGACTTAGCATAGTTGATTAACCAAGCAATTATGATTTGTATCGGTCATTGGGAATCAGCATAAATAATATATAAATAAAATTATTGTGGTTTATAGCCCGGTGTGTAACACAAAGAAAATATTTCACAAACCACTCATCTAGGGATGGTTTTCCATATTTCCCTTTGAAACAAACAAGTGGTAGTAAGCAGAAGAAAAACAATGAGGTAAGAGAAAAAGAAAGAAAATCTAATAAAAACTAATTTATGCCAATACCATTTACTATAGCTCTAAATGCCTTTTTACTTTTGCAACTCATCCTTGTTTCCATCACATCAGTGTGCTGATTAATATATTGCCTTCTATTCTTAAAAACGTCTCCCTTTTTGAAAATATATCCTCATCTCCTCTTTCATCTTGATCCAATCACTTTCTTCATATATTTGTTTTGTTATTTGATCCCTTTTTATTTTTCCCATATAACCAAAATACTTCAATGTACTTCTTTTATATTGGCTACTCATTTTTGTATTCACTACTCTGTTTTTTCCTTGTTTTACCATGCACACTTCTTAAGTAAACCATTCCCACTTTATCCCACTTATGTTTTGTTTCTCTGTTCATACACAGCTGTCACTTACACAGCCTTATGCACATTTTCTTTTTTTTCACATTCATTTCTTGAACTAGGCCACATATAAACTACAACCTTTCAACTGGATCTAGGACAATTCACCATGGCCAACTCACCACAGACAACTCGCCATAGTCATCTCACTTGCCATGGCCAACTTGCCATGGAACAACTCACCATAGACAATTCCACAAAGGATAACTCAATGCGATAAATGTTATCCGCTCCTGTTTCTTTGATATATGGACATAATGTCAAAGAAACAGTGGCAAATAACATTTATTGTGTTGAGTTATCCTGCATGGAATTTTCCGTGGCGAGTTGGTCCATGACAAGTTGGCCACGGCAAGTTGTCCTGTGGTTGGCCATGGTGAGATGGCCGCAGTGAATTGGCCGTGGCAAGATAGCCGCAGTGAAGTGTCCCATTCCCCTTTCTACCAGTGGGTTGAATGCTTTACAATTTCTCCATATATTTTAAATAAACATTCTACCAAAGAATACAAATTCATCTATCTGCTCTAATTTATTGCTATTTATGTATAACTTGCAATTGTTCATTCGTGTTTCCTATCAGCAGTCCTGATTCTGACACATTAGTTTTCAGGTCTATGTTGCATGATACAATCTGTCACACTGCAAATCTTTTGGGTACTCAGCCAACAATGCATTGTTTAAATATAAAAATACATGGATCTTCATGTTCCCAGGCAACACACCTCTTATCTCACTACAATCATTTCTAATACATTTATCTATAAATGTAATCAACCAAGGGGACATCATACATCTTGTCTTACTCACTGCTCAGAGCTGTACAATGGTTTAACAAACAATTGTTGGGTAAAGTATAGCTTGGCAATATATGAGAATGCAGTGTTTTTATACAAAAGTCAACTGCACACTTCCTAGCATGACTAAGTAGGTGTCTGTATGGTGGCCATAAATAGGGGAAGTGAGATGCTTTATCACAAAACTGCAAGTATGGTTGTATATAAACATATTTCCATATAGGATTTAAGATATTTTATATGAGAATCAAGATTTCATAACACGTCAGATAAGGAAGTAGTAACTAATAGCAAATAATTGATCTTGACTGGGAAATGTAGTTACCAAAATTGCTGAAGTGATCCCAGAAAACAAGAAAAGAACTTTGTATAACCTCATATGACTATACAGAACATGATCTTTCTACACAGAGGAACTTGAGGAATATAATGATTATTCACTAACATCTGGGTTAATAATACAGAAGTAAAACTCTCTCATTTCAACTCTCAAATGAAGGAGCTCTTAAAGCCTGAACAACTTCAGCAGAATTACCTAGTCATTAATACAAACATAATCACCGATCATATTAAAACAAGCCTAAACATTTACCTTCATCCTCTCCAAAATGATATGCATTGATTTATGTTCAATCCTAGGCAGCAGCAGATATTTCTCTATCAGGGCGTAAAAAGAAAATATTTGCTGCGAACTCTGCATAGGAGTCAGGAAGTACAGCCAGCCAGTAAATGCTCAGCTCCTCTCATTTGGCCTGACTCCACTCCGAAACAAGAGATTAAAGGGTTGTAAAAAGAATATATGTTTCTGCTGCCCAGGTTCGAATCCCAGAGGAGTAAGACTAGCTGATGACATTAATGATTCACCTGTGGAGATGGTTACCAGCATCAAATTCCTGGGTGTGCAGCTAACGAGTAGGCTGACTTGGTCGCTCAACAGTGAGAAACTGGTGAAGCGGGCACAGCAGCGCCTGCATTTTCTGCGCCGCATGAGAAAAGCACATCTTCCTTCCCCTGTCCTGACCACTTTCTACAGGGGGACGATCGAGAGCATCCTGTCATACAGCATCACAGTCTGGTTTGGAGGCATCACTGCTTCAGACAGGAAGGCGGTGCAGAGAGTGGTGAGAATGGCTGAAAAGATCATTGGCAGTTCCCTCCCTCCCATCCAGGACATAGCACAGAAGCGTTGCTTGAGCAGGGTCCGTAAGATTATCTGGGACACTACACATCCTCTTCACGGTTTTCCTTGTTAGGAGGCTTCGTGGTATCCATAGCAGAACATCCAGATTCAGCCATAGTTTCATTCCATACAGCATTAACCTTGCGAACTCTCAAACTTCCTCCTTGCGTTATATATTCAAGATGGACAGTATTTTATGTTTATTTGCTATGTATATGTAGGGATGTGGGTCTATATATATGTTGTACATAGTATGTTTAGGTGTGTGTCATGTATGTGTTTCACTTTGAGAGCAGGCAACTAAATTTCATTTTTGATGTGTGCCATTGTGCCCACAATATAAAAATGACAATAAAGGTTATCTTATCTTATATATGTTTATACTGTATGTACTGTATACATACACACACACATAGAATTACAGAACAATGGAAGGGGAAGGGACCACATGGACCATCTAATCTAGTGTTTCTCAAACTTGGCAACTTTTAAGATATGTGGGCTTCAACTCTCAAGAATTCCTTCCAGAATTTTGGGAGAGAATTTTGGGAGTTGAAGTCCACTCATCTTAAAACTGCTCAGGTTCAGAAAAGTATTTCTAATCCAATTGTTTATAGAGAGCAGGAAGAACAATTAAACCTTCCTTGAAAGCAAGATATGCAGACTTGTCTTAAAAGCCTCCCAAGATGAATGATACATAGTTTCTCCAGGATTTTTTTTCAGGATTTTTTTTCTTCATTTAATATAAAAGATGGGTAGCTACAACTTGTACCTACCCATTATTTCTAGTTTGTAGTTTTGGAGGCAGTGGAGAATAGTCTCTGACCATCTTTCCTATTGAACCTGTCTATGTACCTGGACCACCAATATCATGTTTTCTTGTGTCAGCGATCAGTTCTTCCTAAGAACCTAGGACACGGGTCGGCAACCCGCGGCTCCGGAGCCGCATGCGGCTCTTTGAGGCCTTACCTGCGGCTCCGGAGCCTCCTCCGCCATTTTGGCGAGCGCATGCGCGCATGCGCGGGCGGGTGCGGGGGGTGCGCGAGCGCATGCGCGCATGCGCGGGCGGGTGCGGGGGTGCGCGAGCGCAGGTGCGCATGCGCGAACGGCGCGCGCATGCGCGAACGGCGCGCGGGTGCGCATGCGCGGGTGCGCGGGGCGTGCGCGCATGCGCGAACGGGGTCGCGCGCATGCGCGGGTGCGCGGGGCGCGCGCGCATGCGCGAACGGGGTCGCGCGCATGCGCGGGTGCGCGCGCATGCGCGAACGCGCGGCTCCCAGCGTTTTTTTTTTTTAAGCTAAATGGGTCCGTGCGGCTCATCCGACGTTTCGGATGGCCGACCCATGACCTAGGATGTAGTAATATATTGATGTACTATATGTGCAGATTCAAGCAGTGTGGCCTTTTGTAATTAACAGATGAAATTTTAGTCATCATTATTATTCTCTCTCCATGAAAATTTGTGAGATCCTTTAATGGTGGCTGCTGCTTGAAAAATGATCTATGTAAGAAGCTAAGGTTTATGAAAACAAAATGATTACTTGAAATATAAAGCAAGGTTTTAACCACATATATAATCCAATTCTTCACACATGTTTAGGATGACAAGCCACTGAATTAAGAGCATAAAAGCTTCTAAGAGGAAATTAACTTTCCTGATTCTGTCACTCTTCTAGGAGTTAATTCCTACAAGATCTCCCAATTCTAGAAGGCCAAACATAATGCAAAGGAAACTTCTATGGCTGCTGTCCACCTACTTTTGAATGTGTTTGACAAGTTTTGTAACTAACTTTTTATTCTTGAGAAATCATACAGCTCTTTTCTTTCAAATAATTGCCTCATGGGAATGGAGCTACACTTTTTTTCTGAGTGATTTGTAACATAGTGCTCATTCTATCTCAGGTTTGTCAAACATTACTCCAGTTAATCCCACTAATGCACTGATTTGGCAGTACATAATAGAAGCTGGACTTTGTGGTAAGGATACATTCCAAATAGTGCAAACACTGTAGTCTACTTGAAAATTTGTACTCAAAGCTATCATAAGTAAATCACCATTGTCTTGAGGTCTACTATAATGAAGTCTTATTAAGCAAATGAACACTAAATACGAATCCTTGCCCCAATTGCTGACCAACACTGCATAGACAACTTAAAAGTATTTTAAAAAATTAAACATTAGTTACCATTTGCCACCAGCATACTCTGCAAAGGATATTTCCTAAAATGTCAATCAGGTCATCAGATTTTAGGGATTTCACATCAGTGGAACAGGGAATAACAAAAAGAATGAAAACAAATTCTTCTTTGATATATATATATATGATTGGACGCACGGAAGAGCAGACCGGACTTACAAACTCCAGGAGAGGACATCGAATCAACACAACCAATGATGCTGGCACAGTGGAGAGATTGCGAGCTGGAACAACGGCACTGCATGCGGGGGACATACCCAGGCATGACAGCAGGGGGAACAATCAGGCGGCGGCATTAGATGATCGCATGCCGCAAGACGAACGTTCTCGGCGGGCGGGGCAGGTGGGGAGAGGCAGAGTGGTAAAATTCAAACGGATGTTGGCCAGCACTATAGAAACAGGATCGATGCAGCCAATTGTGGGTGGGCGGGGGACAGACAGACCTATGACACGCTCATTGTCCAAATTGTTGGCTTCTCAAAGACTATAAAGACAAGCGTCCCTAGATCCTGGTTTATACTTTGACAATGTCAGCAGTCGCTGACAAAAGCTAAGTGTTTAATAAAGTTTTTTAGTCTCGGTGATCATGTTTTTAGTAGTTTTTTATCATGAATATACCCAGGACTCACATTTTTAAAATAATTTTATGTGTGTGTGTGTGTGTGTGTGTGTGTGTGTGTGTGTGTGTGTGTATATATATATATATATGTCTTTGATAACTGCAAAAATACGAATCCCGGGCATATCTGTTCAATAACACAGTCCTCGATCTCCGGGAGAAATATAAACCAGCTGTTTATTGTTAAAAAGTTTAAAACAATAAAAACAACTATTTACAATATTAAAACAACTTAGCTTTCGCTGGTCCTCTGCCAGCTTCCTCAGAGTAAAGTTTTGGGGTGGAAATTACTTTTATAAACCTTGCTAGCCTAACTGCTTACTCATTGACCGTGTGATAGGGCCATCCGTCCTGGCTGACCGTAATTGCCTTAATTGTCCCGCCTCCTCTTTTTTGCACTCCAGTTCTCCAACCTTCCTCCCTCCCATCCTTGTCAATCCCCTCCTTCCTGGCGTTGCCGCCGTTGGCTTGCTTTCCAGCTGCTCCCCCGTACTCGTTCTGGGCCTTACACCCAGATCCGGTGTCTTAGATGCCTTCCCATTGCCGCTCCCCTCCTTTCCATCCCGTTTGTCTGCCCGTTGTTCCTGTCTTCCACTATCTATCCCTATTAGTGCTATTTCCTCCGATTTCCTTCCGCGCTTGGATGTGCGTGCGCACAGCTGTATCCCGTCCCTCTGCCTCGTCTGCCTACGATCAGCTGGGCTATCTGCCGGCTCACTCCTGAATTCACCTCCTCTCATCCTTGCAGATCCTATCCTTCCTAATGTTGCTGCCGTTGGTGCGTTAGCCAACTGCCTCACCTTCCCCCCCTCCTTCTTATCCCTTTGAACCATCCGCTGTACCTGCCTTCCATTATCTATCCCCCTGGGTCCTATTCCTTCCAATCTTTCTGCATGCCTGGGTGTGCGCATGCACAGCCGCATCCTATCCTTCTGCCTCATCTGCCTAAGCTCAGCTGAGCCACCTGCTGCCTCGCCCTCAGTTCCACCCTCTCCCTTCCTTACCGATCTTATCCTTCCTGGTGTCATCGCTCCTGATGCGCCTTCCACCCCCACCCCCACACGCGTTTTGGGTCGCGCGGCTAGGTCTGGCATCCTCACTGCCCCCCCATTGGCCATTCCGGGCCGCACGTCCAGATATGCTTTTAATGTCTGATATGCCGGGGGCAATTCTACGTGTTGATTAATCGAGCCCGCATCTGAGAACCAGGCCTCCTTCAGTAGGTGCCCTCCTTTGGAGGCATCCTGGGCGATGGCTTTTGCCCCCATGAAGTCAAATGAGTGTCCATTATTCACCATATGCGTCCATATTTGGGAATACTGCTCCTGCATATATATATATGAATACTGCTCCTGCATATATATATATGAGTATATGAAATCCCATGCACCGCCTGCCCCACCACATACATCGGACAAACCAACAGAAGAATAAGCGCACGCATTGAAGAACACAAGAACTCAGTCAGAAAAGAGGAACCAACTTCCTCCCTGGTCCAACACCTCAAAGCCACAGGACATAAAATTGACTTTAAAAATACCAGAACTATTGCCAAAACTGAACACTTTAACAACAGAATAATCAGAGAAGCCATCGAGATAGAAAAACGCCCACACAGCATGAATAAACGAGATGATACCTCCCGCCTACCAGCCATTTGATTTATATTAATTGTTTTATTTAGTATCCTAGTATGTTTCTGTTCTATTGAGCTGCCTTTCTATTCTATTGAGCTGCCTCGCTATCAGCCCCCTCTACCACAAAGATCCTACAGGAGAAGGGCAGTATGGACATGGGATCTGGTAGGATGAGAGCCGTCAACCACAAACACAAAGCTTTCACTGTCTCCCTGCATAACAGATACAGTGCCCTTGCTGACCTTAATAGGGATACTAAAGTGGCAGGTCAAGCTGATTGTGATGACAATGATAACTCAAATGAGCAGGAGATCATGGTCCGAGATGAAGAACTTGTTTTGGATAGCATCAGTCATACAAGAAGAGCAAGGTATTTAAAAAGAGAAGCCACCTTCTGGTTGTTTATTCAATTGTAAGGGAAGTCAATTTAGGAAAGAATGCAGAGCAGTGGTGGGATTCAGCCGGTTCACACCAGTTCGGCAGAACCGGTAGCTAATTTTTTGTTGCCCAGGCCCAGAATGGACTTCTGGAAGTGGTATCCACATAGAGAACCGGTTATTCACATATTTGAATCCCACCACTGATGCAGAGGTTTTGAAAGAGGTCACATGTCTGCCAGGTGCTACTGCCAGCAGGAACAAGAGGCATATTTTTAAGATAGTCAAGAATGCCAGTACGGACTGTGATGTTGATGCTGTTGTACATCTTGGCACAAATGATCTGTCCCAAAAAGATGTACTCTCTGTACATGATTTCCAGAGCTTGGGGGCAGGAATTTAGTAGGATAGGTTGTAGGCTTACTTTTTCAGAGGTTTTGCCTGTATATAAAGAACAAAAAGAAAAAGGCCAGCGTATAGCAGAGTTCAATGTGTGGCTAAAAGAGTGGTGTAAAGCGGAAGACTTTGGTTATATTAGTCACAATGTCTGCACCTGGTCTGATGAAAAACTGTACAAAAGAGATGGTTTGCATCCATCAAAGAAAGGGATTGAGTTACTTGGCATTAAATTCACAGATTTTCTGGAGAAACATTTAAACTAAACAATGGGGACAGAGAGTTAATTGATACAGAATATTTCTGTCTCCAGCAATCTAAAACTAATAGGATTATCAGTGCTTATAACATAGATGTTTGTGCGGGTAAGAATATCAACCTTGCTGTCAAGGAAAATCAAGCTTTTGATAGTGGGTGCCAAACCATGGGCACTAATGGTAAGGAAGTAGGGGAACTTAGGCACGAAACAGGTTATGTAGAAAATAAACATAGGATCAGTCCAAAAGGACTCAAATGTCTATATACCAATGCACAGAGTATGAGGAATAAACAGGGTGAATTAAATTCAAGTAAATGAAGACAGATATGATATTGTTGCCATTACGGAAACTTGGTGGAATAAACCCACAAATGGAATATACAGCTAGAGGGATTTAAATTATTTAAAAGAAATAGACCAAATAAAAGAGGAAGTGGAGTTGCACTATATATAAGAAATAACAACATCTCTACACAAATAGAGCACAACAATGATGAAAACTGTCTTGAATGCATTTGGGTCAATATAAAAGTGGGGGGAATGACATTGCCATAGGTGTATACTATAGGCCACCCAACCAAACAGAGGAAATAGATGAACTTTTTGCTAGTCAGTTAACTAAGGTATATAGGAAGCACATCACAATAGTAATGTGGGACTTTAACTACCCTGACATCAGCTGGGAGACAAACTCTGCACCAAGTAGAGGATCAAATAGGTTCCTGACAAACCTAGCCGACAACTTTGTCTCTCCAAAAGTAGAGAAGGGAACTAGGGGATCAGCCATATTGGACTTAATTCTCACTAACAGAGATGAAATGATAGAAAGTGTTGAAGCTATAGGAACATTGGGGGTGGAGAGTGATCATGCAATATTGGGATTCAACATTATGCAAGCACAAGCAATTGAACAAAGTCAAACTAGACTTTAAGAGACCTAATTTCAATTAGCTTAGAGAGAGCTTGGGAAGGATTCCATGGGAATCTTCAAGGGGAAAATTACCCAAGAAGCTTGGGAAACTTTGAAAAATGAGATTATAAAAGCCCAGTTCAGCACAATACTAATGAAGAAAAAAAAATAACAGCTCTCAAAAGAAACCAGAATGGCTGCATAAAGAACTCTCTGATAAATTGAAAGACAAAAAAGACAGGTTTAAAAGTGGGAAAAGGGGAACATAACTAAGGCAGAATATCAGCAAATAGCCCAAGCCTGCAAAAATGAAGTGAGGAAAGCTAAGGCTCAAAATGAACTAAGGCTTGCGACAAAAGTCAAAAATAGCAAAAAAGAAAAAAGAAGAAAAAGCTTTTTCAACATGTAAAAAACAAGAAAAAGGTCAAGGAAATGATTGATCCATTAATGGGAGAAAGTGGCAAGAAGATGACAAGCAACAGGGAGAAAGCAAAACTGCTTCACTTGTTTTTTGCATCCGTCTTCACACAAAAGGAAAAAACAGTCCAACCTATCAAAACAGTACCATAAAAAACAGATTAGGAATACAAGTTAAAATACGCAAGAAAATGGTAAGTGAGCACCTGTCCACCCCAGACGAGTTCAAATCATCAGGACCAGATGGATTACACCCCAAGATTATGAAGAAACTGGCAGATGTGATCTCAGAACCACTGAACTATATCTTTCAAAGATCATGGAGCATCGGGGAACTACCAGAGGACTAGAAAAGAGCTGATGTAGTTTCCATCTTCAAAAAAAAAAGGGGGGGGGAGGAATAGATCCAGGAAACTACAAACCTATAAACCTGATCTCAATACCTGGGATGATTCTGAAAAAGATAAACAAATCAGCGAACACCTAGAGGCAAACCAAGTCATAACCAAAAGCCAACATGGGTTTGTCAAAAACAGATCATGTCAGACAAATCTTATTGCATTGTTTGACAAAGTGACAAAATTAGTGGACCAGAGGAATGCTGTGGATATAATTTACTTGGACTTCAGTAAGGCATTTAATAAAGTAGACCACAACCTACCACTTGCTAGGATAGAAAAATGTGGGTTAGACAGCACCATGACCAGATGGATTTGCTGACTAACCACATTCAACATGTAGTCCTCAATGGAACTGCATCTATATGGAGGGAAGGATGCAGTGGGGTACCCCAAGGCTCTTTTTAGGCCCAGTACTCTTCAAGATCTTCATCAATGATTTAGATGAGAGGGTAGGTGGGAAACCCATCAAATTTGCAGATGACACCAAACTGGCAGGAAAAGCCAACACATAGGCTTAAGATACAGAAGGATCTTGATAGACTTGAACATTGGGTCCTATCTAACATAATGAAATTCAATGATGAAAAAAGTAAGGTTCTACATTTAAGCAAGAAAAACCAAATGCACAGGTACAGTATAGGTGGTACTTGGCTCAATAGTAGTAACTGTGAGAGGGACCTTGGAGTCCTAGTGGACAATCACTTAAATATGAGCCAACAGTGTGCTACAGTTGCCAAAAAAGCCAACACAGTTCTAGGCTGCATTAACAGAGGGATAGAATCAAGATCACATGAAGTGTTAACACCACTTTATAATGCCTTGGTAAGACCACATTTGGAATACTGCATCCAGTTTTGTTCACAAAACATCATAAAAAAGATGTTGAGTCTCTAGAAAGAGTGCAGAGAAGAGCAACAAAGATGATTAGAGGACTGGAGGCTAAAACATATAAAGAACTGGGTATGTCTAGTTTAATGAAGAGAAAGATGGGTGATAGCGGTGTTCCAGTATCTCAGGGGTTGCCACAAAAAAGAGGGAGTCAAGCTCTTCTCCAAAGCACCTGAGGGCAGGACAAGAAGCAATTGATGGAAACTAATCAAGGAGAGAAGCAACCTAGAACTAAGGAGAAATTTCCTGACTGTTAGAACAATTAATCAGTGGAACAACTTGCCTCCAGAAGTTGTGAATGCTCCAATACTGGAAGTTTTTGAGAAGAGATTGGACAACCATTTGTCTGAAATGGTATAGGGTTACCTTCCTGCGCAGGGGGTTGGACTAGAAGTCCCTTCCAACTCTATTAATTTGTTCTGTGGTATGATTTATGTTGACTGTTTTTTTAGTATCCTATGACTATCACTGAGTGTTGTATCTTATGATTTATGATGAATGTCTTTTATGATTATAATCACGATTTATCACTTGTTGCTTGTCTGTACACTGAGAGCTTATGCACCGGAGACAAATTCCTTGTGTGTCCAATCACACTTGGTCAATAACGAATTCTAATTCTAAATAGAAGAGAGAAAAATACACATGTATACATAGGGGAGATCAACTACACAATTAACATTGTGTGATATCTTCATGCTGAATCTGTTTTATATTTTAACTTTTACAGAACTCCTAAAGAGGGTACTTTTTATCATTTCTGATGGATTTGTGATAAGACAAAGAAATACTAGGATCCAATTTTTACTTTAATTCAAAAGATTCCTAAAATAAGTCTAAAACTGAAGCCAGAAGATTTCCTTTTAGATTTGATGGACAAAGAACTTGAAAGAAAATTTGGTACTTTGTTATTATATATGTTGGCAGCAGCGAGAATCTTATATGCATCAAGATGGAAAGACACAACAATTCCCACAATGGAAGAGTGGATGATGAAGGTGGCGGAGTTGGCAGAAATAGCAAAAATGATTGTTTTAATTAAAGAAAAGAACTTATCTAGTTTTGTTTCTAGTTGGAAATCTTTTCTGGACTTTTTGTTGAAAACAAAAAAAATAAAATGTTGATTTTAGGTTTTGATGATTAGAATTACTTTGTAATTATAGAAATACTTGAGCTGCTGTGAAATGTAAAGCAAAAAGTGTTATTTTTGTAATCTACTGCACTGAAGAAAAAGTCAGGGGTCATTACTTTCTTTTCTCTCTTTGCACTTTTTTCTCTCCTTTTCTTATTTTCCTAACTCTTATTTCTTCTATGTTTTTATCTTATAATGAAACTTAATTTAAAAACCTTATTTTTAAAAAAAACTTTTAACAGAACTCTATACAGTATACAAATCATGTTGATACCTATCTCTAAGTATTAATTGCTTCAGAGCAAGCTTTGTGGATTTGTGCTGTGAAGCCCAGAAGGGGGCGTGATAGAACAAAAATAGAAGTCTCCGCAGTTTTAAAGGTCTGCCATCCCATAATCTGCACCAATCTCTATGTTGCTTCCAGGCCAGAAAAACAAGAATGATCTCTACATATCCTTCATTGAAATAGGTAATTGTTTCCAGCAGCTATTCCCTTAACGCTTTCAAAAGCAGCCTGAAACCTAGAGTTTAACAGGGTGAAACTTACTTTGCTGGTCCCTTGCCGTGCCAAATTCTGCCAACTTAGTTCTCAAGTTTCTGGCGTGGGCTCTTCAAGATGTAAACCAGATTAAAGTCTCCCTTAGCGCAGAACTATTTTCTCAGAGAAACCAACCAGATATTTGCAGGGAACTCTGTATGTCCTAACTATTGCTTCTGAGCAATGTGTATTTTGGTGTGTGCCATCTTTCTGTCTGGCTCTCCTCTTCAATAAACTGCAACCTTCTTTCTAAAACAGTTTCCATTTTGATTATTCCCAGCTTGGACTGGACCCTGATGAAGATTTTTCTTTCAACAGGTGGATGAGTTGGCAAGACTTACACCAAACCATAAACTAACCAAATACAGGTAGTCCTGGACTTAATGAATTGAGCCCCAGATTTCTGTTGCTAAGTGAGACATTTGTTAAACAGGCTTTGCCCCATTTCGCGACCTTTCTTACCACAGTTGTTACATGAATCACTGCAGTTGTTAAGTTAGTCACAGAGTTGTTAAGTGAATCTGGATTCCCCATTGACTTTGCTTGACAGAAGGTTGCAAAAGGGGATCACGTGACCTTGGGACACTGCAACCGTCATAAATATGAGTCAGTTGCCAAGTGTCTGAATTTTGATCACGTGACCATGGAGATGCTGTAATGGTTGTAAGTGTGAAAAACAGTCCTAAGTCACCTTTTTCAGTGATGTTGTAAATTTGAATGGTCACTAAATGAACTGTTGTAAGTCGAGGACTACCTGTACCCAACTATTGTGCTTTATCAGCTGGTTTTTCAGTCTCTTTAGTGCGACACTAAAAGCTAGGTTGACTAACCCAAGGATGGGCAATTGGTGTTCCCCAAAGCCCCATTTGTGCCCCCCACCCCCTAGAGCTCCTCAACCACCATTACTAGAAATCAGTGGCACGACTACTCACTGTTCTAAGACAGGGAATGTTTTAAAGCTTAATAACATGTAATTTAGACACTAATGCATACCTGATAAAATAAAAACCCCTACCCCTCCACCAAACCAAACATCTGTGCCATCCCTTTGATATCCAAGCTTCACACTGTAGCTCTTGTGGGGTCTGTCCCCTTTAATCCATGTCCCCCACAGCCAAAGTTTGCCTGCTCCTGGAGTAAACTATTGTTAAATGCTCTGTGGATAGACTTGTCCATGTTACATAGACATGTAACAAAGCGAGTGACATCTGCCACAAAATCCTGGAACACCGGGTCCAGCTTTTCCAAGTACCTGCTAGCTAGCCAGTCCGTCCTGTTTCGTTCAAAGATACAAGCTATTTCATCTTCCTCAATCTGGGGCCTTTGTGCTGGAATTCATCCTCAGTAAACTCCCACTCTGCATAGCCAGTGCTGAACGTTCACAAAAGGCTGATCAAAGCTGAAGTCCAACATACTAGGGTATATGACTTTCGTTGTTTTTTTATTGTTTTGTTGTTGTTTTACTATTGATACATTTACCTTTTTTAAAAAAATATGCTTTACTTGTAAGCGTAAGCCGCCCAGAGTAGCCCAGGGAGAGATGGGTGGCAAATAAATAAATAAATAATGAGTTGCATTGCTTATGCCATTCTCTCTTGCACTTCCTCTTTATCCAGGTTCTTCACACACACACACACACACACACACACACACCACTCAAGGTGGTTTCCCACATTGTTCTAAACCATAATATGGTTTATTCATAGCATGGTGTGAGTGAATCCAGCAATTGAGGGTAGCTAGTCCACAACAGTTTCCACCGTGACAGTGGTGTTGGTCTTTAAGGTGCCACAACATCCTTTTGGTTTTTTTTTTAATCAGGGACAGACTAATAAAACTACTTTTCTGCTGGTGACCACTTTTTAGGAGGAGGATTTTTGTCTATATATCCTCCAAATAAATGGAGGAGGAGGAGGGCCAAGCCTCTTGTTCTCTAGTGTCACATCAACAACAGCGCTAAGGTATTTTCACAGAACTCACACTGTTTTCTTTGTATGAAAAAGGAGAAGAGGGACTGACAGCTTTATTCCACTGCAATTGTAGCACTAGCAAGCACTCCTTCTCAGAAGAGATAGATGGGTTCTCACTGGGGCACTCCTCCTCAGAACAGGGGCCGGCTACTCTCTCACCACACACCCAGAAATGCAATGGAAGAAGCCACTGGTGTGAGGAGGCTGCGAACACTTGCTTGTCAGCACTGCTGACCAAACACAAAGCCGCACGGAGGTTCTCTGAAGGATTCCAGCCAAGGAACAAGCAGTCCCTCGATGCAGATCCCATTCCAAGATAACATGCTCTAGTGGAAAAATTAGTATAGATCAAGCACCCATGAACACATACAACTGTCTCCCCAGAAAAGTAAATCTCAGCTAAATGACTCAAGGAATGTATTGAGTGCGTAAAGAGGACAAACTACTACTGAATTTCCATATTGTACTAGCCATAATTTATTAAAGGACTGTTGGCTGTTTCACTTAACATACTGTGGTATGTTAAACTGACATTTACAAGTCACAATAGCTGAATTCACACAGACATGTTATACCTAGAATTTCTTTATTTTCCCTCAAGCTGTTTGTGTGTGTGTGTGTGTGTGTGTGTGTGTGAGAGAGAGAGAGAGAGAGAGAGAGACAGAGACAGAGACAGAGACAGAGACAAAAACAGAAAGATAGAGATTGTATTATGTAAAGCCCTCAAATATGAGATTGTACATATCTGTAACATATATCTTATACAGGTAGATTTACACTTAGCGATGTGTTCAAACTTAAGATGGAATCCCCAAAAGATACTTAAGACCCAGTTCCAACATCAGCCCATAGTTACATGATGTCAGACATAAACAATCAGATCCACAAGTGAATTCAATTAGCTATTTTATTACTCATGCCTATAACACAGGAATGTTCTCAGACTGGTGGTTTGCACTTGGGCTAGACTATATAAGGTTCAATATGATTTAAAGATGGGGGTCAGACCTTGCCCTCTTGTGCCTACATAAACATTCCAGACTAATTCCCCACTTGACTCCTCCCCCTAGCTTGCCCAGTCTCTCTCTGACACATCACTGCATATTGGGTGCTCAGCAGTCAGCTCACATTTACGGCTGTTGGCAGTTATCATATCCATACAGTATATGATGGTTTTGCCAGAAACCAGCATGTACTTCCCGTTTGTAGCAAAAAAGAACAACAACCACCCATAATGAGCAATGGGCTTGTTTAACAACCACCAGAAAAAAGTCATAAAATCAGGTCTGGTCATGTAAAGACCCACTTTACAACTGTCATGACTTACAACTTACATAATTGCCAGACCCAATTATGATTGTAACTTGAGGACTACCTGTATATCTCTTTCTCTGACAGTCTAAGACAAGATGGACTATACATATGATTCTGCTAAATGCTATCCAGTAGATTCCTTCCTACATGTATATATATAATCATCTAACGTGTCATGGTCCTTGAGTTCATTTTCCAACACACGTAGTCCTTGCTTAACAACTGTCCTGTTTAGCGACCATCAATGTTACAACAGCACCGGAAAAGTACCATTATGATTAGTTCTCACGCTCAAGACCACCACAGCGTCCTCATGGTCATGTGATCAAGATTCAGGTGCTTCACAACTAACAGGTGTTTGTGTCCATTACAGCATCCCACAGCTGATTGAAATGATTGAAATGTGGGCACTTCACAACTGGCGGGTGTTTACCACCATTGCAAAATCCCATAGCCATATAATCACCAATCACACATTTCACAGCCAACGTCTGGCAATAAGAGTCAATGAAGAAGCTTGCAGTAAAATTCACAGTCACATAATATCTCACTTAACAACCATGGGTGATTGCTTAATGACTGTGGTAGAAGTGAGGTTGTAAGTTTGCCTAGCAACAGAATTGATGATCCCAATTGTAGTTGTTAAGGGAGGACTAGCTGTTAAGGGAGGACTAGCTGTAGTTGTTAAGGCTTGAACCACATTAAATAAGATTGGGCTATGTACATCTTATGAGTCCCACTTTAGGATTTTTTTTATGGCATTATGAATTTTGCGAATGGAACCTATTCTTTACATGCAAAGAAACTGGCAGATCTTGCATCAGCATCCAGCATATGGAATTGCTAGGGCACATTAATTCATGCTTTGGTCCAGGACTTTGCCTGGGTGCCTGCATTATTGGAATCCTTACTATCCAGAGTGCTCCCCATTAGACTTTAATCAGCCAATACTTCTACCAGAAGTCTTATAAGCTATGTTATGAAGATGCAGCTATCTGGTCATCATGCTTATTGCAAGAACTAAAAAGGCATTAAGAAAAATTCTAGCAACTGTGAACATGCAGACCCAATCTACAGTAGAAATAAGGTTCAGATCTTGTGAGCTTTCATTTTGTTTTGATTTTGCCTACAGCAGATAGACTGGTGTTCTCAATAGGATAGGAGGAGAACCAATGGCTGCCTGGACATTGTTCTTGTAAGAGACTCATCTGCTTTTGGGATACATGGTTCTAATCACGCAAGGGAAAAACACTAGGCCACTCAGGTATGAACTAAATCATATCCCTGATGAATATACAGTAGAGGTGACAAATAGATTTAAGGAATTAGATCTGATAGACAGAGTGCCTGAAGAACTATGGACGGAGGTTCGCAACATTGTACAAGAGGTAGCAACTAAAACCATCCCAAAGAAAAATAAATGCAAGAAAGCAAAATGGCTGTATGAGGAAGCTTTGCAAATAGCTGAGGAAAGAAGGGAAGCGAAAGGCAAGGGAGAAAGAGAAAGATACACCCAATTGAATGCAGAATTCCAGAGAATAGCTAGAAGAGATAAGAATGCCCTCTTAAATGAACAGTGCAAAGAAATAGAAGAGAACAATAGAATAGGGAGGACCAGAGATCTCTTCAAGAAAATTGGAGATATGAAGGGAACATTTCATGCAAAGATGGGCATGATAAAGGACCAAAATGGCAGGGACCTAACAGAGGCAGAAGAGATTAAGAAGAGGTGGCAAAATTACACAGAAGAACTATACAAGAACAAGCTTAGCCCTGATAACCACGATGGGGTGGTCACTGACCTCGAGCCAGACATCCTAGAATGTGAAGTGAAATGGGCCTTAGGAAAGCTGAGCAACAACAAAGCTAGTGGAGGTGGCAGTATTCCAGCTGAGCTATTCAAAATCTTAAAAGACGATGCAGTAAAAGTGCTACACTCAATTTGCCAGCAAATTTGGAAAACTCAACAGTGGCCACAGGATTGGAAAAGGTCAGTTTACATTCCAATTCCAAAGAAAGGCAATGTCAAAGAATGCTCAAACTATCGCACCATTGTACTCATTTCACATGCAAGTAAAGTTATGTTTAAAATCCTACAAGCTAGACTCCAGCAGTATGTGGATCGAGAACTTCCAGAAGTACAGGCAGGATTTCGAAGAGGCAGAGGAACTAGAGATCAAATTGCCAACATACGCTGGATCATGGAGAAAGCTAGGGAGTTCCAGAAAAACATCTACTTCTGCTTCATTGACTATGCTAAAGCCTTTGATTGTGTGGATCACAACAAATTGTGGCAAGTTCTTAAAGAGATGGGAGTACCAGACCATCTTATTTGTCTCTTGAAAAACCTATATGCGGGTCAAGAAGCAACAGTGAGAACTGGACACGGAACCACGGATTGGTTCAAAATTGGAAAAGGAGTCCGGCAAGGCTGTATTCTGTCGCCCTGCCTATTTAACATATGCAAAGCACATCATGAGAAAGGCAGGGCTAGATGAATCAAAAGTTGGAATTAAGATTGCCGGGAGAAATATCAACAACCTAAGACGGTGATGGCGAACCTTTTAGAGACCGAGTGCCCAAAAACTGACCCTGCCCCGCTCCACCCCCTGCCCCGCCCCCGCTCCGCCCCCACTCCGCCCACACCCCGTCCACTGCCCCGCCTGCCCACAGGGCCACTCACCGCCTCCAGGGCCCGCCGCAGATCGCCCAGGCAGCCCAGCACGCCATGGCAGCCACGCCCTCTGCCCGCACCCCACAGCATCAACTGTGCATGATGGGGCGTGAGGGCAGAGTCTTGTCTACGCTGCCTGGCTGCCATGTCCTTGGCTGCGCTGCTCCACATGGGCCACGCTCGGGGGCGACTCTCCTCCAGGGAGGCTGCTGGTGAGGAGGGGGTCACAGGGGGAGGCGAGGCTGGGACAACAGCATGTGTGCCCACAGAGAGGGCTCCGAGTGCTGCCTCTGGCATGTGTGCCATAGGTTCGCCACCACCGACCTAAGATATGTAGATGATACCACTCTAATGGCAGAAAGTGAAGAGGAACTAAAGAGCCTCTTGATGCGGGTGAAGAAGGAGAGTGCAAAAGTTGACTTGAAACTCAACATCAAGAAAACCAAGATCATGGCATCCGGTCCTCTCAATTCCTGGCAAATAGATGGGGAAGAAATGGAGGTAGTGACAGAATTTATCTTCCTGGGCTCCAAGATCACCACAGATGGGGACTGCAGCCAAGAAATTAAAAGACGCTTGCTCCTGGGGAGGAAAGCTATGGCAAATCTAGACAGCATACTAAAAAGCAGAGACATCACCCTGCCAACAAAAGTACGTATAGTCAAGGCCATGGTTTTCCCAGTTGCAATATATGACTGTGAAAGTTGGACCATAAGAAAGGCTGAATGCAAAAGAATTGAGGCCTTTGAACTATGGTGCTGGAGAAGACTCCTGTGAGTCCCTTGGACTGCAAGGTGTTCAAACCGGTCAGTCTTAGAAGAGATCAACCCCGACTGCTCTTTAAAAGGCGATCCTGAAGTTGAAACTCAAATACTTTGGCCACCTAATGAGAAGGAAGGACTCACTGGAGAAGAGCCTAATGCTGGGAAAGATTGAGGGCAAGAGAAGAAGGGGACGACAGAGAATGAGGTGGCTGGATGGAATCACTGAAGCAGTAGGCATGAGCTTAAATGGACTCCAGAAGATGGTAGAGGACAGGAAGGCCTGGAGGAATGTTGTCCATGGGGTCGCGGTGGGTCGGACACGACTTTGCAACTAACAACAACAACAAACCATGCCAGAAGTAGTCTCCAAATTCCCCCTCTCTCCCAGAGAATTGACTCTGTACAAATATTAATTAATGCTGGTCAGCCACCTTCTCTCAATCCTATAACTGAACCAGAAAAGTCCAGGATCAGATGTTAGACATTGCAAGATAAACTATAGCAACTGCTGAAGGCCAACAGATGTTTGGGCAGCTTTTCGTTTTACACGTCTGCACTGAGTTTACCTGTCACCGCATTCTGTGGCCCAGTCACAATTGGCCGGGTTTGCACAATACATTTATAGCTACATTGTAAAGCATCATGGAGAGGCTTTACAATTTAGAAAGCCACAATCAGGCCCTTTGCAGATCACTGGTGCCCCTCTGCACTCTCTCAACACCACGGATCCTGTGTGGTGCTCAGTTAGCTGTGCCGATTGCCTGAATTCCTTCTCCCAAGGGACCACACAAAGACAGTTTTACAGCATTTCTTCTACAGTTGCGAGATGAGCAGTTCTCCATGTTAGAGCACCCACTTGGTCTTGGTGCTTCCCTTTTCCTGTAACCAACAATGCCATGGTGCCTTGCCACCTTCCCATCATACTCCCATTACACCAAGCAATAATTCTGCATAATTTAGTAAATATGCAAGAATTGATTCTTTATTGGAAAAAGTGAAAGCAGTTTTCTAAGAACAAGACTGAGGTGTTGCCTGGCTGCTAGTTTAGTCCATTCCTACTAGCAGCTCCATGGGAGGAGGGGAAGGTGAGTGGACCACATCACTGAAATGCTGCTGAGGACATGAGGGGCAAAGCCAGTGGCTGTATGAAAGGGGCCTCAAACACACTGCATTGTGGTAGAGTGTGCTTTGTGAATCCAATCAAGATCAACCAGGACATAAAAATACATATCTTAGCATCTTTAGACTAGTACTCTAGTTCTATATTGAATGAACCAAAAATACGAGGGTAATTTGGAAATAAACCTCCCTTTGGTTATCAATGACAGATACTCGCAGATACAGAATTTTTATTATACACATTAGAAAACTACAACATCACATTACTTTTTGACCTAATCACCATTCAAATTGAGGCACTTGTCATAACGTCTTACAATGTTTGAAATTCCTTAGTAGTAGTTGCTCGGTGCCAAATCTGCGTGATAGGGGTGTATGTGTGATCAAAAACATCCCAACTGAATTGCTTCAAAAATTCTTGGGTGCATCTAGTGGTGTGCAGGTGAGCATTATCGTAAACCAACACCACACCGGAAGTGGTGCCATAGAAAATCCTGCCAAATGTGAAGATGCCAAAGGAGTACTGCTAGTGAAGTTCATGGAGCGTGGTTCGACTACCAATTTAGAAGTCTACTGTGAAACATTACGAAAACTCAGATGAGCCATCCATAACAAGCGTTGGAGCATGCTGACTTCCAGTGTGGTGTTGGTTTACGATAATTGCTCACCCGCACACCGCTAGACGCACCCAAGAACATTTGAAGCAGTTCCGTTGGGATGTTTTTGATCACTCCCCCACAGCCCAGATTTGGCACCGAGCGACTACTATTAAGGAATTTCAAGCCTTGTAAGACGTTATGACAAGTGCCTCAATTTGAATGGCGATTATGTCAAAAAGTAATGTAATGTTGTAGTTTTCTAATGTGTATAATAAAAGTTCTGTATCTGTGAGTGTCTGTCATTGATAACCAAACAGAGGTTTATTTCTGAATTGCCCTCATATCTAGTGTCATATTGGGAAGAAAAATTGCCAGAATCAATGGTTTAAGCAATCTTTTGCCTTCACACATTCTGTTCAAAGGTAACTGAGATGAAAACAATCACTTCTCCTTTCCTTAGTCTACGACTTTCTCGGTTTTTGCTACATTCCTTGTTGGACAGACAAAATACATATCCATGTAGCTTGATGGTGTATGTAAATCAGCCATTTCCATAGTTTCTCAAGCTTCCGATGACTCTGAGAACAAACATGTTATCATACAAACTTGGTTTCTCAATCCTTAGGTTTGACTCAGCTCCAAATACTGACTCACATGGTACTCTCAGTTGGTAGTGATTCAGCCGAGTTGTATTTTTCTCTCCTTTCAGGTTTAAAAAAAAGAGCTTGGAGTAATTACATGGATTTGCAATGTATTTGTGGTATAGATGTCACCTTTTTGTCAAATGGCAAATGGACTCATTAGAATCTGAATAAATATAAAATCCGTGTCTAAATAAAGAGAAAAATTAAAAATAAATTTTAAACAATAAACACATATCAGTGAAAAGAAACCTAGATCCAATAAAAAAAAATACTTAGCAACTACAGTAAAACGAAGAATCCTGTCAGAACAGAAAAAGATATTTTCCTATGGGCAAAAAGATAAGAGAAAGGAGAAAATGTCATGCTCACCTTTTCAGCTGCTCAAGTTGCCAAATTTAAGTTATAGAAAGGGATCTTAGAAGATATATAATCCAATGAATAAAACTACAGTATGCCTGACAGATAGTCCTTCAGTCTCTACCTCAATATCTTCAGGAAAGAAACCACCCACCAGTTCTTGAGGCTATCTGATCCTCTTTCAAAATAGTGAGAAAGTTTTCAGTAATAATTTCCTCCAAATTCTCTTTCTTGCAGTTTTCAGGAATATGCTTGGTGCTCAGACAAATCAGCCATCAATAGACCCACAGAGATAAACAACATTTATGCCTCATTCAAGACACAATAAAAAAAGTTAAGAAGGAAACAAGCAGACCAGAACACATCCTGTCCAGCAGCTTTCACCCAGATAAGCAATGATTAACACCAGATGAACAATCAAGCAGAAAACAATACCTCAGTCAAGGAATTACCATGGAGGAAACGACATACACACCAACACTGGTGGGCAAACTACTGAACATAAACAAGGAGCAAACCCTATACCCACTGTGTTGATGTTGAGTAATGAAATGTCTGCAAGCAAACAACCCAGCTCAGTGAGCGAGCAATGCCTCCACAGTTTACACCTGGGCTACGTACATGCTCTTCTATTAAAATTATGGTATGGCAAATGTACCCTCCTTTCATCTGTCAAAATTAGGTATGTGATTTGCAGGATCAAATCCAAACATGACAGAGAAGAAAGTACACACACACACATATGTATGTATATCAGTGAACTTTATTTCTAATTTTTTAGAGTGGCCACTATAACCAGAAAAGGACTGACTTGACTTACTCTTGTGGTTTTAGTAGACATTCTGATATGCAGAAACTAACAGATGCTTTTCATGAAAAGAAGATAAGCAGAATGATCATCTACAAATGCCAAGGACAGACCTAAGTGACAAACTGTGCTCCAAAATTCAAATATTGGGAATCCGATCAGAAATATTCAGGAATAGAGAAGGTAGATCAGCATTTCAAAATTTCCTTAGGACAATTTCCCACAACCTACTGCCCCTCAGTTGTGTTGGATTTCAGCTCCAATCATTTTTCCCAGGACGCATATTAATGGGTGACGCTGGGAATCTGAAGTAAAAATAATCTTGTGGAGAACAGATTAGTAAAAGAATAATGTGCTATGTTGTTCTATTATCTACCTTGCTCCAGTTCACACATGCCTATTCATTTCGCTTTCAGTAATCTGATCCAATTCAGAAAAACCATGGCTTGTTTAATGTATTAAATAAGCTGAAACTGGTGGGATTCGTACAACTGACTATTAAATGTATTGTGCAAGACTGCCCACGATGTGGGTTCCTTAGAAGATCTGCATGAAGCAACACCAGAGGCAACAGCCTGGACAGCTGAATTGGACATCCAGTGATGAGACCACTGCTGTATCCTCATAGAAGTTACCTATATAATTACGTGGATTGTGTGTATACCTTTACTTCTCTTTGTCAAAATCTCACCATACACTAAATAAATAATACAACTTACATGGTTGCTTACGTCTGGTTTAGCATATTGTGCAATAGCCACCACAGTGATTTGTTTTTAATTGTAGGTGTGTTAACTAGATCATAAAGAGCAAGTTTGCCACCAACCATAATTAATGAATGAGATAAGCAGTGTGTGTGTTCATGTTAACCAGCCAGAGTGTTTACTGTGATGTCAAGCCTTGAGGAATCCATGAAGAGCAACTGGAGATAATATCCAGAGGCTCATCTAGAGAGGGTATAAAAGATACTGTAACTTGAAATATCCAAGATGAACAAATACAGATATTCCTGGACTTCCAGAATTGCCCGAACTAGTATGATCTACTATCCAGTTCTTGGTTGAAAATTTGTATTTCTCAAAAGACTGGATTTACTCTGGAGCAGACACAGATTTCTCATCTCTGCTGTTCTTCTCAAGTGGTCTTCTATAGGACTCTGTTACAGGTAGTCCTCGACTTATGACCAAAATGGAGCCCAACATTTTGGTTGCTAAGTGAGACATTTGTTAAGTGAGTTTTGCCCCATTTCACGACCTTTCTTGCCACAGTTGTTAAGTGAATCACTGCAATTGTTAAGTTAGTAACATGGTTGTTAAGTGATTCTGGTTTCCCCATTAACTTTGTTTGCCAAAAGGTGGCAAAAGGCGATCCCATGATCCTGGGACACAGCAACCATCCTAAATGAGTCAGTTGCCAAGCGTCTGAATTTTGATCACGTGACTACAGGGATACTGCAATGGTTGTAAGTGTGAAAAACGGTCCTAACGGTCTTGTAACTTCGAACGGTCACTAAATGAACTCTTGTAAGTCAAGGACTACCTGTACTAAAGGACACGAATTAACCTGTGAAATGAAAGAGAGGAAAATGCAAGCTATGCTGTGTGTCTATGAAATGAAGAGGAGGAGAAAAGATGTAATTAGTGTGGTCTCCTTGTGTGAAAAAAAAGTTGAGGGATGCAGGCATGAAAGTGAAGTCGTATGTTTCATTATAAATGAAAGAGTTGAAATAGTTTTGTAGATCAGGGGTCCCCAACTCCCAGTCCATGGACCGGCACCGGTCCGCAGCATGCCAGCAAGCGGGCTGCACAAACAAGCAAAGCTCCATCCTCGGATGCTGGCAGTATTGAAAATCGCACCCCCTCTGGTCTGCAGAAAAACCTTTCTCCATGGCACCAGTCCCTGGTACCCAAAAGGTTGGGGACCTCTGGTGTAGATTTTGTTTTCAATATTAATGAAAGTAGGAATTAATTGATGGCTGATGGTTTCATGTTGTGCTCTAGGGTAGGGGCCCTAAACTCACGGCCCACTAACGGGCTGTGACCTATTCGGAACCGGGCCACGCGCACGCACACGCAACTCCATTCGCACAAGCGGCAGGTCCACCACTCGCACAAGTGGAGCTCATGCGGCCCAGTTTCCCTCTCCCTGCCCCAGCCAGGCTGCCAGGCCGCAAAGTTTGCGGGCCGCTGCTCTAGGGAAAGGTGATAACAGAAGAACCAGGGATCAGTCTGAAGACAAAAACGTACAAGGTGATTGCTGGGGAGAAACCCTTCAGTTACATGCTATGAATGGATCAGTGAGAAAGAGATGAAAGAATACAAAAAATGATCAAGAATGATATTTGTTTGAAGGGCCTCTGTTTAGAAAAAGATCTATTTCAAATATTCGATTTAAGCATGAGCCCATTCATGCGCATATGTGAAAAATTAATCAAAAAGCATAATTAGATTTTCTGCGATGAGAGGTTCTGGATGAAAATCATGGCTTTTTTTTATAGTATTCAGTGCCGATCTAAAGAAAAAATAAATATGGAAATATAGTGAGGATATGCACAAGGTGGATTGGTGTAGTGCTTCAAGCATCAGACTAGAAAACAGAAGACTGTCAGTTCCAGTTCTGCTTTAGGCACAAAGCCAGGTGGGTGATCTTGGGCCAGTCACTCTCTCTCTCTCTCTCTCTCTCTCTCTCAACCCTAGGAAGGAGACAATGGCAAACTATTTCTGAAATCTCACCAAGATAACGTCAGGGACTTGCCTGACTTCAAGATACAAGAATCACTCACTCAAAAGAAACAAAAAAAAATTGAGAATCTGTTTTATTTTGGACCTGAAACCAGCACATTGTTTTCTGGAAATTCTGACAAACCATTCCAGATAGATTGCAGTTCGGCAGAAAGGAGACAAATCTCTGTCCCAGTTAACGAAATGGCTCGATTACTTTGTGATATGTGTACCCATCATACAAATGTATTTAATTTTTAGGCATCATGGTATCACCTCTGGCTTATGGAATGGCTGCATGTCTTATTTGTTTGTTTGTTTGTTTGTTTGTTTTAATCAAATTTATATATAGTAGCTGCCCATCTCAAAATACAACTCTCATTTAAATACATATGCAAACATTGCTATCTGACAACTGAAGGAATGCCATTATTGTTACCTTAAGCAAAGGGAAAGATAGTAAGAATGAATATAAACTATACAAAGGAATCAGGTTGTGTCTGGAAAGATCTGTGACAGAATGCTGATTGAAAAGATATGAGAGGAAACAGTGAAGAAATTTGAAGAGTGTAATATAGTGATACCTCGATACTCATCATTAATTGGTTAATTGCTTCCGGGAGGTGTGATGAGTACCAAAAACAATGAGTACCAAACAATTTTTCCCCACAAGGAATAATATAGTGAGTCATAAGGCAGCCAACACTGACAAGTTCTAGCTTGTGCATTGAGTACCAAACGAAGGATGAGTACCGGGATAACTTTTTCACTTCAAAATGCATTGAGTACCAAATTCGACGAGTTTCAAACCAGTTGAGTACCAAGGTACTGTATGTATTATACCAGCCAGGCTTTGCAGAACAAAACTGGCCTTCAGCAGGTTGTGGAGAAATGTACAGAAGTAAAAATGTGTGGTTTTTTGAGTCATAGAAATCATACAGTACAGGTAGCCCTCACTTAATGACCACAATTGGGACCAGAAACTTGATTTGTAAGCAAAGCAGTTACTAAGTGAAACCACAACTGTGCTTATGATCTTACTTCACCTTTTCTTTGCTTTACAGACCTGCAAAGGTTGTAGATGCAAGGATTAGTTGCAAAGCTGCTCTATCATTACTGATGAAATACAAATAGGGGCTAAATGATGGAGTTGCTAAATGAGGTGTATCTGTAAAGAATACAGTAGAGCCTAAAATTATGCAACATTTTATACCATTATGGAATTAAAAGTTGGTTTCCAAATGAGATAAAAAGTATTTGATGGAACTAGGAAATAGTTCGATATTGAACTGGAACTAAGGCAGTACGTGCAAGTGCTGGCTTTCTTTCTTTATTTTCTTTATGGACAAATGAATAAGAACCAAGTCAAATTTTCAGGATGATAGGCTCAGCATGATATTTCAAGCAATGCCTCCTTTATATGTCTATGAATGCTACTGAGCCCTGGTGACACAGTGGTTAAAGTACAGTATTGCAGGCTAACTCTGCCCACAACCTGGAGTTCGATCCTGACAGGGCTCAAGGTTGACTCATCCTTCCATCCTTCCAAGGTCATGAGAACAGTATTCCAGTATTTAAGGGGCTGCCACAAAGAAGAGGGGATCAACTTATTTTCCAAAGCACCAGAAAGCAAGACAAGAAACAATGGATGGAAACTAATCAAGGAGAGAAGCAACTTGGAATTAAGGAGAAACGTCTTAACAGCGGGAACAATTAACTAGTGGGACAGAAGTTGTGAGTGCTTCATCACTGGAGACTTTTAAGAAAAGAGTGGACAACCACCTGTCTGAAATGGTGTAGGATCTCCTGCTTGAGCAGGGGTTTGGACTGGAAGACCTTCAAGGTCCCTTCCAGCTCTATTCTGATTGAGGTCAGTAAAGTGAGGACCCAGATTGTTGGGGGCAATATACAAACAATGCTTACATTGTAAACCACCCAGAGATTGCTATAAAGCTCTATGGGGCAATATATAAGTCTAAATGCTATTGTTATAGAGAAAAGGGTGGAGCTTAAGTAGTGAAGCCATACCCAGCATCTTGCAGATTTGGATCCCCACCTGAAGATGCCACTTAATCACAAAGCAAAGATACGAATTGCTCAGGATGAAGGGGAAGACTAGCAAGAACACTTTCTGAAGGGAGTTTAAAGAATAAAAGGCAGTCTATGAAGAGCATATAGATGTGACCAAAGCAAACATGATTTGCAGGGAATAGAAAGGCCTGATGAGATACAATGGTGCTACTGTTTACTCTATTTCCCTTTCTTTCACTTATCTCATGCCTTTTTATTACTATTTCTACTTATTACTACTTTTGCTTATCCCCCTAAAACAGTGCATTGTACATGGAACCTCGGTACTCATCGTCAATTGGTTCCAAGAGACACAATGAGTATCAAAAACGATGAGTGAAAAACATTTCTTTCCCTTAAGGAATAATGTAGTTTAGCTTGTGCATCAAGTACCAAACAAATGATGAGTACCAGGACAAAATTTTGGTGTCAAAATGCATTGAGCACTAAATTCAATGAGTTTCAAAGCAGTTGAGTACCAAGGTACCACTGTATTTATGTTGTGTGTTTGTATAATTTAGATAGCACTTGTATTAGTTTATTTATTTAACTCTGATTACCAGATATACAAATTACTTTAAGTTTGCTGTGCTTGTAAGTGCTTAATTAGGATGGAAATACATTACCTAAATGATAATGAGAACTTAGTATTACAATATTATAGTACTCTTTAACTGTATGGTGCCAATATTTTTAATTAACATTCCAATTAAAAACAAAATGATGACATTATAATAACACACCCATCACAGAATGTTCTGAATAGCACTCAGCTCATCTGCCCCATATGTTTAGGACTGTATACTTTTAAAAACTGAGAACAGCATTCAGGATATCTACACCTAAAGAAATTGCACTATTTTGAGATGTTTGCAAGCAAGTAAGAGTTCATCTGGATGAGAGAGAAAAACACAGAAGAATGACAGATATGCAAATTGTGGGTAAAGGTAAATAATCCAGGTAAACCAATTCCATATTTTAAAATATAATAGCATAGAACAGGGGTTTCAGGCTGCTGAATCTGATACAGATAGTACTTGACTTATGTCCATAATGGAGTCTGTCAATTACAGTCATGAGTCATGAAGGTCTTAAAGGAGGTCACCGTACAACACGAAATAAATGCCAATTTCCAGCAAAAATGTCATAAATTGTAATCACATGACCGTGGGTACTGCAAATGAAAGATAAAAAGGACAAGTATAGAAAATGGAAAGGGGCACATAACAAAGTCAGAATATCAGCAAATAGCCCGAGCCTGCAAAGATGAAGCGAGGAAAGCTAAGGCTCATAATGAACTAAGGCTTGCGACCAAAGTCAAAAATAACAAAAAAAGCTTCTTTCAACATGTAAAAAACAAGAAGAAAGTGAAGGAAATGATTGGTCCATTAGTGGGTGAAAGTGGCAAGAAGGTGACAAGCAATAGGGAGAAAGCAGAACTATTTAACTCGTTTTTTGCATCTGTCTTTACACAAAGGGAAAAAACAGACCACCTATCAAAAATAGTGCCATAAAAACAGATAGAAACCAGTTAAGATAGGCAAGAAAAGTGGTAAGTGAGCACCTGTCCAGCCTAGATGAGTTCAATCACCAGGACCAGATGGACTAACACCCCAAGGTTCTCAAGGAACTGGCAGATGTGATCTCAGAACCATGAACTATATTTTCAAAGATCCTGGAGCACTGGGGAACTACCAGAGGACTGGAAAAGAGCTGATGTAGTTCCCATCTTCAAAAAAGGAAAAAAAATGGATCCAGGAAATTACAGACCTATCAGCCTGACCTCAATACCTGGGAAGATTCTGGAAAAGCAAATATCAAACAACGAATCAGCGAACACCTAGAGGCAAACAAAGTCATTACTAAAAGCCAACATGGGTTTGTCAAAAACAGATCATGCCAGACAAATCTTATTGCATTCTTTGACCAAGTGACAAAATTAGTGGATCAGAGGAATGCTGTGGATATAATTTACTTGGACTTCAGTAAGGCATTTGATAAAGTAGATCACAACCTACTACTCGATAAGATAGAAAAATGTGGGTTAGACAGCATCACCACCAGATGGATTCGTAGCTGGCTGACCGGCCGTACTCAGCGTGTGGTCCTCAATGGAACCGCATCTACATGGAGGGAAGTGTGCAGTGGGGTGCCCCAGGCTCTGTTCTGGGCCCAGTGCTCTTCAACATCTTCATCAACGATTGGACGAGGGGATAGATGGGGAACTCATCAAATTTGCATAGACACCAAGCTGGCAGGAATAGCCAACACTCCAGAAGACAGGCTTAAGATACAGGAGGACCTGGACAGACTTGAACACTATCTAACAAAATGAAATTCAATGGTGAAAAAAGTAAGGTTCTACATTTAGGCAAGAAAAACCAAATGTACAGATATAGTATAGGGGGTACCTTGCTCAATAGTAGTAACTGTGAGAGGGATCTCGGAGTCCTAGTGGACAATCACTTAAATATGAGCCAGCAGTGTGCTGCAACTGCCAAAAAAGCCAACACAGTGCTGCATTAACAGAGGGATAGAATCAAGATCACGTGAAGTATTAATACCACTTTACAATGCCTTGGTAAGGCCACACTTGGAATACTGCATCCAGTTTTGGTCATCACGATGTAAAAAGGATGTTGAGATTCTAGAAAGAGTGCAGAGAAGGGCAACAAAGATGATTAGGGGACTGGAGGCTAAAACATAAGGAACGTTTGCTGGAATTGGGTATGTCTAGTTTAATGAAAAGAAGGACTAGGGGTGACATGATAGCAGTATTCCAATATCTCAGGGGTTGCCACAAAGAAGAGAGAGTCAAGCTATTCTCCAAGGCGCCTGAGGGCAGGACAAGAAGCAATGGATGGAAACTAGTCAAGGAGAGAAGCAACCTGGAACTGAGGAGAAACTTCCTGACAGTTAGAACAATTAACCAGTGGAACAGCCTGCCTCCAGAAGTGGTGAATGCTCCAACACTGGAAGTTTTTAAGAAGAGACTGGACAGCTATTTGTCTGAAATGGTGTAGGGTTTCCTTCCTGAGCAGGGGGTTGGACTCGATGACCTCCAAGGTCCCTTCCAACTTTATTATTATTATTATTATAAATGGCCATAAATGCTGGCCAGTTTCCAAGCAGCCGAAATGCAGCCATATGACTATGGGGGACGGGGGGGTGACATTGAACTTCGGAACTGGGTCTTAAGTAGTTTTTTTGGGTCTGTTGTAATTTCTAAAGATTGCTAAGCAACTTTAGACTACCTATAGTTTAAAAAAAAAACAACCCGCAGATCCCCAGATCAAGAGGCAAACCTCTAGAGCAGTTTTTCTCAACTTTGGCAACTTGAAGGTCGGTGGACTTTCAACTTCATACTGGCTGGGGGATTCTGGGAGCTGAAGTCCACCCATCTACAAGTTGCCAAACTTAAAAAATACCACCTCTCTAGAGATAAAAAAATTGTTTGCCTTTGAGTGAACTTTTTTGTTTTGTTTTGCCCTTATTCTCTCACAGAACCCATCAAATTTGTTTTCAGTTTTATGAAAACCAGTTTGAAAAACCCTTGGGTAGAAAGCCATTGTGAAGAAAAGATTTTGGTCAGCATTTCATGACCACCAACCTGGTCAGTTTTCCTGGGAACCCCTCCCGAGGGATCATGATCGCTTTGTTTGTGATGCAAATTCAGGGGTATTATTTTTGCTATGGCAATTAATGTGGCCACATTCCACATGACCTTTTCTTCACAAACAAAATTTGATGTTCTTAAAATCTTGCTACAAAACAGAAACTAAAACTTGGTCTCAGGAAAAATATAAAAGCTAAAGTTAGCTACAGTATATCCGTTCATGAGAAAAACAAAGGGTAGAATTAAGGCAATGAACAGTTTAGGACTAACAAAACATTACAAAAGAACATAATTCTTGTGTCATCTTTCATTACTCTTGATGGTGAACTATGAAAAAATTGCAAGTTATTTCACTATTTTGAGAAACTTTAGTCAGTGGGTTTTTATCATTGGCCAAATAAACTGTGGGTGTTAGGAAATCTCCCTTTGTTGATTTAGGAAGTTGTTAAACCACCAGACATTCTCCGAACAGCTTCCACTTTTCTGTTCCTCTTCTCCTCCTCTTCCTCCTCTTCCTCCTTTTCCTCCTCCTCCTCCTCCTCCTCCTCCCTTTTCCCATCCCAGAAATGAAAGGGCCGGATCTCTTAGCTGTATCCTTTTGCAACATCCATTGTCATGCCTAAAAAGGGGACAGTTTTACACTCACCAGGGGGTTATTCAACTCCTCTGTGTGCATGCATGCTCTTGTGTATGTATGTGCACACTTATATGCACCCTTCCTTGTTCTTCAGATATCTAACCCCAAGAAACTGGCTTGCATCCCGATCAAAGCCACAGTGCTACCTTTAACTAACCTACGTTTACCACAAATACCACAAATAAATTCATAAATAAAGGATCCAGTATTAAATCAACATAACACTAAGGCAGGATTTGCACATTCATTCCTTGCTAAAGACAAACATACCATGTTGTGGTTCAGCCGAATGAGGAAACACAATCACAATTGGTACCCCTAAAGTCCTTAAGCGCTTCTCAAAGGAGGGATACCCTAATGTCACTCCCAAGTCAAGAAAAGGCACTTCATATATGCTCAAAAACATTTGGGTCATCAAGTGTCCACGTGTGTTTTAACCTGCATGCAGCTCTTTGATCTGTTGTATGTTCCTCCCAAAAAGGATTTGGACTCCCAGCCCCCAACCTTCTTATTCACTTCCTTGTTGTCCCAGAAACTCAGGAATGTAGATCTCCAGTGGTCTCCAGGTTAACTCCTCTTTGTGTTCCTAAGCACACTTGAAGAATGAAGTCCCTTTGCAGTTCAAAAGAGCAAACTGCTGGGGACACATCTTTAGGATTGCTCTCTTATTTTCAGAATCTGCTGCCTCAAAGGAAGGCTTTACCTGCTTTGATGCCTTTTAAAGGGAGGGGGGCGGCTTCCAGCTACTTAAGGTAAAACTCCGCGTTTGGAGGTAGCGAACCTCTAAGCACAAGTTTTCTAGGAACTGTGGAGCCTTCCGGAAGGGCTTGATTGGCCATGGATGTTGTTGGGTCAGATGGATTTTTGCCTGGTTTGGCAGAGGTTGTTTTTAGGTTCTTGTAAAAGAGAAGGAGGAAGGGAAACTTCTTTCTTTCCAGGGGTTGCATTCCTTTGTGCAAACCCACCGAGAATGGCATACCGATGGGAGGGAGGAGTTACTGACACTGACCATTCACTTACACCTTCATACTTCAGCACACATACGCTCAAGACCTGCACAAGATATTTTGCTGCCTGAAGCAAAAACAAAGCACCCACTCACCCAGCTCATACATAAAAGCTGACACCAACAGTCAAATCTTACTTGGACATAACAAGTGGGCTGCCCACGAGAAATCAGCCGGCTACCTTAGGGGACATTTAGAGGGCACAGGACAAGGCTACATTGCTTTGTTCCCCAATTTCCTATTCCAGATCCCTGGACCCCATTACAGGTAGTCCTCAACTTATGACAGTTCATTTACTGACCGTTCAAAGTTACGACGGCACTGAAAAAGGTGACTGATGAGCATTTTTCACAGTCATGATGTTTGCAGCCTCCCTATGGTCATGTGACCAAAATTCAGATGCTTGGCAACTGGCTCATATTTATGACCATTGCTGTGTCCCAAGGTCATGGGGATCACCTTTTCTGCCCTTCTGACAAGCAAAGTCCATGGGGGAAGCCAGGTTCATTTAACAACCGGGTTACTAACTTATCAACTGCAGTGATTCACTTAACACCTGTGGCAAGAAAAGTTGTAAAACCGGGCAAAACTCACTTGACAAATGTCTCACTTAACAACAGAAATGTTGGGCTCCGTTGTGGTCATAAATTGAGGACCACCTGTATTGGTCAGTAAAAATAACTGATAAGGCTGGCACTGATGACTTTCATACAAACATTGTTATTATAGAGAGTTAATTTGAAACACAAATCCATACAGTTGAACCCCCCCCAAACACTTATATATGGTAGGTTCAGTCCTACCATGTCTGAATAACAGTTCCTCTGAGCACATGAAGAGAACAGGAAGCATTAGAACTGCTGAATTCCAAATCTTTTCTGTGCCATGTTAACCTGAGATATGGCAGTAGCAATAATGTAGTGCCACTTCCGGGCGCGAGTTGGTGGAACCTTCAGATTAATTTTTGAGTCCGGGCAACTGCCTGGACAAGTCCCTGCAGTTTTTCTTGGCAAGGCTTTTCGGAAGGGTTTCTCACTGGCTCCTTCATAAATCTGAGAGAGATTGACTGGTTCATTGGTGAAAAAAGTAAGGTTCTACATTTAGGCAAGAAAAACCAAATGTACAGGTATAGTATAGGGGGGTACCTTGCTCAATAGTAGTAACTGTGAGAGGGATCTCCGAGTCCTATTGGACAATCACTTAAATATGAGCCAGCAGTGTGCTGCAGCTGCCAAAAAAGCCAACACAGTGCTGGGCTGCATTAATAGAGGGATAGAATCAAGATCACGTGAAGTATTAATACCACTTTACAATGCCTTGGTAAGGCCACACTTGGAATACTGCATCCAGTTTTGGTCACCACGATGTAAAAAAGATGTTGAGATTCTAGAAAGAGTGCAGAGAAGGGCAACAAAGATGATTAGGGGACTGGAGGCTAAAACATATAAGGAACGTTTGCTGGAATTGGGTATGTCTAGTTTAATGAAAAGAAGGACTAGGGGTGACATGATAGCAGTATTCCAATATCTCAGGGGCTGCCACAAAGAAGAGGGAGTCAAGCTATTCTCCAAGGCGCCTGAGGGCAGAACAAGAAGCAATGGATGGAAACTAGTCAAGGAGAGAAGCAACCTGGAACTGAGGAGAAACTTCCTGACAGTTAGAACAATTAACCAGTGGAACAGCCTGCCTCCAGAAGCGGTGAATGCTCCAACACTGGAAGTTTTTAAGAAGAGACTGGACAGCCATTTGTCCGAAATGATGTAGGGTTTCCTTCCTGAGGAGGGGGTTGGACTCGATGACCTCCAAGGTCCCTTCCAACTTTATTATTATTATTATTATTATTATTATTATTATTATTATTATTATTATTATTATTATTATTATTATTATTATTATTATTATTATTATTATTAATGTCATCTCACTGGTTTTGTACTTAAGGCAGGACTTGAACTCACAGTCTCCCAGTTTCTATGTCCTGATGTCTTAACTGCTACATCAAACTAGCTCTCTCCTTTTCTATAGTACTTCTTTCTAAATGTTCTATCTGCATTATCAAGGGTTTTTCCCCACACACACACACACAACCATCCTGTAAAACAGGCCAATACTAGTACACTCATACCGCAGACTGGAGAAACTGAGGCTGGAACAGTGACTTGCTTGTCTGTATATTCAGGAACCTAATTTGAAGCCTTGGATGAGGGGGCAGAAGTCCTTCTCTAATCAGGTGTAGAAAGCACTTTACCAAAACTCAATCCAAGGTCCTGTGACTGAAGGTCTCTTTGTAGCTTTGTAAAAAGATAGGAAGCTTTGCAAATAAATCAATGAAATAACAGGACAAAGTCCTGAGTGCCATTTATGGAATGAGTAGGAGGAGAGGCATGTTAGTCTATGGTGACAAAAAGAAAAAAATATCAGGAGGTGCCAGTAGTACTTTTTCCGGCCAAAAAACTTTATTAAGAGGTATAAGGTATTATGAGCTGCAATTCATGAAAACCTATACCTTTTATTAACATTTGCTAGTTGGAAAAGGTGCTGCCAGACTTCTGATTTTATGGAGAGAAACACCCCTTCTGATTTAATGGGATGGATGATTAGATAGATAGATAGATAGATAGATAGATAGATAGATAGATAGATAGATAGATAGATAGATAGATAGATAGATAGATAGATAGATAGATAGATAGATAGATAGATAGATAGATAGAAGATAGATAGATAGATAGTATAGATGATATAGATAGATAGATATAGATAGATAGATAGATAGTATAGATAGATAGATGATATAGCTGATAGGATAGGATATATTTATAGATAGAGATATAGATAGAATAGATAGAGATGATAGAATAGATATAATAGATAGGAGATGATAGAGGATGGAGATGATAGCTAGATAGGATGATAGATAGATTGGATGAGCTGGTGGCGGATGGATGGATGGATGGATGGATGGATGGATGGATGGATGGATGGATGGGGTGGAGGGGATGATGGATGGGATGGGATGGGATGGGATGGGATGGGATGGGATGGGATGGGATGGGATGGGATGGGATGGACCAATGGCTGGGTGGACGGACAGACAGATAGACAAATAAAGAGCAGAGGTCATCTCAAAGGAAGAGGAGCACTCCAAACCATTTTTAAATGAGGACCATCAAAACTCTAGATTTTCAGAGTGGCCACATTAACCTAATGCGTCCAGTCGTGGTTTGCTTAACCTCGGCTTATAAATAAAGAGAACTCGCTGTGTTCCTGCAAAGAAATCAGAAGAAGTTCTGGTTCAAGTGCGGACCCAGTTCCTAGAAATAGTCAGTCCCTGCTGACTATTCACTTCTCCCTTTTAAACTCTTCCTGCAAGGTTTGACAAGCCTCACTGAAGCCCGGGATCTCGTCCTTCGACCCCAATCAACATGAGGAACCGCAATACTAGTCAAAGCGTGTTGGATCTGGTTTCTCTCCAAACTGCCGATCCTCCCCCGCTCGCTTTGGGGTCTTTTTTCTCCTCCCGTGTCCTGTCCTAAGTCGCCAGTTTCACCTGTCGGTGACGTCATCACGGGATGGGAGGGGTGTGGCCTGGGGAGGGATGAGGGGGACGAGAGGGATATATAGCCGGCCCCATATGGAAAACTGCGTGCCTTTGTCCTTTGCAGCGTCGTATCCGGCTGTGGAAGCGAACTTGAAAGTTTACCTCCAACTGAACAGGTAAGAGTCGGGTCTTGATGAGGGAGACAGAATACTTGGCTTTCATAGTATAAACGGATGTATATGTATACACACACACACACACATATATAAACATATACATATATATAAATGCATATATATATATTGCAAGGTTGAGGATCATCTAGCGATACAAAAGCTGAGTTTTATCAGTCTTGAAAACTTGTGGATCGGGACGGTGTGTGTGTGTGCGTGTGCGTGTGTGTGTAGAAGTGGCTCCAAGACGCCTCTATTGTGTCCCCAAACTTAAGGGGCTTTAGAGGAGTCGGGGGAGACTCGAACCCGACACCTGTTTTCTGTTCTAGCTCAGACGAGCCTCGCGTTACTAGCGGAGCGTTTGGAACAACCTGCTGTTTTGAGAGCCAGGGAGCGCTCAGACGCACCGGTGCCTAATGGACCTGGGTTGGTTTCTACGGATCCCAAATTTACTTTGCGGGAGGGGGAATTTAGCCGCCAGTTCTAACCAGCTGTACTGAACACAGTGATCATTGATCTGCATTTATTTATTTGCTTCATTGTCTATTGGATTTATATGGCCTCCCATCTCAAATTCATGACTTTGGGCGGCTAGCAATATTCAAGGTAATAAAAAGTATGCCGTAAAAAACACGCAGCCGCCGAGATTCGGGAATTGAAATTCAAGTGCTCTTCCTTCTATAGGGGAAAAAAAAAAACCGGCTTTAATCCCACATACTGGATTTCGGACAACAGATCCCGATTGTTATTTTTTTTTTCCCTTGTCCTTGGGTTTCTTTTCTTTTCTTTTCTCTTTTCTTTTCTTTTTCTTTTTTTTCTTTTAAGCGGATCCTGCCATAGCGCGGGAATAACTCTAGGAAGAAGAAGAAGAAAACCTTTCCTTTCCTTTCCTTTCCTTTCCTTTCCTTTTTTCCTTCCCTTCCCTTCCCGAGTAAGAAACGGCAGGTGTACGATATTTTTTTCCCTGGGGAACCGTGCGGTGGGCAATTGCGTTAAGGCAGCCCTGGCTCACCGCTCTCTTCTCTTTCGCCCGTGGAAGAGACAGCCGCCCTTCCCTTTCATGATCCGGGCGAGGGTTTGGGTGGCGCCCTGAAGTTTTGATGGCGCGCGCTAGTTTTGCAGGAAACCCCCCTCCCCTTTCGCCCTAGAGATGGGGGGGAGGGGGGCGAGTTTCGGTTGAAGGGCACGGGAAAAAAAACCCCGCAGGGTGTCCCCGCCCTCTTGTCGTCACCCCCACCTAAGCCCAGCCCGAAATCATGCGTGAATCACAGGGGGGAAACCTTTGTTCTCTGGAGCGTAAGCGTGGTCCCTTTTACCTTTTGCACAAGGTGCAAACAGGCACTCGGGATAACTTAACTTATTCTGAGTAAGTGTATTCTGAGTAAGTCGGGGGGAAAACAAAGGCCAGACTCAATCAGCTACCTGCTGTATTTGCACAACCTATTGGGGAAACTATGTCAGGTAGTGTTTTTTTGTTTTTTTAAAGTGTTTAATTGAGTGAATTCTGGCTAAATGCATCTTGCAACTGCGCTCCCCGGGGGCCTGTTTCATGTGAACTGTAGAGCTGGCTTTTGAAAGTGAATGTCTTTCTGAGACAGGTTGGGGAGGAACACAAAATAAAACTCCAGGGAACAAATGCTGTGATTCTTCTGAAATATTTCAGACCCCTAATCAAAGAATCCAGAGATCAGTTTTGCAGTTATTTATTTATTTAGTGGATGGCATATCGTACGTGGACTAGCAATATATGTTAACGTCTCATCTAGATTAGTAAAACTGTCTGTTTTGCAGTTTCTCTGGTTCCTAGAAATGGGGTCAGCTGGGATTACAAAAGAGAAGAGGCATAAGCTCTTATATGTTATACAGAAAAATTGCAACAGGTGAATTCCTATACATTTGTAGCTTTAAGCAATGGCACACCTGTCTGAATAGCCATCCTGCCTCTAAACCCTGAGCTAGATGGAAGACTTGGCCCAGTGCCTCTGTATAGCAGTAACATTCTTCCCATCAGAAATATCATATCTGACTGAACTAGACTTTCTTCTTGAACAAAGGATGGTGACCATCTCTTTTTGTTACAAGCAATGGCTACGGAGATGATTCTGACCAGGACTAGTTAAAACCAACTGAGATGGTTTAATCTGTTGAATGAGCTTTAACCAATGAATGACATCCCATTCTACTTTTGAATTTATCTTTTGAATTTTTTAACAATTGTCCTTGCTCATAGATACAATGTGAAACTGATCCTGCTACCATGATGTAGAATGATATAATCTTGTAGCCTTAATTGAATTTTGCATTGACTATTAACTTGACTTCCTGAACTTGAGAGACAATATGAAACAGTGATTAAGGACTGGTCCATGGTTCAAGTCTCCATTTAAACACTAAGCACTGAATAACCAGTATAGCTAAGACAAGGTCGGGTATAAATATAATACAGTGGCAAAAGCAGTGATTGTGTTGACACAACACACTGAGGCACAAGTTAGCCAACCACTTTGTAGCATAGTATGTTGTGCAAATTGAAACCCATGTGATTAGTTTATGGTACAGTTCATGAATTCAAAAATGAGATTAATTGCCTAAATCATTGTTCAGTTAATTGTGAGTATAAGCATGTTGTGAGAACACAGCCACTGAGGAAGCTGTCATCTTTTGGATGGACAGTATTCAGTCTCTTCTCAGATTAAAAATGGGGAGCCATTTTGAACTCTATAACTTGATGTCTGCTTGCCTTTATACTTCTGTCTCATTTTCCATCTTCTTCGAAGACTACCTGTACATGAATACACAAATATATAATTACTAGGAAGAACCACTTCAGTATATAAGCAGCCTGAACAGACAGCAGAGCACAGTTAAGCAGTAGCATTAGCTCTGCTTAGGACTTGGCTGGGGCTGTTGAGTAAACAGAAAAGCTCCTGGAAGGAAACTGAGGCAAATCGCTTTTGTATCATTGCCCAGAAAACTGTATTTGCATTGCTGTCAAAGAGTTGAGCTTGATCAGAGAGAAAACGTGATGATATCTTAATATATAAGAAACTCCTCTCCAGCTTAGATTATTTTACAGATTTTAAGGGCTGCTTATGTGCATGGAAGCCTATAAACACTTTAGATAATGTTATAGTCAGACCAAAGTATGCAGAAATTTGGAGGAAGACTCCTCACCACCACCACTTCCGATGAGGTGCAAGATACTGTCGAGTACAGTGTGTCTCAACTTTGGTGGCTTGAGGTTGTGTGGACTTCACCTTTTTCAGAATTCCCCAGCCAGCCATGAATTCTGAGAGTTGAATTCCATACATCTTCAAGCCGCCAAGGTTGAGAAATGCTGATCTGGTAAATAAGCAATATCACTGAAACGAAACAGTGGTGTTATTGGTCTTTTCACCCAGGGACTAAAAGCTTCAGTGGGAGGCTTCAACGAGGCAATCCATTTGTATTCTTTTCCTTTACCTCATCAAAAAAAACCACCCTGTTTTTAAAAAGTCATTCTGCCCATTGATTTGAGGCAACCTGATCTTGGAGTGCTGTTTGTCCTGCCTGTGGATTGCAAAGCCTTGGAACAAAGAAAACAATGAGGAAAATCGCCCAAACTAAAAAAAACAAAAAAAACAGGTGATTTTGCTTTAATAAGACATTACAAATAGCCTGCTATACAGGGATGAAACAAATGGAATTGACAATGTAGACTTTGTTGCTGATAAAGGAGAATATTTGTAGACGTTTGTTGGTTTTAACATTTCAGGGTTCAAGGATGTCTTATCCATAGGCTTTCTTTAAATATGTACTGTTTGTCCTCATCCTACAGGAGTTTTCTGAGCGGTCAGTTTTATAAAAACAAAAAAAGGTGATAAAAGATGGACATTTTAAGGTGGAGTTATTTTTGTTCTCCAGCCTAAATCTCTCTTTTTTTTCTGCTCTCTCCATCTCACCTGATACTAATTTTACTGCCAAATGAACTAGGAGAACTATAGAAAGTGCTTCAAGCCCAGGGTTTACTTGCTTGGATGGGGATGGGGAGCTTCTAGAAACCAGCCCCATCCTGATTCTTTCGCAATTTTATTATTTTATGCATATGAAGAATGTACTGTACCAGATACAGTCCAACATGGCAGCTTTAAAGTAAAATAAAAATCTTCAGTGCTCCACTTCTGGGACCCTCTGTTTTGGATACTTGGACCAATACATTTCTAGGGATGTCATTTGCATAGGTTACCAGGAAGAATTTGCTTGTTATCCACTCTTAATCCCAGAAAATTCATCCATGTCTCTGTGTATTGTTTTTATAAAACCTTGGGTGAGTCTTTCTTGCACAGGGAAGGGCTTTTGGTTTGCAGGATCTTTATTCTTTTTTCTCTACATCCCTGAGCTGTAACAACCTGATACCAATGTCAAAAGCAAAACAAAACTCACAACAGCCAATATGGAGAAGCAGAACAAAAGTGTTCTGAGAACAAGCTCAGCCTTAATCAGGTTTTCCTTCACTAGTGTCATCCTGAAATGTTCAGCAACAAATATCACCAGCCCTGCTGATCTTAAGAATTACACCAAACACACCTTGAAGATGCCTGATTAGAGGAATTATTCCCTGAAAATTCATATTCTATATGAAAAATTAAAACCTGAGACAAATCTAATTCTTTGTCTTCCCCTGCTCTTTGGTTTCGGTTTCAGCAGCCTGCAGTAGGGCAATTTGCCTGGGATTGATGAGGCTGGGTTCACACATTGGGCTAAGCCTTGCTTTGTTTAACATTGGTTTTGGAATAAGCCCCCCAGTTCACAGAACATGGATTCACAGAACATGTTTAGCCAATGGTTGAGTTCACATAGTACACTAAACCCAAACCAAGCCGATTATATATGAGGACATTTGGATGAAAGAGGTTTTAGGGTTGAGGGAGTGGTTTGGAAGTCAAGGGCCAAACTTAAGCAGGATTGACTATTTTTCGGAAAGAAAATGGAGAAAGCTCCTGGCTGGGTGTGTATCTCTTGTCTAATAGCCAGCTCAACAGTTGACAAATACCTGTTATTTCCTCTGCTTAATGTTGCCAACAAACTCCAGATGACTCCCATACAGCCCTGAGGGCAAGGGATGATGCAGTTACTGAGACAACTCACAATGCAACTATCTTTGACCTGCATACAAAATGTGTAGGGGGGGGGGGAGAGAAGCTAATTGCACAAGAGCCATTTATATAGGTACCTGACTAATTGGAGGAAGATTTGAAAAGCTCCTATTCAAGATGAGATAAAGAAAAAAAAAGTGACTGGGCTGGTCTTGGAACAATTGTTTGAGTGATGAGTTGGGGTAAACCTTGTATTTGAAGCCAAACCACTTCTTTCGCCTCCACCCTTAAACTGAGTCAGGCTTAGGCTGATTTTCCTGAGTCAAATGTCAACATCATTTAAAAAAAAAAAATTCCTCCTTCAGGAAAAAGAAAGATTCAGCCACCTGACTATCTTCCCTGCCCATTTAAATAAATGATTCCAAGTTTGTTTGGCTTTTGTTTCCTATGACACCATGACTCTTGCCATGGTGATTTATATCATAAACTTAAAAAAAAGTCACAATTTGTGTATAATCCTAGTGATCTCTCCATTTTCTTCTGTTAACAATTGCAGCAAGTGTTAATTACTATTTCCCACTTGGTCAGTGATGATAGTAAAATATCCAAATGTCATATCTCAAATATTTAATTCTTCATTTGTAGCAAACCTATGACCTACATAATTTGAGATCCTAATACTGTAGTGAAAAAACATTCCTTTCTGAATTACAATTGACCATGGTCGACTCTAGAATTTTGAAATTCTTATAGCTAAGGAATTACAATTAATAAAGATGCTGGACCAGGAGCGGGTAAACTGAATCCTAATTCTCCCATAGGAATGAAACTAATTGTGCAACTTTGGGCCAGTCACTCTTTGAGCCGTAGGAGGAAGATGATTGGAAACCACTTCTTAGCCAAAAAAAAAAAAAAACATCATCAGATGGTGGGTGGACTTGAAAGACTATTAAAAAACAGCAAAAATAACTACCAAGCTCAATCAAAATTAGCAAAAGAAAGTGCATAAGACTTATGAAAAAGATATTTTACTTTTCCAAAAGAATTCATCAAGCAGGATGTTTTGAAAATCAGGAGATTCTAAACTCTTGAAAGTATACTTATAGCTATTTGGTAATTTGGACATCATTCTGAGACAGTATGATTCATGGGGAAAGTGTGAGCATAGCCTTGAAGAATTTAACAGATACTTGGCAAAATGATAAAATTAGCTTTTCAAATCATCAGCTGTAGGACATAATGCCAATTCAGAGAAAGGAGAATGATACTGTGATGGAAACCCTTATATTCACATACATCCTAACTCCTTTCATGATCTGACTTTTAAACACATTTTAGTTTGCAATTGCGTCTGAAGTAACCAAAGGTGAATTATAAACTTGATTTAAATTTTGGCCTGGCTGGGTGGTGGGAGAATTTAAAAAAGCAGCATTTGTGGCTAGGGTGCAATTACATTTGCAAATTAAAGAGGAGGCAAATTGTTGAATTGGAGCACAGGGTTTGCTCAAAGAATGGTAGAACAATCACTTTGCATGGCATGTGATCAAACCCCCAAATTTTGCAGTCTTAGAGTGAAAAGTCTAAGCCTTAATTAGTAATAGTTGAAATGTTGACCTTTAACTGGGAAAACTAAGTTCAAATCCCACTTGACTCAGCCATTAATCTCTGTCATTGTTAGATTTACTTTTGGATCGACTTATGCCCTGGAGTCAGCTTGCACAGGGCCACAGGAGGTGATAGTTAAATTTTCAGGAATTTTGAGAGCAGGAATTCTGAGCCACAAAGCCTAGAGTGCCAGTCAGCTGTTTGGTGACTTGCAGCCTAGTGGTGGCAATGGAGCCCACTGAGCCAATTGTTATACATTTCTTAGAACACCACTGTTCATATCCCTCCTTTCCTTTGGGAGCACAAGCAGCATTATGCATAGTGTGCCCTCCTCCAATTTCCTCCATAACAATAACCCAGTGAGGTAGGTTGGGCTGAGTGATGGAGTGAATTTCCATGCTGAGGTGGGAGAACTTGAAACTGGGACTTTCTAATCCATGGTTTGCAAATGCCATTGTGGCTTTATGTGGCTAAGACTATTTATTTACAGTTGCTACCCGAGTGGCTCCAGGTGGTATACCGTACACAACTACCCCCAAGCCCCAATAACACAATTAGCATAAATAAACACCCAGAAACAATGATAAAACACATGCACACCTAACAACATGGGGGTCGAATGCAGCCGCTGGATATTCCAACATTGTCTTGTCTCACTTAACATCTTTTCTTAAAGATGCCAGAAACTGCATCTTGAGATCTTTTACATATAAAATGTACTCCCTGTGAACAAGCAATGGTTCCTCTCTCTCGAGGGCATATTGTCCGAATGGGACTACTTCTACTAATGCTGAGAAAAATTCCTTTAATGGTTCGGTTGCCATAGAAAAATTTATCAAGTATGTTTTCCAGGCTTGCTAAATGCCTACCAGCTATCCAGCTTTTAACCAGAAGTGACTGGATCTTGAGTTGATCTCCAAAGAGCAAGGCAAAGAACTCTCCAGTTCCTTATTTAATTTAGATGTCCTATTCCACGGGAGGAAAAAGCAATCTGCAATTTGGTGAATAAAACGCAATCTGCAAGTTGGTGACTACAGGTAGCCCTCGACTTACAACAGTTCATTTAACGACCATTGTTACAACGGCACTGAAAAAAAGTGACCTATGACCATTTTACACACTTATGACCCTTGCAGCATCCCCACGGTCACGTGATTTACATTCGGATGCTTGACATATTTATTATTATTGTTCATATTTATGACGGTTGCAGTGTCCCGAAGTCATGTGATCTTCTTTTGCGGCCTTCTGACAAGCAAAATCAGTGGGGAGAGCCAGACTCACTTCACAACCGTATTACTAATTTAAAACCTGCAGTGGTTCACTCAACAAATGTGGCAAGAAAGGTGGTAAATGGGACAAAACTCACTTAACAAATTTCTCACTTAGCAACATAAATTCCGGGCTCAGTTGTGGTTGTAAGTTGAGGACTACCTGTAAATACTATTTTTTTAAAAAAAAGAGTGCCTCCCCCTCCCCCTAATACTTAAGCCCCTATCAAGGGTAAGCAACGGGATGAGTGAGAGATTCTTAGTTTGCTTGGGAAACAGGTTATATAATGCACCCAGCTAATCCTTACCAACTGGGGGTGGGGGCTTGGCCAGGGAAAACCGGCTCTGCAAGAGGGAGCCTGTAACCTCAGCACAATGAGCTCTGTAACTTCCACACTGGTTGGCTCTTATGATCTCATCCTTACCTTTTTGTTTGTCTGAAGTATAGATTAGCTGTCTTCAGTTTTACTATGTTTGTATAGAGCAGTGTTTTTCAACCTCAGCAATTTTAAAATAGGTGGACTTCAACTCCCAGAATCCCCCCCCCCAGCATACACCCTGGGGAATAGAATAGAGTAGAGCTGGAAGGGGCCCCTGCTCAAGCAGGAGACCCTATACCATTTCAGACAAGTTATTGTCCAGTCCTTTCTTAAAAACCTCCAGTGATGAATCACCCATAATGTCTGAAGGCAAGTTGTTCCACTGGTTAACTGTCCTCACTGTCAGCAAGTTTCTCCTTAATTCCAGGTTGCTTCTCTCCTTGATTAGCTTCCATCCATTGTTTCTTGTCTTGCCTTTTGGTGCTTTGGAAAGTAAGTTTACCCCCTCCTCTTTGTGGCAGCCCCTCAGATACTGGAATACTGCTATTATGTCCCCCCTAGTCCTTTTCTCTAGACTGGCCAAACCCAAATCCTGCAACCATTCTTCATATGTTTTGGTCTCCAGGCCTTTAATCATCATAGTTGCTCTTCTTTGCATTTTTTCCAAAGTCTCAACATCTTTTTTATAATGTAGTGACCAAAACTGGATGCAGTATTCCAGATATGGTCTTATTAAGGCTTTATAATGCAATGCAATGCAATGCAATGCAATGCAATGCAATGCAATGCAATGCAATACAATAATAAATACTGGGAGATGGTCCACCTATCTTAAACCTTCTCAACTTTCACAGTTGAGAAACACTGCTCTAGCCTCTCAAAGGTTTGCCACAAAGAAACTTTATTGGATTAGAACAAGGATATATTTTTTTAACCTGGATTTAGGTCTGCCTCCCCAATCTCATGTCCTCCAGAACTGTTCCAAATATATCTAGAAGCCAAATCCTCATTTCTCTCTAGCAGCAAAAAAGTGGAACTGTCCTCCTGCTGAACAAAAGTTTTGATCTTACCTCTTGCAGTTCATAATAATTATAGATTTGGATCCTCAGATGAGTGCATGCTAACTTGCATTATTCTAACCTTTGACCCTGCTGTTGGGAAGTATAGTCATGGGAGTTACTGTATGCTCCAGTAACGTCTGTTACAGGATTACTTGGTCTAATCCCCCTCCAAAACTCTTGCTAAATTAGCATCCATCAGCAAATCTGGGATTTTTTTTACTAAATCAGGTACTGTATAGAGAAATCTGTGGGTGCCAAAGGAAACGTGGCTTGGTCTCTACAGCAGAACTGAATGACTTTTTATGGGAGCTAACAGTCAACAAACTATAAGAGGCAATGATTACAAATAACAGGAAAGTCAATGACATCAAAATGACAGATTTGACTGGGCCACTGAAACGCACAACCCTTGCGCTAGATGCAAAATAGGTAGGTTACATTCTGAAAATAAATTTGAACAAATTTTCCTGTGGTTTTTTTCCCCCACCCTTTGTTTGCCTAAGATTATTTTGGATTCCTGTTAAGGGCTTTATGTGTTTCCTGTTTCAAAATGGCGGGAAATCAATTGATAGTTCTGGCTGCATTCTTGGCAAATATCAAATGTAGTGATCTGATGCACTGTTACATTAGAGTAACTTTTCACAAAATTCTAATGGCACACTGTTATTTCTCTCCAGGACTGCCTACCCTGAAGCATGGTCTCCGTTGCTTTTCAAATCATGGGCATGGCCCTGTCTGTAGTGGGCTGGATTGGGGCCATCATCACGTGTGCCTTGCCTATGTGGAAAGTGACGGCTTTCATTGGTTCCAACATTGTGACAGCCCAGACCATCTGGGAGGGATTGTGGATGAACTGTGTGGTGCAGAGCACTGGCCAGATGCAATGCAAGGTCTATGACTCCATGTTGGCTCTGCCTCAGGATATACAAACCGCCCGGGCTCTCATGGTCATCTCCGTGCTTCTGGCTCTCTTAGGTCTGATGGTTGGCATCGTGGGCGCCAAATGCACCAACTGTGTGGAGGAGGAAGACGTCAAGGCACGTATTGTCATTGTCGCCGGGGCCATCTTTGTGGTATCAGGAATTCTTTGCCTCATCCCAGTCTGTTGGTCAGCCAATACTATAATCCGGGAGTTCTACAGCCCATTAGTTGTGGAGCATCAGAAGAGAGAGCTGGGCTCGTCCCTCTACCTTGGTTGGGCAGCGGCTGCTTTGATGATCCTTGGAGGAGGATTGCTGTGCTGCAGTTGCCCCAAGAAAGAGGGCAACAACTACAGTGCTCGATACACAGCTGCTGTCTCTCAACCCCGCAGCGATTACCCCAGCAAGAACTATGTTTAATAGAATCATGTCGTGATGATGCTGTTGCCATCCTGAAAGCTCATTACTGGTGGATTCCCTGAGAGCAGCAGAACTGCATAATGAACATCCCTATGGAGAGCAGAGCATCCTGCTCCACAACTTTTAAACATTTCTGGCCCATCAGTATTTTTTTCTCACTGTTACCACTAGATAGATTTATTCCCACCTGTTTCAGCTCTTCTTTTGAAGAAAATCCTTGATTTGTGATAGAAAAATTCAGTATAGGTAGATAGGTATTGAAGCAATGTCCTATTTTCAAGTGGTTTGTGATAAATGCCTTTGTGTGTTCTTGCCCACTCCTCTCCATTACACAATCCCAAATAGCCCGTAATGGCTCAGAGATCACATCCTGTTCAATGGGATGATGTGGGGTGGAGTGGGGGTGGAAATAGTTACTATATCTATGTTTTTGAAGCTGTGATATGTTGTACAGTATTGTATGAAGAAAGGGGATGTGGCCTTTTAGACCTGTTGTCGTTTTTAATTATTTTGCAATTGCTCTTGCATGCATTTCATACCGGAAGCCAGTTTTTTCCTCTTTTTTAAAAAAAATATAACCTGAATAAAATTAATGCTTTTGTATATAGCAGCTTGCCTTAGTCGTTTGTGTACGTGTGTCTGTAACTCTGGTGTTAACCTGAGAATCTACTACTGGGAAAAAGGTCTTTCTTTTTTCGGGGTCATGGACTCAAAGCTTTTATCATGTGGTTCTTCCTATTTTATTGAAGCTGAATGCGAGGGTGGATGGTTTTTCACAATAGGGCATTCCCAAAGTAGCAAGACATGCACGGCAGAAGGGCAGAATAGAAAGAATGATCTGTGTGGGAGGATTACACTCATAATAACTACATTTCTTTGTCTAAAAGAAGGCAGGAAACCATGATGGTGAATGGTTGAATGGGGACACCCCCACACACAAACTTTGTTGTGGTGGCTATTATTGCTGGGTTCACAGATAAGTCATAATGTAATTTACAGGGTTTCGATTTAGAACAATATTCCTCAACCGTGACAACTTAGGTTGCCATGGCTGACTAGGGAATTCTGCAAGTTGAAATCCACATATCTAAGTTGCCAAGGTTGAGAAACACTGATCTAGAGTGCTGTAGGAACTTAGATAGCTGAAGCTTATTCACTAACCAACCCAGCCCAGTTAGGTGCAGCACCCAACCAACTTCAGTTTAGCTCAAAGAGCTAAATGAGATTGATTCTGATCAGTAGAACTCTACACTAGATTGGAATGAGTTTCTGTACTATGGTCAAGAAAAGAACTAGTGGTCTATGAATATACCCTGAGCTCAGACTAACATAGCCTTTACAGTATTGTGCCTAGTCTTCCTCAAATCTGGGGTTATTTAGAAATGGTGATTTGAACTCCCAGAATTTCTTAAGCAATATGGCCATTGCTGAGAATTATGGGAATTTTAAACCCATAATATGGAGGGTGCTCAAATGGGAGATAGCTACAATATATCATAAGTAGGCAAGCTGTTACTACTACATATGAACCCAGTTTGAATCTGTTTATGTTTATCCATGACTTGTTTACTCAATAAACTACAACTAACTAGGTTCATATCTGCTGTGCTCTGTGGCTGAGTTTGCACAACACATTGCCACAAAACCAAATAAACCATGCAGCGACATTCATAATAAACCACCATGATGCTAAAATACCGATGTGTAATGATATCGTTGTGAAAATGTTTATTTTACATTAGATATCACATATGGTATTTACCTTTCTTTATTCCCTTGAAATCATTCATGACCATGGATGTCTACAAAGTGGCATCCCATTCATCATGATATCACCCAAACAATTCAAATTATATAATTTGTGGGGTGGCACTGTGATGTCATGGCATCATCCTCTCTTCTACCAGTTTGCCCATGGCTACAGCTCTACTCATCCAGCACAATCATTGGGCAAAGTCTGGAGGTGATGGAAAGTATATCATGAAGACCACTATGTTGGGGAAAGATTTGTAGGTTACATTATCAACTCTGATTGAAAGATGTATTTTTTTTGAAAAGGTAAATGTTTTCCCTGTCCAGTCTTTTCTGACTCTAGTGGGCAGTGCTCATCTCCGTTTCTTAGCTGAGGGAGCCAGCGTTGTCCAAAGATACTTCCATGGTCATGTGGCCAGCATGGCTACCTGCCAAGGTGCACGGAATGCTATTACCTTCCCACCAAAGTGGTACCTATTTATCTACTTGCATTTGCATGCTTTTGAACTGTTAGGTATGCAGGAGCTAGGACCAGTAATAGGTGCTCACCTCATCATGCAGCGCTCAGATCTCAAACCTGGGCAATGAACTTTCCAACCGACAAGCCCAGCATCTTTAACTGCTGAGTCATCGCACCCTCTTTCTTTGTACATGGCGCCCATTTTTTGTTCTGTCTCCATCAAAGTAATATTGGGTTTTCAGAACTTTTTACAGAACTCCTTCCAGAATAGCTAAGTATTATCTATCAGGGGCATCTAGAGAGATTCAGGTTGAAAAGGGCTGATGGAGACTCCAAATGAGGCAAAGCTCTCATGCTTCAATTCCAAGTCTCATCTCTCTGCAAGAGAAATGGGCTGAGCAAAAATCTGTTCTAAACTGTACAACATGGGTTTCCAACCTTTTGGCTTGCCTGGGCTGCATTGAGTGAAGAGTATAATATTGCTAATGTATGGAAATATCTCTAAAAATCACATAGCAATGTTAAAAGTTTACAATCTTGTAAAGCATTAGAAGCTGTCCAGGACCCATGCAGCCTATGGGCCATGGGCTGGACATGCCTGCTGTATAGCTTAGGATATCTGAAAATCATCATGTTGCAGGAAGTTGAATTAAGTAATTTTTTTTTAGTTCCGCCCACTAGTTTTAATGGAAGGAGCGTGCAAATTAGTAGAATAGATCCTAGGGCTGGGAATTGTCCAGAATCAATTCCCTAGATAATTGTGGTTTAATTAATTATTTAATAATTGATTAAACAGTTATATACTAGGACAGGATGTTAACCCAAGAGAGCCAGTTTGGTGTAGTGGTTAAATCAGCAGGTTAGAAACAGGAGATTGTGAGTTCTAGTTCTGCCACAGGCACAAAGTCAACTATATGATCCTGGGACAGTCAGTCTCTCTCAACCCTAGAAAAGAGGCAATGGCAAAACCACCTCTGAAAAACCTTGCTGTGGAAGCTGCAGGGAGTAGTCCAGGCAATGGGCAGGAATCAACACTGCCTTGTAGGCACAATTAAAAAAAAAAAAACAACCCAATCATTGTGTACAAGCTTTAGGCAACAAGGAGTCATGGACGGGTTGCTTACATGAAAAGAAGATCTTTATCTTTAGGCTTGAAACATTCAAGTTTAGGGTAATGATTCCATTTCTCCTCCCATCTGCCCCAGACTAAGAATTTGGAAAGCAATTTTTTGAAACAGTAAGCAAGGTCTTCCCACAAGGGAATAAGAGAAGGACAAATTTGGAAAAGGATACATAACAGTTACATTTGCATGCTCAGTCAACATGAAATCACCCAATATTTTATTTTCCATCCTGTAACTTCTAAACTTTTTCTCTCAGATCCATAGACAAATCCCCAAGTTACAGGTCTTTCCTTTATCTTGCAAAACCGTCCCATAGCATTAATACTAGACTCCCCAAGGAGATATCCTTACTTCTGTAGAAGGCTTATTCTTTAAATTCTCAGCAATCAATATCCCAAGGAGATATTGTTCTATAGAAGAAGGCGTTATTCTTTAAATTCTCAGCATGTGGTGATGGAGATAGTAAAGCCCTCTACACATATTCAGAAGTTCCAAAAGGTTTTGTGGTATAGGTTTGGGTTCAAATGAAGCTGTGCACAGCATCTCACCCAGATGTTTCATTCAACAAGCCTTTCTCAGAGAGATAATTCTACCAATTACGGCTTCAGAACTGTAGTATGGAGGAAGCAGGAGCAAAAGAAGATAAGCAATCACATTGCCCCAAGGAACTATGTACATTCCTGATGAAGATACTAGAGTACAGTATGTAGCAAAACCACAGGAATCCATTGCCTTAAGGCAAGGCTAGTTCTTGGAAGAATTTAGGTTTTCCCCCAACATATCTTCACTAAAGTCATACTACTGACCAAGCAGAGGTACCATTATAAAGTGATGATACACAGGAATAGCAATAGAGCTAGCATGCACAAAATAGTTTGATTTTCAGGAAATTGCTGATCCTGCAAGTGCAAAGCAAATTCAAGGAGCAAAGTCAAGCTAGAGAACTAGGAATTGGCTAAAGTTGAGGACAAGCAGGAAGGGACAGACCAGAAGCAACTTGAAGGAAAGAAGTTGGCAACAGTGATGGGGTTAAAGCAGGAACTTAAATGTTGAAGACTGGAGTCCTGCACATATATATCACAGAACTGGGTGATTGCTGAGAGAAGATTAAATACTGAGAAAAGGAAAATATAGTACAGAACTGAATAGTTGGGGGTTTGGGGGGGGGGAGAGATTTTAAGCCATGCTAAATCTACCACTAATGCAGCAGTTTTAAGCAACTGATTTTAGATGCCAAGAAAGGGCAGCACACGGTTAATTGTTTAACTAGCGGTTGTGTTTTTACTGCCAGGGAAGTGAAGCACTTAGAGATTTCTTGCCTCAAATCCCGCAATGCCACAAGTGCTACACACTTGAAGTAGTAGAGACTGAATTTTCTAGTCTGCTTCCAGCAATAAAATGACTTGGTCTAACCCCATGCTTTGGAATTGGAGAAGATAAAGAAAATGGCTTTTAGTTTTGATGTTAACCTTCTCTTCTGCCAAAAAACGTGAGGTTCAGTGCCTCTCGTTTTATCCTCAAGGAAATGTTATAAATTAGATGAGGCTGAAAGAGAGATCTTGCCAGGTTGCCCAGTAGGTTGGGTGGAGATACAGACTTGGGATGTTCAAATATTTCATTGTTGTTGTGCTTTCGAGTCAGTCTGACTCCTGGAGACCGCCTGGATGGGGTCCCTGCAGTTTTCTTGGCAAGATTTCAGAAGCAGTTTGCCATTGCCTCCTTCCTTGGGCTGAGAAAGCGAGCAACTGGCTCAAAGTCACCCAGCTGCTTTCATGCCTAAGGTGGGACTAGAGCTCGCAATCTCCCAGTTTCTAGCCTGATGCCTTAACCACTACACCAAACCGGGTCTCACGCTAACATTGAGCATTGTTGCCATTGCCCATCATGAGAAAATTGTTTGAGTTTCAGCAGGTAAATTTAGGATGTAAATGTGACAAAAGTCTTAGCCCAGCACCCCCAACCTGAGCACTCTCCAGAATGTGGACTTGAACTCCCAGAATAAGCAGCAGCCGGGGATACGCAAGTACAGGTAGTCCTCGACTTAGGACCACAATTGAGCCCAAAATTTCTGTTGCTAAGTGAAACATTTGTTAAGTGAATTTTGCCTCATTTTATGGCCTTTCTTGCCACAGTTCTTAAGTGAATCACTGCACTTGTTCAATTAGCAACAAGGTTGTGAAGTGAATCTGGCTTCCCCATTGTGAGAAGGTTGCAAAAGCTGATCACGTGACTCCGGGACATTGCGACCGTCATAAATATGAGTCAGTTGCCAAGTGTCCCAGTTTTGACCATGAGCATGCTGCAATGGCTGTAAGCGTGGAAAAGGGTCATAAGTCACTTTTTTCAATGTCGTTGTAACTTTGAACGGTCACAAAATGAACTGTGGTAACTGGAGGACTACCTGTACTAGTCTTGGGATTTGGCAAGCATAGGAGGTTTTCAAGCTGCTACTACGTGCAGGACTTAGCGTAGCAGAAGAAGAAGATGGAATTAGAGGCAGTAATCCAACCATTGGTGTCTTGGGTGTAAACAACTAAGATGACATGGGATTTGCATTCCATCCCTCCCCACCGCCACTCCCCCCCCCCCAATTGTTTCTTGCTGGAGTTCCTCCCTTGGCAGTACCTTGTGCCTCAGAAAACAACGTAGATGGAGGAAGCTGTACTTCATGCCAGGGGGGCTGGCTTGTCCCTGACTGTGGAAAGCTCAGCCTGGCACTGGAATGTACTGGTACCTCTCCAAGAAGCCAGGCAGGGATCTCGTCTTAAAAGGGTCGACTTCTGGGCCCACAGCCAAGAAACCTGAAGTATTCTGGCGGGGGGGGGGAGAGCAAAACTATAGGTCTGCACTCCTGCATTCTGCTTAAAGGAAAGAGAAGCCAGATAGCCAGGTTTTCTCCTCATGGCCCGGATTCCTAGCATTTGAGTTTCTTTGACAGAAATGCTTCCAACTTCCCATCCTGGTGACAGGTTTGAGCACAAGGATGTTTGGTAGAAAAGAACCAGTCATTTGAACTATGGTATGACTGGATCTGGTTCTTCCTTGTATGTTTCTATTACTTTCTCTACATTGGCTTTTTTCATTTTGCCAACAAAGTGGAGGAGGGAATGGATCAAACTTTATAGGTAGCCTGCGACTTAGAGGCCACAACTGAACCTAAATTTTTTGGTTGCTAAGCAAGGCAGTTGTTCAGTGAGTTTTGCCCCATTTGATGACTTTTTTTTGCCACAGTTGTTAAACGAATCACTGCAGTTGCTACATGAATCACGCGGTCGTTAAGCGAAACTGGCTTCCCTCGTTGACTTTGTTTGTTGGAAGCCATTTGGGAATGTTACAAATGGTGATCACACGACCCCGGGACAGTGGAACTGTCATGAATATATCCCAGTTGACAAATGCCAGAATTTTGATCAGGTGACCATGGGGATGTTGTAATGGTTGCTTGTCATAAGACACTTTTTTCAATGCCAATTGTAACTTCGAACAGTCACTAAACGAATGGTTATAAGTCGAGGACTACCCGTACTTATTTACTTCAGGAACCATAACCTGACTTGCTGTTTGTTTGATCGTATGTCCTTTATTACAACAAAAAGGAAAAGGGTGAAGTGGAAGGCTAGGGAATTCTGGGAATTGAAGTCCACACATTTTAAAGCTGCTGAAGCTGAGAAACACTGTTTTAAGGGATAAGTCTCATTTCTCAGTCCTGACAATGGAAACTGAAGAAAAATTTCAGTCCTGATTTGTGGGAAATGCAAATGTTCCTATAATTTACCACACTCTCCCTCCAGTATTTGAGGCTTACAAGATTTAGCTCAGACTCTGTTTAGATTCCCATGTCATGTGCTCTATAATCCAACTCGCTTGGTTTGGTTTAGGCCATATGAACCAGCCCTGTGTAAGTTAGTCATCCAACCAGGATTAAACAAACCATGGCTAAGAGTGATGGAAAACCTGGCCACTCCCTATAAAGGAAACATTGCATTCTTTCATGCACATTTAATTTTTGATACTAGATTTAAATCTTTTTTTTTTTAATGAAGAACACAGGAGTTTGGGTGGATTTTTTCTCAATGGGGGAAACTATAGATGGATTCTTTTCCCTCTGTCATATATCAGGAAAATCCTTGGAATTCCCCAGAGTCTGATGCTAAAGAATAGGTGTCATTGATGCTTGTGCCCCGGCTGCTGGATGTATGAGAAAGCCATATAGAGACCAAGAGGCTTTGTGCCCCTTGGGAATTTGTGGAAGGGGGAAGAGGTTGCTAACTGTCTACAAGTAATCCTCACTTAATGACTGGTCACTTAGCAACCATTCAAAGTTACAACGGACCCTGCCAAAAGTTAGTTATGACCCGGTTCTGGAGTTCTGATGGCTGCATTCCCCCACAATTCCATGAGCACACGTTGAGTGCTTGGCAACCAGTTCACCTTTATAGCTGGTTGCATCATTCCACAGTCACATGTCCATAATTTACAACATTTCTTTTGCCAGTTTATGGCCTTTTCAGACAGTTTTCAGCAAAAAATAAACTCCCATAGGAATACATCGATTCTCTTAACAGTCACAAAATGTCGTAAAATGGCGTTTGGTCATGTAGGTGGCTTGACTTACGACTGTCATGAGTTACAATGGAAATTACAGGTTCCCTTATGGCTGTAAGTTGTGGAGTAGGAAATGGCAAGATAAATGCTTTGATCTTAATTGCTGTGCCTTAGAGCCAGCTTCAAATTTGAGCAAAATGCCTTTTGGTGAGCTCTTGCCTCTAACCATTGAAGGGCAGCATCATTTATGTGAAAACAAAAATCAGATACTGGACCAGTACATGCCCTCAGCTTACAGCCAATTATGATGTGATCTACAGTTTGACATAGGAGCCCGCAATCACACTGAGGGGAGGATACTATGCCCCATTTATTCAGAGAGTCCCTGCAGACGCCGTGTGAGGTGAGAATCCTATTCAGGATTGTCTATTGCTGACGTGGTAGTTCAAAGCCTGGCACCTTTTTTTGTGGAGTCATTTATATGTCCTCGTATGTCTGGGCATTCAGCAACCCATTTGGCTTTCCATTGGAAATCGATGTTAAAGTTGTTGGGCAGATGTTGTGCACGTGCCAGTAGGGGCTTCCTGGATTCGAGTCTATTTGAGCTATTCCAGTATGGCCATGCTGATGCCATCCATGACTTATTGAGGTGCTCTTGTGAAGGACCAACTGGGAACACCACACACTTCACACTGTATATCTTTTGCCTGTATTTTACACCTTGAACACACATGTAATTTGAGCTAGGGCTCAATCTCAAAAGCTTGATATTTGATTAGCTCTACCACTCTTTTCCTTTGATAGCAGGGCTTTGGGCCGAAATATGCAAAGAATCAAAAGGAATGAAGTGTGCCTAAGTATGCTTGAAATGTATACTTCCATTTCCCCCAAACTACCAGCCTCACTTTCTCTCTGTGGAGTATAATATTTCTGTCTCCCTTTGCACCTAGGACCTTAGTCCCCCCCCCCAAAAGCACATGATGGGAAGAAATGTGTTAGTTTTCAGGTGCCAAGGTTCTTCAGGTGCCTCACACTACCTACTCTGTACTTTCCCTCCTATATGCCAACTGACAAGTATACTATTCTCTGCATTTGCACGCTTTGGTTTGGACAAATTGCTTGCATATTTTTCTATATCACAGAGTGCAATCAATAGTCTTGGCAATTTGATATCCTCTCATTAGGGTGCTTAATTTGAGGCTTGTTGCATTCTCTCTCTCTCTCTCTCTCCCTCGTGATCAAGGAGCGTTTTTCTCCCTTTTTTTAACACTTTCAATTCAGCTGAAAAGAAGAGTGCTTCTGAGTATCTCCAGACTGCATCCAATTCTACTGAACAGTTTTAACAGATTCAGGATTAAGAATAGAGCCATTTTCAAAACCAGCCACGAACTCCTGTATCTCTATTGTTTTTAAAACACTTAAATGATTTTTACCTCCGATTACAAATGTGCAATTGCATTAGTACATTAGCCTTACTGTACATCTCTGTTTTGATTCAAAACATTTGAGGTTGAAACTGTAGGAGAGCTTAACTGTAGATCCATTGTAGATACTCAAGATGAGGAATTACTGAGTCAAACAAGATTTGCCATGAAATATTATTGTATTCTTATCAGTTGCACAACATCAGTTCTGTGTGAATGAAACACTGGAGGAAATTCTTAACATTGGATGATGCACTGCATTCTCATGACATATCTACGTCAAATATAGCCTTAAGGAGTTGCATTTGCCCAACATGTAATACTTGCCTAAATTTAATCTTGTTTTATTTTGTTTTGCTGTGGCTATCTTGTCCAGACTGGCCCATTTGATTCAATGTCCTATGTGACTCTTAAACATGAGCTGATATAAGTTAGCAAAATTAAGTGTATTCTGCAAAGACTGCCCCCCCCCCCCAACCTTTGACAGTTAGACATTTCCATTGATACTGCTTTTCAGAAATCCTTTACTCTCCTTCCCCAGTTCAAAAAAAAAGTCAGGCACAATTAGGTTACAGTTTTTAAAAATTTATTTGAATAATATAGTTGTCAGTTAACACTATACAAAACTCTGAGTGGGAGACCATGAAAAGGATCCCCATGATGTCGTCCAGCTTAAGGGAATTACAATATTTCAGGACATCTTTGAGAAACAAAACACATAGAGCAAAACAAAAGGGAAATAAGAATCTTTTTCCAGGAAGAAGTCAAATAGATTTACAAGCCAGAATATCTCTGTAAAAGGAATGGGGCTTAATGCTTTTGTTCAAAGTCCTATTTCTTTCTGATGAATTTCTTTCTATCCATGTCTGAGGCAGGTGGTTGTAATAGGTAAAGATCAATGGTCAGGGAAGAAACAGACCCCTTTGTTTACCCAGGCCCCTGAGAATAGCCAAAACCTCCACTAATTATTAACCAGAGAGCAAATAGCTCCAGTCCAAGGCAATTGTAGGGTCAGGGTTCTTTCCCACCGCCCCCCCCCCCCATCCACTCCAAACAACTTTTTTTACTAAATCCAAACTAGCTTCTTTGCTCCCTTCAGACTTTTTTTCCCCTGCATTATCTTTGCAGGTAATTCTGGCCTTTGTCCAATATTCACATCTTTCATAAATCATGTGTTATTTATGTAGGTTTGGGTTGGTTACCTTTTCTCATTAAGTCCCCAATTCTTTCAGTCAGACGCATTCCATTCCCCTTGTGTTCGTTTCAGAATGAAATTCACCGTTTTTCTTCAACTCTGTCTCTCTCCTTATTCCGTAAGTTCAGATTTTGACCAAACAATGGCTTTCGTTTCAGAGCAGCCAAAAGGATTTATACAACAGCCAGTTCTCTGTGCCATTTTCTGTTCCTCTCATTATTTAATTTGCCTGCTTCTTGGTCTATTCTCATGGCCTCCTGCTCTTGGTACATCTGCCTGAGCTGACCCAAAGCAATTTGCTGATTGAGACAAAGGATATTTGTTTGTTTGTTTGTTTGTTTATATAAGGAGGACATCCAGGTGACTCTGAGCAGCTTACATTTTTTTAAAAAAAATATGAAAACCATATAACAAAAAATAACCATGTACATTCAGAAAAACAAAAACACCAAGCAAACAACTGTTGGGGCTCTACACCCATCCTACCCCAAAGACTTCGAAATATTTTGGAACATCATCAGAATGAGAGCCTTATCCCAAAGGTGCTTTTTTCATGAGGCAACTGGGCTTTGTTTTTGTTTTTTTGCAAATGACCAGCTCTCTTCAAGAAGTATAAATCTTGCCATCCAGTCAGAGCTGAAGAAGCTTCTTGAATGAGAAGCAAACCGTCTTCAAAGAAAAACAAGGAAGTCCAGTTGCCTCATGAAAAAAGCACCTTTGGGACAACCATGGCCTGGATGACTGAGAATCTCCATAGACAATGAGACCCTTAGAGATTTCTGGATGGGATGCTGTTCCAGCGGACAGATACTGCAACAGAGAAGACATACTTCCTAGTTTTCCATACTGCTTATTTAAAGGGATTTAGAATGCATCCTCTTTGCCTAATCTTACCGGGTGGATAGAAACTATTAGAACAGGCAATTCTCAAATAAACAGGCCAATGAAGGGCTTCATAGGTAATAATCAGCACCTTAAATTACACCTGGAAACAGACTGGAAACCAGTGCAGCTCCCACAGCAGCAATGAAAAATGAGCAAACTAGAGCATGAACATCATTGCCTGCACTGCTGCATTCTGGAACATAACTTCCAAGAGGTCTTCAAAGGCAGACCCATCTGCATCATATTGCAGTAGTCCATTCATGAGCTCTCTAGGGCACAGGTGAGTATCTAAAGGGCCTCCCAATCTAGGTACAGCTGCAACTTGTGCAACAGACAAATCTGTGCAAAGACCCTCCTGGCCACAGCTTGCTACCTGCTCTTTGAATAAGAGCTATGTATCCAGAATGATCCTCAGGTTGCCTACAGCCTAAAGTGGGGGAGTACCATCTCATATAAAACTAAACATGGAAAGTCCCCAGATCAAGGGTGTGTGTGGGGGGGATATACATATAGTCCATTTTATCTTGTCAGGATTGAATCCATTTGTTCCTCTCCATCGAGACCTGAACAACCTCTAGACACTGTGACAGGACATTGACAGCATCATCTGGACAGTCTGGGATCAAGATGGGTATCATTTGATACTGGTGATACTGACAGATGATCTTATCTAACAGTTTCATGTAGTTGCTGAATAAGAGGGGAAAGCATCAAGCCCTGATGCACCTCATAAACAAAGAGCTCTGAGTGCAACATCCCCTCCCCAAACACTGACTGGAATTGACCACTGGAGCAAGAGGAGAACCACTATAAAATGAGGGCTCCCATCCCCAAACCCTGCAGCTGGTCCAGAAGGATACTACGATCATTGGTACTGAAACCCACTGAAAGATCAAGAGCACCACTCCTATCCCAGCTTCACCAAAGATCATCAGCAAGTACAACCAATGCTGTCTCTGGATTGTTCTGTACTATACTATACTGTACAGCCTGAAACCCGACTTAAATGGATCCAGATAATCTCTTTCCTCCAAGATCCTCTGCAGCAGTTGCCTGACCACTTTTCATTATGGCAACATTCTGTTCAAAAGTCAACTGGTTGGAAACTTAACTCATACTTCATCATCGCTGACAGGGCTGCTTATGAGGACATCCAGCTGGTTTAGAAGCCCAAGGCACACCTTGTGCCTCACAGTGCAGTCTTCCAAGAGAAGGAACAGCCTGAAGTCTTTGAAGAGACAACAGGAAAAAGGAGAAGACCACTACTTTGGCCTGAGATAGCTACAATACTTCATTTTCCATATGGCAAAGCCATTGCTATCATGCTGTTTCTATTCTTCTTCATCTAGCTTATTTTTCACCTCCATGCACATGTTATGCACTGTTAACCTATCCATAGACTTGTCCTAAACTTGCCTTTGTTTGTTCAGCTGTCCCATTTGTTCCTGCATTCCACTTTTGTTTGCTGATGTATTCATCTCATTGAAAAAGATTTGTTCGTTCTCTCACACATCCCTTTATTTGTTCACATTTCCTCAGTCCTCACTCCACATCATTCATTATACTTGTATAGCCACACATACACGCACATATATACATGCACCAACATTCCAGTGTTGCCAGATATCATAGCTGAACCCAAACTGATAAGGTTGTCCTATCTTCTGGTTACAGAGGTCCTTGGGCCAATAATGCCTGTCCTAGTTTGGGTCTTCCAATATCTGGCAAATTTCACCACAACAACTGCTCATACATAGTCCTTCTTGTCAATTGTACTGCCTGGTGGAGCAGTAGATCTGGCTGGAACAGAATAGGCAATACGGCCTGGGTAACGGTTGTCCCGTGGTGGGCAGGAGCAGCACAGGAGTGATCCTCCAAGGAGCAGTAAGGTAGAAGCTGCCCAACCAACATAGAGAGCAGCCCCCAGTTCTCTTTTGAGGGGTTCAGCCACAATTGGATTGTAAAAGTCACGGATGATGGAGTTGGCAGACCAACAGACAGGAATAAGTGCGAGAAGTCCTGAGACGATAAAGAAGGCACCTGAGGTAATGACAATACGTGCCTTGGCACCTTCTTCCTCCACGCAGTTGGTACACTTGGCTCCAACAATACTCACCAACAATGCCAGGACAGCAAGCACCACAGAGATAACCATGAGGGCCCGGGCAGCTTGGACATCTTGAGGCAGGGCTAGCATGGAATCATAGATCTTGCACTGCATCTGGCCAGTACTCTGTACCACACAATTCATCCACAGTCCCTCCCAGATTATCTGTGCCACAACAATGTTGTTTCCGATGAATGCTGAAACCTTCCACATGGGCAATGCACACGAAAGGATAGTCCCCAACCAGCCAAAGATGCACAGAGCCATAGCCATGATCTCTAGCCCCGCAGATGCCATTATAGCTATCCTTCACTTTGGCTATAAAATGCACACCTCTTTTTTTTTCTTCTGCTGCCCTCTGGGAAGGCCAAGGATGATGGATTATGGACAGAAACACCAAGAGACAAGTTGTTTTTGGTAGAAATCAATGAAGACGAGAATTCAGAAAATATTCCTTCTCAATGGCGGTACGCAACATCAGAAGTCTATGTTTTCACCCTGAAAGCAAACTCCTAACAAATAAATCCTAAAAGAATATTGCACTCATGTGGCTGTCCAAGACAAGGAAACTTACGGAGCTTTTCATTAAAATTAACTCTCTTTAGTAGACTAGCGAGCAGAACTGTTACAGAAGAGGCCTTCTTGGGTTACCTGCGTATGGAAAGCAGCTTCGAAGATGGCAATCTATAGCTTCCGAGAGTCGGTTTTTGATGTAGGGTCATCCAGAAATAACTGTCTGTGAGGTGTCACTTTAGGAGCTGGGTTGGAGAAGGATAGACCAAAGTCTGAAAGGTGAAGAACCCCTAAAGGGGAAATAAGGATAAATCCAGTGCTATCTTTTCTCGGTGGCTCCGACAACCTGTTTGTTATTGCATTGTTCTCCTTCACAGGTACCTGTTGTCTAGAAGGATCCCAAGGGAGCCTGAGCTTAGGGACAGCGGGGCGGGTTATATGAACCCCCAACAGGTGGCTGGGAGGGGCAGAAGACCAATTTGAGAAGGGCATTGGGGGATCCATGGTAACCAAGGCCTGGGTGGTGGTGTTATGGAGAGAGTTTGAATATTTCTTTATTTTCTGCTGGCTAGTTGGGAAGCTGCCCATTCCAGAGGAGAAAGAAGGGGGAGAGGAAGAGGCCGAGAAAAACAAGCAAGGGTGGAAAGGGAGGGAGGGAGGGAGGAGGAAAGACAGAAAGACATAGAGGGAGTTATTGTGGTCAAATTCTTCTAGAAGAGAAATTTAAAAAATGGAAACTATTAGATATTCATTATGCCAACCAGGCATAACTCCAGAGTTACATAGAAGGGTCACCTCTACTATTTAAATTAACTGAACGCTTAGCACAGGGGTCCACATGCATACATGTCCACACAAGCGCATGCACAAACATCCCTTTATTTTCATTACACAAATGCAACTCTCTCTAATAAATGCATAACAACAGAAGCTTTTGTGAAGTTCATTTCGATAAGATAAAATATTTTCCTGAGTTGCATTTAAAGAATAGACAGCACAACTATTGTTAACAGTGGTTGATCACAAAACATTTGTTGGGAGCAGCATAATCTGACATTAGTATTTTACGTTAATGTGCGTGATATGATTAAAAACACTCAACTTTCTCCCAATTCAAACCAAAGAAGACGGAATTAAACTTTGTTCTGATTTTTTGTATTTTAGTGGATTTAGTCCTGTTGTTAACTGTATGTCAGACTAAGGCACTTTTGGCTCAGTGTGTTGGGAGAACCCAGTCAATTTTGGTTAACTTAATAAGACATTATAAAGCATAGAGTACTGTGGCTTAATGTTATGTGCTAATCCAGTCATTGGGACTTAATTTACAGATGTGCCTATAGATGTTGTGATTAGGGTTATTTTAACACCCAAACCCAGTTAAAGAATTGTGATTCTGGATGAGTTCCTTAACTGCAGTATGAAACCCAGGATTACAATTGATCTAAACCTTGGTCTGGCATAGTGTTTCTCAACATTACCCATTTTGGATGTATGGATTTCACATCCCACAATTCCCCAGTCAGAATTCTGAGAGTTGTGAAGTTCAAGTGTTTGTTTATGCACATGTGTGTCTGCATGCATGTGAGAGAGAGGGAAGATGGACCAAGTATCAATTTTAACTCCTTTTTCCAGCCTCAGGATGCAAAGCTAAGATACTAGAGTGGTCTCAAAAGAATGCCACCCCACCCATTCCATCTCTGTTCCTTCTGCCTCTTTTTTTCTTCCCCACAAATATGCAGAGAGGAGAAAGAGGGGCACCAACAGGATAAATGGAGATTAACTAGTTTAAAAGTCCATTTCCAGATGTCAACCCCTTTCTTCTCTTTGGCCTGGTATTGTACACCTACTAAGGGATTCCTCTGGTTCTTTACCTCTTCTACTTGTTCTGGGAAAACAAGTGTTAATTGCTTTCCTTTTTGTGGGTAGATCTCTCAGGACATGTAGACTTTAATCCACATCTGCCTCTATTGACTTTCTCTCATACATCACTCTTTTCTATCCAGTGAATCTATTGGTTAAAAAAAGAAATCAGATCAGACTAGAGCACTATTCTTTCTGTCCCTTGGGCTTTAAGAAACTAGCAATATTCTTGAGCTTTGGCTACAAGAAATTGGCAATATTCTTTCAAATAAAAAGCCTAGCATCTTTTCTGACCAACAAATTTTATTGAGAGGCACTAACTTTCAAGAGCTGCAACTCATTTTATCAGATGCACTGAGTGCTAGACTGATTTTAAATTGGGATAAGGCATGGTAGGGGATGGAAGTGAGGGGACAACAGGTTAGCTATGCAGAGGCAGGCTGTTTGTGAGACAAAGTATACATATCTTATCAACTAACACTTATAATGTGTTAAAAACCCTTTGTGTTTGTTGAAATCTTCTGAGATTGTCTGAAACCTTTGAGTCAGCAGTCTTTTGCTGACTGATGCTGTTGGTCTCCCCCCCCCCCCCCAAGATGGTCATTGTAAGGTCTGGCACAGAGATTGAAATGCTGTGATATAACTTTTTCCTTGTTTTGACTCCTGATGTCAAACTTATGTCCATTCATTCTTTTGCAAAACGTTTGTCCCATTTGTTCTACATAGAATCTGTATCACATTAGGTATCACATGTATCACATTAGAAGACGTGCACATGAAGGCATGTCTCACCTTATGTGTGTATGTGTAGGAGCCTGCACAGTGCTGCTGAAATTGATGTGGGGACAAAATAAACATCTGGGTCAGTGGCAAATTCTGCTTTCCATGTTAGCATCACTATTCTGTTGTTTCTTGTTCTTTGTGAGAATCTGAATGCCAACTGCCACCTGAGAAAACGCAGTGTCATTGTCTAATGTTCTGATGTGAATGTTCCAACACTGGAAGTTTTTAAGAAGAGATTGGACAGCCATTTGTCTGAAATGGTATAGGGCTTCCTGCCTGAGCAGGGGGTTGGACTAGATGACCTCCAAGGTCCCTTCCAACTCTGTTATTCTGTATTCTGTAATGTGGATTGTAGCTTATTAATAATGCATTTGAATATTTTCAGCTGTGAGCTGTAAGAACCTGCAGTAGTCTGGCAGAACTCTTGTCCATTCCACCTTTTAAAACCCACCATTTCATCAATGAACCTGGCAAGGGAGAGAGGGAAGGGAAGGAATGCCTGCCAGTGAACATTAAAAAAAAAAAAAAGGTCCCTGCATTTCACTGATCAAAATCCCTTCAGAAGAGGGCAGAGCCTAACAGCCCAGGATAAGGGGGAAAACAACAACAACCAGTGACCAGAGGGGGGGGGGCTATCCTTGCCATAGCACACAGTAGTGGATTGGAAGGGAGAAAATGAAATGTAGTGCAGCAGGCAATGTAGGAAGTGCCACTTGTCTTGGAACAAGCAGATAAAAATTTTCATATGTAGCAAAAAAAAAGTTGACAGAGGTTGCCTCCCCAGGTGGTGGATGGGGGGGGGAGCAGAGGCTGACACCATGCACTCCTGTCCTTGCAGGGGCAATTGGTCACACAGATCAACCCTAATCCTAAATCTCATTGAACACAAAGGGCTTATTTCTGAGTTAAGCGTGTACCAGACTGTGTGGTGTGTAAACTGTCACATCCCCAGATATGACTCTCATAAGGCAAGCCTAAGACAGTCAAATAAAGTAATCGGGTAGTCTAACGGGAGTTTTCTATCTCCAGTTCAAAATGAGTCATGTTGCCCAAGACTGATAAGACGCTGACCACACATAACTCTGAAAAGAGTTGATAAGGTGGCAACCGCAATTGATAAACAGAAGATTAATTTTTGCCAGGCATAACTGTAGAAGGAGTTGCCTTCTAACCCCCAGATGGCCTTTTATTTTTTCTTTGTGGAACAAGTGGGGAAAAAAATGGGGCTCCCTATAGTTAACCCATAGTACTTGTCTGTACTATACAAAGAGGCATCTGGATTTTTGCACTGGAAAATTCAAGAGCCATAGATAGACAGACAGACAGACAGACAGACAGACAGACAGACAGACAACATTTATTATCATTTTTTTACTGTGGGCACAATGGCACACATTAAAAATGAAATTTAGTTGCTTGCTCTCAAGTATACACATACATAACACACATTTAAACATACTATAAACAACATACGTATAGACCTACACCCTTACATATAAATAACATATAAATATTAATCACTGACCATCTTGAATACGTTACGGAAAGAGTTCACAAGGTTAACACTATATGGAACGAAACTGTGACCGAATCTGGATGTTCTGTTTCGGATACCACGAAGCCTCCTCCCAGAAGGTAACAAGGAAAACAGATTGTGAAGAGGATGTGTAGTGTCCCAGACAATCTTGCGGACCCTGCTCAAGCAATGCTTATGTACTATGTCCTGGATGGAAGGGAGGGAACTGCCAATAATTTTTTCAGCCATCCTCACCACTCTCTGCACCGCCTTCCTGTGTGAAGCAGTGATGCTTCCAAACCAGACTGTAATGTTGTATGACAGGATGCTCTCGATCATCCCTCTGTAGAAAGTGTAAGAACGGGGGAAGGAAGATGTGCTTTTCTCATTCGATGCAGAAAATGCAGGCGCTGCATTTTGTCGGGGTTATGGAGGGTGTGGAAAACGAAAATATTGGCTATTGTTCTTATATGCAAGGTTTAGGCCCAGGTAAACTGAATCAGGCCTCATGGACAAAGTATTGAACCAAAGTCTGTGCTATGCTTAATTTTGCCGTTTGCAATTGTATTTTACTTAATATGATTTTGCTAAGCTTGCTTGTTTCAAATATATTTAGAACATAAGGACTGGAACAGTAAGAAATAGAGAACTGAAAGTAGCTGATGGATGCAGGTTCCAATGTACATGGGTTTATGTGGAAAGTTATGTTCAGCAGAAGATCAGCAGGAAGTCAGTAGAAAGTCAGCAAAAGTCTGCAGACTATCTGACTACAGTCTTAGAACGGGAAAGGGTATAAAGAGTTGGGTCTGGACCTGATTGATTTGCCATCGGCCTATAGCTGTCCCTTTTGGATTCTGCTATACCACATGGTCCTCATTGCAATGGGTTATTAATGTAAGTGATGTTCTGTTATTATGCTTGCTATGTTCCAAATTATTAGCAAAATAAACCTCTGAATCTTAAAGTAAGAATTATTGTTTTGTGTTGCTGTCTCTTGTCTTTTCCATTGGGTTTTTTCACAAGAGGAATGAGCAATCAAAGTAACGGAGGAAATCTCAAGGGAAGAGATCAACATTTCAAGCATGAAAGCAATAAATATTTTTGTAACATTTTAAAACCTAAAATCCTTAATTATTTTCACCCTCATTATTATTCATATTAGTAGTGTCTTTGTTCACTAAATTTGAGCTAATATACTTGACTCAGTTATTCCAATTATCACCTTATGAGATAGGTTAAACCAGACAAAGTGACAATCTGAAGTCTCTTCTGTACTTTATAGCAAAGAAGATGGGATTTTGATTTTGACTTGCCTTCCAAAGCTGACCATTGCAATATAGCCTTCACAATTTGCTAACTCCCAAAATTCCTTTATCCCAACAACAGCCATACTGGCTGGGAGATTACAGTATGGAGTTGTCCAACATTACATCTGGGAGCATCAGGTTACAGAAGTATTCTAAGCATAAATTACTACTGAAAATATCTTGCTCTGTCATTATTCACTGCAGCAAGCTATTCTGCCTTTCTACTGCAAAGTTGTAGAGCACTAGGAAAATATTGATTACTTGATTGTCTAATACTCTTATCGCTCTCTGGTAAATCCTCTTTTCATCTTGTCTTACCATTTGAAGATGCCCAGTTGAAATGCCATTTATCACAACTACTAAAATTATAACCCTGTGGAACATCTGGATCAGGGCTTTCTCACCGGCTACTTATAGTAGGAGAAAAACTGTCATTCCTGGCAATGGAATAGCTTTTTTCCAATGCAGTGGCAGTCTTCCATTAGGCTGGAATCAAGGCGTAAAAATATCTGTGCTAGGGTTTGAACCCTCTACTAGGGTTTGAACATGAGCATCTCCTCATCACTATTCACATGCTTATTTTCTCTGTTTTTTAAAAAAAAACTAATACCTTCACCTTAATCCTATTGAGAGCTGTTAAATACATTCTGCAAATGCACAGGCAGTATAGTGCTATGTAGTGCATTGGATTTGATCTCCAAAAGGTGTTTTGGAGCATGTGTGAGAAAAAGCCCAATTTTTTGGATATAACACCAAAAGTGCTTTAGTGCTGAGCAGCAGTTGCTGGTCAAGGGGAAACAGCAGATTATTGCTGCTTTGATATTCTTCAGGAAGTATCCAGCTGAGCATGGTGTGATCCAGCAGACTAGATGGCTTGCCAGTTTAACCTATGAGAGCTGTTTTATATGTGTTATAATAGAGGACATGCCCTCTGATCTGCTAATCCAGTTATGTAGGATTCAACACTAGCTATAGTGTGAAGGAAATGTCACTTTTTATATAGTTTAATTGGGGTTGGCATTTTCCAGTATCAAGCCCCTTTTTATGGATCATGGAGCCTCCTCTTGCTGAAAATCAACAGTGCAACTTCTACCATTTTTAGGTAAAAAGTGCAAAAACACCATGTAAACTAAACAGGCTTCATACAATTAAAATGAACAAAGTCCTCAAAAAATAAAAGCTAAAAAAATAGCCCACAAAACTTTGCCTACTTTTATTTTATGCATGTTCTTCTTTGAAATTGATCAAATTACAAACTTAAACTAGCTAATGAAGACACTGGAAAAGATGTCTCTTTGAACAAATCTGCTTGTTTCCTCCTCAGCCACTGCTTAATTTCCCTTTAAAAATGTTTTCAATGCTATTATTTGCTTCATTTTTCAAATTATTGCATTCTCAACACATTTTTATTATCTTTACAGTCATTCAGAGGTATATAGATAGTACTTTGCATATGCAGAGTCTTTAAGTATATGCATGTATTATAGCATTGGCATATCCTTCATCTTCAGACAAATGACAAAAGACTATGACTGGATTAATACAGTATAATGAACCACAAATGAGCCATTCACATATTAACTTAGCATACTGTGTCACCTAAAGTCCATCAAATTAGTTTTGTGGTTTAAATGCTGTGGCAATCCAGCTATTGTGTTGGTATGTTGTATGAGAAGGAGCATTTTATTAAGCCATAATGATTCTATTTCATTGAACAAAACTTATTATACAAACATAGCAATTGTGTTTCTGATTTAAATTCATTAGGCTTGCTTTTCCATAAATTGATGTGACCATGTTATCTTCTGCAGCCATTTTGTCTATAGCAGCCATTTTGTGAGCATGCCCACAACATGCTGTCAAAATTCCAGATGTTCTCATTATCCCTGTACAACAGCTGTGCAGTAGGGAGATAAAGTAGTTTATAAATGCACTGATTTGAGTTAGTATTTGGGTCTCAGTCCAAGCAACCTCACAGAGTTGTTGTGGGGAACAACAGGAGGTTAAACTACGTATATCACCTTGAGGGCCTAAAAATAATGTCCTCATTTATTATTAGAAAAAATAATAAATAAATCAACAACAAATAAATAATACAATATTTTTCCTGAAAAACTCTCTAACACTGGTTATATAAAACATGGGTGAATTGAATGCAGTACAGGTAGTCCTTGACTTATGAACACAATGGAGCCCAAAATTTATGTTGCTAAGCAAGACAGTTGTTAAGTGAGTTTTGTCCCATTTTCAGAGTTAAGTGAATCACTGCAGTTGTTAAGTTAGTATAATATGGTTGTTAAGTAAATCTGGCTTCCCCATTGTCTTTGCTTGTCGGGAGATTGCAAAAGATGATAACGAGCCCAGGACACAGCAACCGTAATAAATATGAGTCAATTGACAAGCATTTGAATTTTGATCACATGACCATGGGAATACTGCAACGGTCAAAAGTCGCTTTTTTTCAGTGTCATTGTCACTAAACAAACTGTTGTAAGTCAAGGACTACCTGCATTTACATGTCACTCTTGCTTTTGTACATTTGCTGGACTACGTTTGAAATTATAATCAGAGCAATAAGAGTAAAGAACTTCATTATCATTCTCCAAAGTGCTCATGGAACAGCAGGTTTCCCATCCTTTCACTTGTCCGCACAACGCTCCTGTGAGGTAGGTAACCTAGAAAAAAGTGTAGCTCCTCCAATTCACTTCACTTCGGAGTTCAACTGAATAAATCCAAATTTGGGATTGCTCCTTGCTGAGTCCAACACTCCAGCCCAGCTGCTCCGCACAGCATCTCTGAAGCCCTGCCAAACCAAGATAGTAGTCCTGGGTGAATCACCCAGGTTGACAGGGAGGCCGGGGTGACCTGGGTCAGTTCCCAGAGGGAGGTTACTTGAAACCACCGCTGGCTGAAAGGGGCGAAAGAAGGAGGCCGCTGGGAGGCACGGGCAAAGCTGGCTTTCTAGGTCATTGCTGCCTGCAACTAGTGCCCATGTTCCCGCTTTGCAGAAGATAGGATCACGTTGCCAAGGGAGACGAACTGGCCCGGGGAACAAAGGCAGGCAGTGAAGGGAGACCAGGGCCAGCTCACCTGGGAGAGATCAAGTGTCCAACCAGCTTGTTTCCCCGCCGACCAGATTCCAGGGGCGCCATCTGGCGGCCAGCAAAGAGGGAGCGCGCCTTCCAAAAATGCCTTTCCAAAATTGCCCCTCCCTTCTCTCCCATCTTCACCCAGGAGCGCGGGGTGGGCCGGTTTGCCCGGAGCAAAAATGATGATCGCAAGAGTTGAGCGCCTGCTTTAAGCGAAAAACACTTTTCCCTTCTTAGGTCACAGGCAGTTTGAACACAAGAGTCGATCTGAAGTGTGTAGCCGCCAAATGCAAATGAGCAGGTGCTTCCCTCCCCCCCCCCCCCCCCCCCCGCTTCGGTTATTTTACTTTGCTTTCCGCGCATCGGGTTTGTAGCTTCCAGGCCTTCTTTGCGGAGATCGTTACTGTGTTCAGCCGGGTAACTCCGGTTTGTGCTTGCTTGCAAAGGTGGATTGGGAACCACATATGTTCGTCAACAGCCAATCCGAAGGAACGGCCCATTGCTTTGCCGCGCCACGATTCTAGAGCCGAAAATTGATCTCTCTGCCCCTTGCCATTACTTCACGCTGCTGGGAGCTCACTTTCCTTCGCTGCATTTTTATTTTGTATTTTGTGGTTAGCTGTTTTTCCACCCATGTAAAATCCAAGGAAGGTGAATTCTTCTCATTTTTTTTTAAAGAAGCTCTTACAATACAGGTACTCCTCAACTTACAACGGTTCACTTAGTGACCTTTGGAAGTTACAACGGCACTGAAAAAAGTGACATGACCATTCTTCACACTTATGACCGTTGCAGCGTCCCCATGATCATGTGATTTACATTTGGATGCTTAACAACTGATTCATATTTATGACGCTTGCAGTGTCCTGGGGTCACGTGATCATATTTTGCAACCTTCTGCCAAGCAAAGTCAATAGGGAAGCCAGATTCACTTAACAACCCCTGTTGCTAATTTAACAACTGCAGTGATTCAGTGAACGAATGTGGCAAGAAAGGTTATAAAATGGAGCAAAACTCGCTTAACAAATTTCTCACTTAGCAACATAAATTTTGGGCTCAGTTGTGGTCGTAAGTCGAGGACTACCTGTACACCAACTACCATTGGGATGGTATAAAGTTCTAACCATTTAGAGCAGAACACCATTTGTAACTTGGAGGTATTGCATTTTGACAGCAGGTGCTGGGCTCATTCACAAAATGGCTGCCAGGGGACACTTCTTCTTCTTCTTGTGCCATATCCGTTATCGGACGTTGGCGATCATGTTGGCAATCCTGTTTTTATCAGCAGCCGCACAAAAAAGTGCTGCTGAGTTTTGTCCAAACCAGTCCCTTAGATTTTGAAGCCATGATGTTCTTCTTCTGCCTGGACCTCGTTTGCCTTCAATCTTTCTTTGGAGGATTAAATGGAGTATGCCGTATTTTTGGGTGTCCGATCCACAGTCGAGATGATTCTAACTTTCGTGTTTTAATGTTTGAGATTCCACTGCTCCAGGAGGATTAAACTTCTTAAACTCCTATTTCTGATCTGGTACACCAGCTTATACGTAACAGCCGCTGTAAATCCACATTTCAAAGGTTCTAGTCTCTTCAGGTGGCCTTCTGTCAGTAGACACTATCTACTCCATAGAGCAGGATAGAAAAATATAGCATCTGACAAGCCTGATTTTCAGTCTTAGGCTTATGTCGTGACTGCAGAAGACCTTTTTCATTTTGAAGAATGCTGTTCGAGCTTTCTCTATCCTTGTCTTTACTTCAGCGGTCATGTCCCAGCTTTCATGTTAGAACCGAGGTGCGTGATCCTTTCAACTTTTTCTAGTGGTATTCCTTCTGAATTTATTGGTGGTAAATTAATGGGTTGTTTGCTGACGACCATGATCTTGGTTTTTGAGGTGTTAAGCTTCAAGCCGTATTTTCCAGATATTTCGGTGACTCTGTTGATGAGGAGCTGAAGGTCTTCATACTTACTGGCAAGCAGAACTGTATCGTCAGCATATCTTAAGTTGTTGATCCAAACACCGTTTACTTTGATGCCAGCATCGATGTTCTCCAGTGCCTCATTGAAGATTGACTCAGAGTAGATATTGAACAACAGTGGAGACAGAATACATCCCTGTCTGACCCCTGTCAGGGACACTTGCTTACTCTAAAAGTGACTGTGGCCGTGGCATCATCAGTCACAACATGCACATTAACCAGAAAGTGAATAGTATCCAAGATAAACCAGAAATCGTAATAATTTGTGCAAATGGAAGTTTGCATTCACAACCTAGCACTTTCCTATTTATTCCCTTTTAATTTAAAATCTCTTCCCAAAATCACTTAGAGCCTAGTAAGCACCAAGGGAGATATCTGAGAGTGCTCTGTTGTTATTACTTACCTCTGCCCTGTTTATAATTTATGCCAAAGCTAATAACTGGTTTAAGATGCTGCACACGTGTGTTTTACCCAGGGGATAATGCCGAAACTGGAACAGTCCAGTTAGTGACAAATGAGGAAGATTTAAGAGTTGAAACCCATCCAATATTAAACGTTGATTAACCCATTGACACTCAGCAGCCATCAGGAGCAGAACAGAATGGCCCCGGCATAAAACGTCAGGGTAAGCCAAGTTAAACAAATGCATTTGTCACACACGACTAGATAATGGATTATGCAAAAATCACAACACTCAGGAAAGAACTCACATTCCAAGGCCAATTCAGGGCAAGAAGTGTCACTCCCCAAGGAAGATGTCAAATAGAGCAGAATATTTGGGGATCTGGGTGGCACCTGGGCTGGGTTTGAGGCCAGAGGCTAATGCTTAGCGATACTGTAGATCTCAGGACACACATTTTTCAAATAAGTATTGCCTATTCGTAACAATCTCCTGTATAAAGTGTGCACAGGTTAAATGTGCAGCCTGGATGTGTGAGGAGTCTTATCTCTTTTGAAATGAAGCTCCCCAAATTAATGCTTCTCTGTTTCTTTCTGGATACTTGAACAAAAAAGGGGAAGGGGAGCAGAAAGGCTACCAATATTTCCTCTAACTATTTATAAATGAGGACCCAATTCATATATAATTACGGGTAGTCCTCGACCCCTGACCATAACTGAGTCTAGAATTACAGTCATAAGTCTTTGCAGTAATACAGTTAGTGCAGCATCGTGTGACCAGACCCAATTTTTCAGTATTTTTTGTGGCAATCATTAAGCAAATCCATTTTACCTAATGGATATTTTTTGCCAGAAACTAAGTAAACTCTGGAAAGCAGTAAAAAATGTAAAACAAATCACAGTCATATGACAGCGGGACACTGCAACTGGTTATAAAGATGGGTGGCTTGCCAAGGGCTTGAAATGTCATTAGGATTAGAACTGTGAAAATTGTTGGCCAACTTACGGATGCTTTACAATCAGTATCATAAAACATTTTAGAATTAAACCAATATAGCTTAGATTAGTTTTGAATGAAAACAGAAAAGGCAGATTAGGTCTTATGGTAAACATTTTATCACATTCTTAAAACCTTCCTTAGGTTGGCTGGGGAATTCTGGGAGTTGAAGTCCATGTATCTTAAAAGTTGCCAACGTTGAGAAACACTAACTTAGACTCTTTAGGTAATCTTGACACCGTTGTAGAGAACACAGGCACCCTGAACATGCTTAGAAAACCACAAGGCTTTGAGCACTGAAAAGAGATGGGAGAGGCAGAGCACAGAATGGGACAACTTTCCTGGACCAATTTGCTATGGCCAATCTGCTGCAAGATAGCTCACCATCGCCAATTAGCCGCAGGACAACTCACCGCAAGAGAATTCCACATGGGATAACTCAATGCGATAAATGGTATCTGCCATTATTTCTTTAACAAAAATGGAAATAATGTCAAAGAAACAGTGGTGGATAACATTTATCGTGTTGAGTTATCCCACATGGAATTGTCTGTAACAAGTTGTCCCACAGCAAGTTGTCCCACAGCGAGTCGGCTGTGGCGACATAATGTGGGGAGTTGGCCATGGCAAATGGTCCTAGACCCGGCAGAGCAATGATGGATTCCTACTGCCATCTGTACTCACCCACCCACTTTTATTGCACACCACAGACAAATCTGCTTGGTGTACAGAAAGCTCCAGAGGGGAGCAAAACATGAGGATTTTTGCATAAATTGGCAACTAAGAATGCTGTCAAAGGACCTCCCACCCTGATAGAAAAGAGGGCAAACCTTCAAGACAGGTGATGATGGGGCCATGACTTGGACAGAGAGCCAGCACAGTTGAGGTGAAGCGGTTGAGAGCTAGGCAGATTTTGCGAATGGAAATTTTAGGGACAGCAGCTAATCTGTAAACTCTGAGCTTAGCTAAATAGGGCTATCAATGCCATCTATAACATTTTTTAGCTGGAAAGGTAAATTGCTTTTTTCCCAGACCAAAATGTTTGACAACTGCTAAACTAGATTATGTTGGGAATCTTGCTAATATCTGGAAGCAAGGTTTGATAAAAGTAAACCCTTGTTTCAAGTTTCCTTCTTCTGCACTGTTTCTAATCTTATTTCTTTCCATGTGTTTGCTGCCTCTTCAAATATTATTACTCAGATTGTTGCTAACATAACTGAAAACAAAGGGCTTCCAGATTTAGCTATCTGTAAATGTAGACAGTCTGTAATCAAAGAACTTAATTTATCCATCTTGACACAATGGTGACATATTTCTCCATAGAAATCAATGAGCTTAACAAACCAGTTCAGAACACATAAGGATATTCATTTGTATAAGGAAAGAAACTCTGACGAGCCCCTGAAGAGTTTTCAAGATCGGTGCCAATAAAAATGAGAAATCAGTACATGTTTGGCTAACTGGTTGAACCCAATACCTGTCAGGAGGAAGGTAGTGTGTAACTAGACAGAGATATAATATTTAGTTTGGGACTCACCACCTAAAACTTTGCCTTGCCTTGCCTTCTTTGTGTCTTGGCAAAACTTACCAATCTGAGAACAGGGCACGTCTTGGATTAAATCCGAGCCATAAACAAAGAGAAGGAAGAAATAGGGCAAGGAAGGTGAGATGGATGGTTCTGGCACTTGATCAGCCATTAATGACAATTGTAGGAAACCTTCAAACCTGTTTAGAAGCGTTGGCCAAGATGAGCTCATGTTCACTTGTTCTGCCCTCCCCATTAGGCCAAGAGTAATCCACTGGACAAAAATTTATTCTTTGCCTTCCAGTATTTCACACAGATAGAAAGGTGCTTCTAACCAGTTATTTCTCCCAAAGAGAATCCTTGACGTACAGGGTGCTTCCCTTTTCCTCCATCTTTTGCTATTTAAACAGTTTGTTCTGGGGAGTAAATTCGTTTTAGGTTTAGGTTTAATTTAGTTTTAGAGTAAGAATTTAACTGATCTCTTGCTATGTTTGGGAATACTACCGATGAGCATCTACTGGGAGGGGGGAATAGGATGTTCATAAAAAAATATGACAACTGCCGTCATTCTGTCCCTTTTTAAAGTGTGCCTTTGATGGCATTTTGAGATTTTTGACACTACAATTGACCTCTCAGTTACTGTAACATAGGGGTGTCAAACTGCCGGCCTATGGGCCGGATGCGTCATGCCAAAACCGTGCCCACTCCATTGCCGGCAATGGGAAAAAAGTCACGATACTTCGCGACATGTCACGTGACGTTGCGAGTTTGACACCCGTGCTGTAATGGAAGCTCCACTGTTAAAACCAGAAGTGCAATGAATGAGGGTGGGAGAGGCATATGTACAGTAGTTTGGCAGCATTTGTTGTGTGATTCCAGTGGGTTGGCTCAACATTTTTGGTTTTCTCTATTAAGTTTTGTATTAGTTTTGGAGAAGGATTCAGGGGTAATTTTCCATCTGTACAGCACCCCCAAAATGATTCTTAGTCTGCCCATTTTTAGAAAGGATTTGCCCATGTATGGAAAGTCTGCAACAGTCCTTAAACAAATGAAATTGGCCCATCTTGGCTTTATTATCCTTACTTCAGCACTAAGAATTTATTCAGCAGTCTTCCATCTGATTTTAAAAGCAGGAAGGAGATTATTCTTTGTGTTAAAGATAAACTAGTAAAAAATGCCACTATCCTGCAATGAGTTATCAACCATTCAACAAACATAACACAGCTCAATGGCCCATTCAGTCTAGCAAAAATAAACTGCACATATTTCACATTCACAAGAATATTAATTACAGTTAGATGTAGAGTGAGAGACATATGTGCATTTATATACAAAACATTAAAATGCGCAGTGGTCAGTTAATGAATCTGCCAGAACTTTGATCGGTTACGCACTTTTGTCTAGCTGAAATACATTATTTTCCTTATAAAACTGAAGGTGGCAAATACTACAGGTCGGCCTCAACTTACGCCTGGTTGCTTAGCAACTGTTCAAAGTATGACGGACACTGAAAAGGGGTCTTACAACCTAGGTTCAAAGTTCTGACATTCCCCCCCACCACAGTTATGTGACCAAATTTCAGGCACTCTCCAATCAGACCGCATTTATGGCCATTTGCAGTGTCCCACAATCACATTAACATTATTTGTGATGTTTTTGCCAAAACAGAGCATTTTCTTCCAGTTTCCATCAAAACCTTCCCAAGAACAATAAGTTTGCTTAATGATCATGGCTTTCACTTAACAGCTGTTACATTGACTTTACAACCGTGTTCACTTAATGACCACCATAAAATGGTTGTAAAATTGAGCCCAGTCATACGGTAACATTTTATGAAGGTCATGACTTACAATCAAAATTGCGGGGCTCAATTACGATTGTAACTCTAGGGCTACATATATAGCTTATAGTCAAAATAATACTACAAAGGCAAGAAGCCTAAGCTCAGTGTCTGTTGGAAAATAGTAGTAGGTAATGGAAAAGTCTCCACCTTAGACTTGGGCAAGACAGTGCCAGTCATACGTGATCATGTTTTATGCTGTAGGTATAAGAAATTTGAGAGCTTATTTACATAATGTGTCCCTATGATGATTTTATATCTTTTTGAGATAACGTATTAATATAGGTTAGTACATTTATGGGAATATCTTTAATTGTTATAGATGTTAATGTAATCTTGAATTATATACCAAAGGTTTGGAATTTGACTGTTTATCAGGAATTGCAGTTATATTGGTCATGGGGTTCCAAAAAGAATTATATTAAAATATTAGAAAAGCTATATATTCCAGATGACAAGGAATGCTTGAAAAAGTGTAATCTACAATATCTGTTTTGGAAAAAGCAACATTTTCTACCAATCAAAGGATATGTGTTGTTATGGTAGAGATTCTCTGATATCTTACAATAATAACTTGTATTGATCATATTATACTATGATAGTAAATTCATTGGTAAATCAATGGATAATTATAAAATACTAGGCAACCTATGACCTGTTGGATCATCCTTTGAGACAAAAGTTATGCAGCCTAATGTGACCAGAATGAGCCGTAAATTTTAGGCCAATTGAAAATGATTTATTATTATTATTTTTATTTACTATTTTTCTAGGGTGGCTACCCTCTCTTGCCAATGATGGGAAAACATCTAGAAGACAGGTGGCAGCTCTCATGAAAAGATGATCCACTACCTAGGACTAAGATCTAAACACGAAAGCATGTTTGTTGTTTCAGCTGCCCAGAGAATCTGCAGCTTGATCCCTTAATTGATTACACTACTAAACAAATGAACAGGAATGAAATGAGAGCTGGTTTATCATGCTAAAAGATATATTCCAGATAGATAGATAGATAGACAGATAGACAGACAGGCAGGCAGGCAGGCAGGCAGGCAGAGACAGACTGACAGGCAGAGACTCTAGAGAGAGAGAGACAGAGACAGAGAGAAACAGAAAGAGAGAGAGAGAGAAAGACAGAGAGAGAAATTATCTAGTTATTGATTTGCTGTGTTTGTATGGTGTTCATCCCCAAGGAAATATTATAATAAAAGAAATAAAAATAAACCCATTGGGAGAAAAATAAGAAAGTTTGAGGAAAAGAGTTGAATGGTCATCCTAGCCAAAACTAAAGATTGTTCCAGGTGTGTTCTAGCATTTCAACATACTTAAAAAGCTTATTGTTAGCTCAAAGAAAAAAAACAAATTTTGTAGCTGAGGGCTGGCAGATGCAAAGTGCCTGCCTTCTCTCTAGTGGTAAAATCTAGTATTGCCTTTTCAAGAACATTGACTGCCCAACCTATACATGATGAGAGAGATGCTGAAAGTGTCCTTTCTTTAAAAGCAATTGTAGGACGCTCTCCTGTGAATTAGAGAAGTACAACTAAAGGAGAGATCTTAATATTTTCCCCACTTGTTTGTTCCCTGACTTAAATCCCCACTTTCGATATGCCATGTGAACTATGATATTGCTTTTATATCATAAAGTTGTCAGCTTTCCCCAATTCCCTTTTGCCACAATTAATAGCTTCAGCAGAATTGAAAACAGGAAATTCATCTCATAAAACACTTTTTATGAGGTCCAGGCAGAAGAAGAACATCATGGCTTCAAAATCTAAGGGACTGGTTTGGACAAAACTCAGCAGCACTTTTTCGTGTGGCTGCTGACAAAAACAGGATCGCCAACATGATCGCCAACGTCCGATAACGGATATGGCAGAAGAAGAAGAAGAAGAAGAAAAACATTTTTTGCACTAACTCACCTCTGTCTTATCCTGAAGCAAAGAAACATAGTCCGCCATCTGCTCTCCCCAATGTTGATGCAATATTTCTTCCTCTTTTACTTTCTCTTCCATAAAGGGTATACCAATTTACATCACAGTGCTCTTTCTCTGTCAGATCCATTTCAATGCGGTTTATCCCGATGATTTAAATATAAGATTGTAAATCTTACTTAGCCAATGAAATTAGTTAACTGGTAAAAGTCCAGAGTCATTAACTAATGTTTTTCCTCAATCAAGCAATAGTCCTAGCCTATCCACACATAGCAGATAATAGTATTCATTTATTTGTTACATTTTAATCTGGCATTCCTTCTAAGAAACTTGAAGCATATATGGAGTGAGAACTCTTGACATAAGCTAGAAAAATACTGACTGCTCCAGAGTGGGCAAATGAGGTTGATATGGAACTTGAATCTGGATCACCCCAGACTCAGTCCAACCCTGTAACCATTGCAACATGCTGGTTGAATTTAAAATGTCACCTATTTCTAGGCAAAAACAAACACATAGGCATACATTTTTGTGCGGGCTGCTGTGTATATTCACTAGTTTATTTCCTACGTTTTGGCATAGGAAGTAGTATTTAGTATACTGTCGAAAGAAAATTCTTCATCAGAGTCCAGTCCAAGCTGGGAATAAACAAAATGGAGACTGCTTTAGAAAGAAGGTTGGAGTTTATTGAAGAGCAGAGCCAGACAGAAGCGTGGCTCTGGGAAAGCTGACCACGTTGCTGGGAGTGGTGGGTTTTTATACCTTTTGGGGCTCTTGAGGTTGTTTCCTGTTCCAGTTTGAGGCTTTGTATTTTCTGTGTCATGTACTTTGACCTGAGTCTGAGTGTGCCCCTTTGGTATTGGTGGGTTAATTCTATTACGTCCCCAAGGTCATGTCTTTTAGAGTTTGAGAGGAGTATATAGATTTTAGGTATCTTTGTCTTCCTAATCTCATCTTCTACCTTCCTGGTACCAACTTTTCTGAATGGATTATTACATCTGCATTTCTAAAAGCTGGTTTCTGCTGAATTTTCTGGCTGGGGGGAGGGAGAAGTTTCTGCCTTTTAAAGATCTCCATTATTCCTTTTGGAGAAATATATTCTGCCTTTTTAATATTTCCCAAAATATTTTTTTCCTCTGGATTCTTCCCACAATAGTATAGTATATTTAATATAAGTGTGTTTGTGTGTGTGTGTGTGTGTGTGTGTACCTGCTGCTGTATATGTATTACATATTTTTTGTCTTGTACATAAAAGAAAATTAAAAAGGATCAAACACACAAAAAGCACATAAAGCAACACAAAAAAGAAAAATAGTAGACATATATTACATATAGAAAAACATTCAGCTTTGTTTTAAAATACATTATTAAACCTTCATTTTACAGAATCATATGGATAGTCTTTCTTTTGCCTTTATAAAGACAGTTTATAAAGACAAAGTGAATACATATTGGCAAGCCAATGAATCTCAATTTAAATTGTATTTGAAATATTCAGGTACAATCTTTTTGCCACCACCAAGCTCAGTAAATCCCTAATTTTTGCTATAGTGAGAACATTGAACGTTTTCAAATATATATAAGTACATTCATTATCTTTGATAGTACATTTTCACTTTTTATATAATTTGATATTTTGGATATTAAATCAGAAATGGGCAAACGTACCTTATGTGAGTACGTATCCCCTCACCATTTTATATTTCAGACATGGTGTGACTGACCTCACCCTTTCTCTGAACTGTCAAATGTGAACAAATATCTGTTATTGAACTGACCTCATCTTTAATATCAATATGTCTCTCATGAAACAAATCTAACATTTTTAAGACCCTTAGTTATTAATTGATTACAGTTATTCTTATAAATATTACATTATTCTTACAAATAACACATTAAATCCAAATTAGAAACAATCTAGTTGTTTCTTTAAAATATGCTGTACCCTTAGGGCATCTCAATTTAGTATGAGAGTTCAGTCATGGCTAAAGGCATCTGGGACCAAATTGTGAAATCAGGACCTCTTTTAATTTAATTCTACACGTTTTGGGCCATTCAAATTTCTCTATAATTCAAACAGTTTAACATTTGATTGGCAGCAAGCTGATCAAAAGCATTAACATCCCTACTTAACCATGATTTATTTAAAAAGGATTACCTGTGATTTTCAGGATTTATAATGATAATTTACTAGAGATCTGCAGTGCTTTGTTTTTGATCTCCAAAAGGTGCTTCATAGTGCATCTATCTGCATTACCTTAAGCAGCCACATTTTTTGATTTTGGGAAAAAAACCCAGCTAATTTAAGAAGTTGTGACAGATGCTATTTTCATGTATCCCCATGGTCTGAAACATCTTTTGGAAACTGTATTCAAAATGTTGTTCAGCTTACATGAGAGTTACAAAATTCTCCAGCTACGATAATGCAGAGCTTCAGTGCTGCACTGAACTCTGAGTGGTTATATGTATTTGAAGAAAGGGGGCTTACCATTGCACCTTGCATTTGTACTACTTCCCCCTCCCCTCTTTCCCCTTCCCATGTGAAGTTTTTTTGCTTTGCCTTTCCTAAAATGAAAACAAAAGACAGAAGGCAAGACATCAAAGAGGAAGGCAAAAAACAAAATTGTTCACACCCTTTCATGTCACATCAACCCTTCCTTGCCCACGCATATTCTTTTCTTTTCTGGCTCGCTCTTCTTGAGCTCAAGGGAAAACAGCTGTGGGGTGGTGAACCGGGTTCAACCATTGTGCAAAGAGAAAACACCGTTCCAGGCACAGGGCAGCAATTACATCAGCCACTCCCAAGTTCATGAGATCATATATTCCTCAACCTAAATATTAACACACAGCATCAGCCAGTGCTTTAGAGTTTAGCCTGGATAGAAGTTGACCTCCATAGACAGACAAGCAAGGTTTTGGGCCAGAAAAACAGATCCTCTATCGGGTCTCACAGTAGGAGGGGAATAAAGATGAAGACCAAGACAAAAGATGGCTACATTCCTACATCATGTTAAATACAATTATCCAACCCATTATAATCTATTCTATTATGTTGTGTGAACTCACGTATACTTGCAAACAAGTTGAGGCTCGCTTTGTCTATGCTTATGTTCATACAATGCACTAAATCTATACTGTACAGATTATAATATCTGATAAATATGAAATGAAATATGTTGGGATGTCTTGTTAAAATTCTATTACTGGAAATAGCTTCAATTGTCATTCTTTGGCCACCTGTGTTCACACAATACTCATCTGTTATGGTGTGCCTAGCCATGATTTATTGAAATAACTAGTGACCTGCTTCAGAGGAGATGCTAAGTTATTTTATTTTAAATCATGTTTAATGCTTTTTAAAGGTCTTGTCACCATTAAATGTTGCCATTAGCAAGTAAGTCAATGTTACTAATATCTGGAAATGAACACAGTGGTTATTGCTAATGCTGTACATGAGGCTGCCTTTGGAAGGTATCCAAAAGCTTTAGTGGTGCAGAATATAGTGATGGGGACAGTTATGTGTGCCCCTAGAAGGGCATATGTTACATCTCTGCTCCGTAAGCTGCATTGGTTCCAATTTGCTTCTGGGTTCAATTCAAAGTGCTGGTTTTGGCCTATAAGGCCTTATGGCCTGGGGTTGGGTTACTTGAGGGGCTGCCTCATAACTGATAGCATTAACTGCATGGTCTTCAAAATTTACAGATGCAAGAAAAAATTAGTTGTAAGAGAGAATAGCTGTAAGAGGAAATAGCTAGCTAAAAGACAAAACTGAACTGTATAACAGGAAAGGCAAAACTAAAACTGAATAACAGGAAAGAACCTAAGAAGCCATAAAATACCCAAGAACTCAAAACAAGCTAAAAGAGCATGCTCAATACATTATTGAATATTAGCTGACACACCTTGCATATATTATCTGCTAATTTAAATGCCCATGTGATGTATGATTTAGTAGGTTTGGGAAGGGTAGCAGGAAATGTGTAGAAGGGGTCAGAAAGAGTGTAACCTCATAGTACCTCAGCCAACAGGAAACTAGGAGGGATGTGGTGGCTGGGACAGGGTTGTATAAAGAAGGGAATAGTTTTGAGTTGGAACTTTAGAGAGAACCAAGCTTTGATAGCTTCTCTCCCCATTTGTTTCAATAAACAAAACAAGGAGGTCTTCACTATGTCTTGGCTGGTTATTGGTTAGGGGAGCTTGTCTCTAGTCATGAAGAAAAGTGGCCAGAAGTACATAACATCTTGATTACATCTACCCATCCTATCAAGTCTGATAAAAGAGATATGTTACAAGTGCTGTCTGCTAAAGAGCTACACCTGATGGAACTCAGAAGACAAGTCCTTTTTGCCATGGCAACTACCCTTTGGAACATCATCCCCCCCCCCCAAGGCGAGACTGACCTTATCTCGGCCTGTCTTTCAGAAGTCCCTCAAAACCAGGTTGTCTCAACAGGCCTGAGGGTTTCAACTGAATGGTGATCAGTTGAGTGGTGGCTTCATTGTTCATCGTATCTGATGCTCTCTCTTAGCTTTTTAATAATATTATTTTTTGTATTTGTTGACTGTTTTTTTAATTTATTTTTTGTAATTTGCATGCCATTCAGAGACACAATTTATGGGGTGACCAGCCATATAAATATGATCAATAAATAAATAAAGGTGGATCTGAATAAAGAGGGAACTGGCCTAAAATTCTATAGACTTCTTTTGAATCACTGATCACTAATTCCTTTGTAGTAGCCTCTAACCTCCTTATCCTGGTGTCTGATGATTAGGAATTGTAAAAAGGCAACTGCAGCTAATGGGGCTGTGTAATAATAATTATATCTATCCAATGAAACTAGAAATGTGCTTACAGAGACGGGGAAGTTAAAGAAGAGGTTCAGCCAAAAATAAGAGGAGAAAGTGTATGATGCAGGGAGTGCTATGGAAGAGATGGTTTAAGAGACATATTTTGGCGAGGGAAGAAAAGAACTTAAAGGGGGTTAGGAAGCAAACTCCCATCACAATTTTTTTTTCCTGCCAAAAATCTGCATTTTTATTTTTCCTTTCAAGGTAAATTCCCCTCCAACATTCCTAAAAGCCTAGACGATTCAGAACCTGGAAAGCAAGATCTGCAACCATGGGATGTGGGGCAAATGAGACATTACGCCATTTTTGCAATTTGCAGTTGCATGAATAGATTCTAAAAATAATAATGAGCAAATTGGCCTTAAGGAAGGGTTCAAATTAGGACTTTGTAGTAAGAGTGGTGTTAGGGCTTCCCCCCCCCTCCCCGTTATAACCCTAATCTAGAATCTGTTACAAACTACATGTATCAGGAGGAAAAGTTCACCTGATGCTCATGGGAGTTTTCAGGCAATTTAACTCCAAACTCTGCACTCTTCTAACTTCCAAGTTAAATCTGATTAGGTCTGCTGTAAAGGATCTTTTACTTTGCCAGAATTTTGATCTGAATTCTGCAGCATCTCCTTTAAAAATATGAATTCATTTGACTGATAATCTCCAATTGGCACTGTGACACTCATACATCTGTAAGAAGCTGTCCTTGCCAGAGCAGGCCGTTTGTCCACCCAGCTCAGTGTTTTCAGCACTGACTGATAGCATCTCTCTGAGTTTTAAGGCAAGAATTCTACCTACTGTATCTGTGTAGAAACTAAGGATTTCTGCATGCAAGACCATGAGCTATGACTTATCTCATCATGAGACAAGTCATGAGAGATATATGGACTGCAAAAATAAAGACAGTCACTAGAGGGCAGCAGACACAGAAAAAGAACCCTCTTTGCTGCCACCTGGTGATCATTGGAGATTTTCCAGTTTAAATCTGTTGGCAGAGGGAATTATGAGGAAATAACGGTTCTTAGAGTAGATCTATAGATGAGGGCTAATGGAAGATTCATAGCTAGTATTCTAGCTTTGCCCTGATAGAATTAGCATTTGTTTTCAAAGATTCCACATTGAATCTCTAGTATCCAGGTAGACAAGAAAAGAGAGGGAAGCTAAGTGGGGGTCTAACTTGGGATAAAGTAACAACTATTATTTCTTATGAAATAATTCTGAAGAGAATTCTGCCCTTCCTTCCTACCTTTTCCCAAAGACCAATAAGTAGAAAACAATCACAATAGGGAAAGCCTAAACTGGATTTTTTCTGTGATGGCCTAGTTTCCAACTTCAGATGTAGATAAATATAAGAGAATCTTAAATCAAAGTTGACTACTGATGGACACATCAGTGCAGAATGGGTTTTTTTTTAAACTTCTAGCCTAGATTATAACTGCAGGATCTAAACAGTTAGGATCGGTCCAGATCAGCCTGATCCAGCTACCTAATGAAATGAAATGTAACCATATATGAAATTTCTCTTAAGATGATGTTTCCCTCCATCCCCCAAATTATGTTTATCTTTTTAAAAAATGCTGTTATCATGTTCTCAGCAAATGTAAAACTTGCACATTTTGAACACAAAGTATTTTGAGGAAAATACTTATTTTTAGACAAAACAATATGTCTGCATTTAACATTATGATAAATTTAAAACATGAACCCCCATTTGCTCTACATGGAAAGGTGTCCACTCTATCATTTCCTTCCATGGTTTGGAAGCTACAACTGCCTGTGTCCCCAACCAGCTGAACATTTCCACCCCTTCCCAATACTTTTTCCTGATTGAAACCTCCCTATTCAGTCTAAACCCTCTGCAGATCATCTCCATCCGATCTTATTTTGACACAGGACTTTTCCTGAGCTGTCTCCCATATTTCAATATCACTTTTAAAAGCCAGTGAACTCATATTTATATAGCAGCCACTTTCCTTTTTCATAATCTCAACTCAAGGGCAGGTTGATGCATTAAAGGGAGAGATTAATCACACTTTGCATTTCTTATATGTATAAGGGGGTTGTAATCACACACGTGTCAAGAGACACATGGCACAGACATCTGAAATAAAGGCTCATGTCTGGATTCCTAATTCCTAATTTCTATTTTGTGACAAATGGATTATGTAAAACAAATGGCAATTATAGGCAGCTGATCCAACTTAGCAACAGCTCTGAAAAACAACTGTGAAGACAAATATTATTTCTCTTGCCTGGAGAAAGTTTGTGGCACAAGCTTCACTTTTTGCTCCCATAACAATGCTGCTTAAAAATTTAAAGGGCTGATTGAAGTCCCTTCATTTTTTTTAGGCTCCTATTCTCCATGCCTTGATGTTTCCAACTGGCTGCTTTATACAGTGTGTTGAAGGAAAAGTCTTCATCATGGTTCAGTCCAAGCCGGGAATAAACAACATGGCGACTGCTTTAGAAAGAAGGTTGCAGTTTATTGAAGAGGAGAGCCAGACAGAAAGATGGCTCTGGAAGAAAAGAGAGTGAGCACATGTAGGGAGTGGGTTTTTATACCCTCTGGGGCTTTTGTTTGGAGTTGTTTCCTGTTCCTGTTTGAAGCTTTGTATTTCCTGTGTCATGTACTTTTGACCTGAGTCTGAGTGTGCCTTTCTGGTATTCTGATGGTGGTGGGTTAATCCTTTTATGTCCCAAGGGTCATATCCTGCTTCCCTGGGGCTGGGGCTGATGACTCTTAGATTGTTGGTGTGTTGATTCTAGGGATCTTTCTTCCTAATCCCAGTTTCTTGATTCCAGTCTTTCTGACAAGATTATCACATCTGCATTTTGCAGACTTGGTTTCTGTTTGGGACAGAGAGACTTGGGGGCAGGGTTGGTTTCTGCTTTTAAAATCCTTTAGGGAAATATATTCTGCCTTTTAAATATTTCCAAAAATATTTCTTTCTCTGGGGGGGGGGCTGACTTCCCACAAGTGTATCAAACATGACAGTGTGTATATGGTGACAAATCTACAATCCTGAATTTATGTGGTTCATTGTGCAGTTAATAATTTTGCACAACAAACCAATAAGGTCTCTTTGATTGGATTCACACATTGCATCAAGCCATGATGTAACTTATTTGGTTTTGGCTTAGGATATTGGATGAAGTCAATTGTTACTGTTTGTAGACCACGTTGTGTGACTTTGTATGAACTCAGCTACAAAGTTAAGGAAATCATGGCTTGGTACAGAATGTGAACCTGAGTTTTTTGTTTTGATCCTTTCTTTTTCTTACTTCTGCTGCTATGATCTATGTGATTTTTAACTATACTGCTTTTAGTCTGGGCAATATTGCTTTGAAGAGTACGTATATTAGCAACCTGAGACATTTTTTTTTAGTTAGATGACATGCATCTTAGTACATAAATAAAAGTACTTCTTGGATAAGCCATCAGTGGAGTATACATTATTTTTCAAAAAATGTTATACTTTCAACCTAGTATCAGTCCTAAGAGCTTTAAGAAGGGAGGTTGAAGTGCTGCTCAACAGCCATCTGAAAACCATCTGATCACCATATGCATTGAGTCTCTCCAGGTAATCCTCAACTTACAACCATAATTGGGACCAAAATTTCCATTTCTAAACAAGATGATTATTAAATGAATCGCAGCCGATTTTATGATATTTTGGCCAGAATTGTTAAGTGAATCATTGCAGTTGTTAAGTGAATTATATAGGCATTAAGCAAATCCCACTTTTTTATTTTGCTTGTCAAAGGCTGGCTGGGAAGATCACAAATGGCAATAACATGACACCAGGACAGTGCAACGTCACAAATACATGCTGGTTGCAATAGTAGCAGATATCTGTAGCTTTGGTATAGGATGAGGGTGAAGATTCGTTCTCCGAGCTTGTGGGTTGGTTTCCAACCTTTCATTATGAGACTAGGTAACATCTTCAGCAGAGTTTAGGGGATGTCAATGTTCTTCTGTTTATAAGAGCTTCAGGTGTGGGTGTGTCAAGTGAGGGTCTTGTGATGGGTCAGGTGTGAGTCATCAGAGAGAGGCTTGTGATGGAGAGGTTACTTGAGGTCAGGGTCATTGGATGGTGTGAGGGTCTGACCCACTGATGACTTACACTCTCCAATCCCTGACTTGAAGTAACCTCCCCATCAGAAGACCCATCACAAGCCTCTCTCTAATGACTCACACCTGACCCATCACAAGACCCTCACTTGACACACCCACATCTGAATCCCTTCTAAACAGAAGAACATTGACACAGACATCCTCTAAACACCGCTGAAGATGTTACCTAGTCTGGTAATGAAAAGTTCGGAAACCAGCCCACAAGCTCAGAGAATGAACCTTCACCCTCACATGCTTGTTGTTTTGTGCCCAATGTTGATCATGTGACTGTAGGGATATTGCAACGGCCATAAATGTGAGGATCAGTTGTAAGTCACTTTTTTCAGGCTGAATGGTTAAATGGTTGCTGAATGAATGGTTATAAGTCGAGGATTATCTGTATTTAACAATCACAATCATTTTAAGGTTGGCCAATGCAAATTTTATAGCATCATCTTTTGGAAGAGGAGAGGAGTGGTGTTTTTCCACTTATGGGCAATGCATAAATAGGCACATTATAGAGTAAGAGGTTTGGGACCAAAGCCATCCCTCTCAGCATTCCCTCTACTTGAAAGCAGTTTTGCTGTTTGGCATTTTCTGCCAACTTGGCACCTTCCAAATGTGATGGAAGTCCAAATCCAAGAAATCCCAGCCAGTACAACTGGGGAATTGCAGTCTTGGAAAGAGCTGTGTCATGCTCTGGATTTTAAATGCCAACACTATTGGTTGTTGTACTTTGTCCAAAACCAAGCAGTGGTTTCAACAGGAGGCATATCTGATATCCCAGAAGTTAGTGTTGATGACCAACAAGAAAGAATGCGAGGTGTGCATGTGTGGTTGCATTCATAAAGTCTTGAGTGTGGGGTGGTTCTGCTATTTATTCCCTTGACCCACAGGACGGAGCATAAGGACTCATTTAGCAGCACAAACACAACCATGTTTCTTTGAACAATAGGGCAGGTTTATTCCATTGACCTAAAGTTGCCTTTGCAATTTCTCTGCCTTTCTCTATTCTTACATTCTTACATATAATTATTTATTTCTTGATTGGGGTTAGAATTATCATTAGGGGGAAAAAAGCAAAGAACATAACATAATGTTAACATAATTATGTTTCACGGTTATCTTCCCGATTTGTGTTATTGAGCATCTGGAGGAGAGAAACAGAGAAATGTATGATGGTCCCATCTACACCTTTCCTGTTTTCCCACCTACTTCTATACATCCAAACAAAATTTTAAAGGTCTGTCAAGGCTGATAATGAGGGGGGGAGGGGAGGGGTGTGTGTTGAATGTGTGGTTTTGGGAAAGTGGAAGAAGAAATTGTAACTTCTGAGTGAAATTCAGTGACTGCAATTGCACATCTTCCTGCACATATTCGTGCAAATGTGGGAGGCAATTTCAAAAGGTTAGATAAATCTATATGGGGCAGCTTTGGGGAAAGAAAACTTCAATAGTTTCAAAATATTCCTGTAGCAGCAGCCTTCCCCATTAAATTGTCCTCTATTTGTATTGAACGACAATTCCCATACTTTCCTTTTCAATACTGACTAGCAACCAGGGAGGGCTATGGTACCATGTTGTAGAAAGTACATTGGAGAATATAAGTCTAGATTAAGGTCAAGGGTTGCCTTATGCTAGCACTAAAGAATTCTCTCCTGGTTGGTTTTATTCATCAGCCCACAATGATCCTGTTTGGGACATCTGTCTGGATTGCTGGGTTGCTCCCTTTCTTATTTTTGTTGTCTTTGATCAAGTGTTTGTCACTAATTAGCATTTTCCTATTTCTTGAGGTTTGCTCACCATGCACTAGTCATCTAGGATCATTTTAGTACTCACCCATGCTACTTTACAGAAGACAGTTGTAGGAGCGTTCATGGGGAAAGTAAAATGCAGCAATCACAACCATTCAGCTGAAGACTGCCCCCTTTTTATATATGTTGCATATCTCACACGTATAAAAAGGGGGCAAGACATCAGTCATGCAGCCGCTTGGACGTTTTTTTTATCTTTCCTTTGATGATGCCCTAGACAGTTGTCTTCTTTAAATGGCTAGTAGAAGCCAATTCTTGCTTTGAAAGCTTTCTCAGTTTGAATGACTGTCCAAGCTGAATGCATACACACACGGACACACACACACACACACACACTCTTTACAGTAAAAAGGAGACTAGTTGGAACATAGGTAGCATACATAGCAGGAACAGAAATAACCTGTTGTAAGGTTTTACAATATGAAAAGTTCTCATATAAAGTACAGGCCTACCTCAGAGATATTGCAGGTTCAGTTCCAAACCACTGTAATAAAGCAAATATTGCAATAAAACAAGTCACACAATTTTTGGGGTTTCTAAGTGGATACGAAAGTTATGCTTACACTATAGTCTATTAAGTATACAATAGCATTATGCCCCAAAGAATTCTAATACATCATCTTAATTATTGCTTAACACCCCCCCACACACTAATCTTCATCTAAGCATTCAACTAGTCGTAATCTTTTGATCTTGTAAAAAAGCACAAAAAACAAGGTATGCCTGTAGAATCATTATTTTTAAACTTGCATGTGCATACAGTATTTACACAGACTTCTATCCTCCTTTTTCCTCTTTGTGAGACATTTTCCTTTCCAAGATAGGGCACGCTTTTGTTGAATAAGCCTTTGCTGTATTTTGCTGAAGCCTCCCAGGATGCCAGGACAAAATGCCTTTGCACTGGCTCACATCTGTGCTTTTTAACTCTCTTATTTCTTTCTTCTCCCTGCACTAAATGTCATATTAAATAAAGGCAGCGTATAAATCTAATAGACAAATATTTCAAGCCCCAAATTTCCTAAGAGTTGTTGACATAAGAACGGACCCAATATCTAGAGTCGGACAGCAAGTAGGGAGCTGAAAAAGATGCTCTTCCTCTCTCTTCCTACTGCTGGTCTCACACCTCAGGAGTAACAGAAAAGAGAAGACAAAAGGCAAAGACAGCAAAAACAATCCTAGATCACACATCAACTAACATGACCGGGACAAGTTGGGAATTGTAAAACAGCCACCACTACGACATTACCCGCAAACGGATCCTTCTCAAACCTGGAAATGCTTAATTTCATTTGCACATTGTAAAGACTGCCTTGCAGTCAGTTCTTTCGGTCTCTCCAATAGGTTATCTCAGTTGATCTTGTTCAGCCTCAAAAGAGCCTTTGTATCTCCCTGTGGAAGGACCCCACTCTTTTTGCGTGCTTGCCCATCCACGTCATTTGTCGTAGCCTACCCTACACTTCTTTCCCCAGATTTCCAAACATTTCATCTGTTTGCTACATGCCTTTCCTGGAATGTACCTGCTGTTTGACTTTCCCACGAGAATAGTCAGGTTCCGATGAAGCTTCAGAGGAACTTTGTGTATTAGGGTGACAACTGATCCCACCCACCTGGATAATTCAAAGGTTTTCTCCCACAAGCCTGGACAGAGAAAATGCAGAATAAAGGTTCAACACACACACACACACACAAGTTTGACAAGATGAACAATTAGGTTTTATAATGGGTTTATGGATTCTTTCAGAAAGCATAAAGGATGGGATGACCACTCCTTTGCTTTGCTTATTTAGTTCTAAAGACATTGGAAGCTAGAGGGGTTGATTTCTGAGTAATCCATAAAATCCAAGCAGCAACCATGATTTGCATTCAGAAAATGCTACTTCTAAGCACAAAAGTGGCCATTTTGTGGCCCACCAATCCCTAAAAATTCACTAGGGATTTTCTTTATTTTAATTTAAAGAGGACTTTTAGACATTTGTGCTCACTTCAGGAGCAGTAGTTAAAATGGATGTAGGATATCCATTGGTGACCAGATATATATACTGAAGTTAAGAATATTATGAGGCAATAATTATGCAATAGTCATCCTGGCAGAGGATAATGGGAGTTGCAGTCCAGAATTATTGAAATGCACTAAGTCTTCTTTCATTTATGAATAGATTGCCAGCAGACACGGTGCGAGGTGAACTTTTCTGGACAAATCACCAGAGATTTTATTGGGTTCTCTTTCAGAGAACCCAGAAGCCTTGGCTATCATTTTGCACTGGATACTTGTCAACACCTCTCAAAATATCTGACAAAACTGGCTCCCAAGATTTAGGTATTCTTTTTCCCCTCCGAGCATCTCAGCTCCAATTTACAACACGCATGCATAGTTTAGAGGTATCAAAGGTTCGTGTTTTCAACCCCTTCAGTTCACTTTCTGATTGGGTGCCAATCTTTCTGTATCTTTCCATTCTGCTCTTCAGGTGGACTAGAAATTAGATTTATTGGTGGTTTCTGGCACTCTTCTCTTTTCAGGATAATCTGTCTTTCAAATATGTCCTGGAGTCACCTCAGTTTTGACTCGGGAAGTAGAGATATTTTAAGCAAGATAAATTCTCCACAGCAGTCACAGAATAACTGCTGGAAGAAGTAAATGACCAAAAAGCAACAACAGACTGGTTATCCATTCGTTTGAGCAAATAGACTCCAGTACAGTGAGAAGTGCAAAATCAGAGCCAACTGTAATTGAGACTGGGAAGGACAACAGTAGAAACAGAATTGGAAAGTGGAGCATACTCTTCAAAACAATAGCAGAGCTGACTAGAATATTAGGAAAAACAGATGTATGATACTTCCTCATGCTAAGCTTAGAGACTTAAACATGTTTTATTCTACTCTGTAAACCAGGAACAGTAATCATATGGTGATGTTTTCATTATTAAAAAATACCTTATGGTAAGCCTATTTTATCCTATTTCCCACTTTAAAACAGGCAGGAAATCATGCTATGGATTATAACACTACTAGCCGGGGCATTACAGCTTCTGCAAACATAGGAATTTATTTTTAGCCCTTCAGTGAAATAAAAGGAGAAAAAAAGATTCCCAGTCATAGCCTTTGACAATGAGAGTTGTGTTATGAATATATTTCAGTGGGGGAACACAGAACATAGAATAACAGTATCCCTGCACAGCAGACCCATTTCTCTGCAATATTCTGGGTCCTGTATCTTTTTTTAAATTCTGCTCTAGGCCAAAATTAAGGCATTGAGGGACCTCAAGTATTTGTAGCCAATACTTGAAACTCTAATTAGGAAATTGCAGGTGTATTAATTATTCCTTCTATATATCCTGCCTTTCCCATGAAGTGGCATTTATTCACTGCTCTTCCTGCCCTCCATTTTATCTTGCTCAACATTCTAAAATAGATTGACCGAGAGAGAATGAACAAGGTACAGTCATTCAGCGACCTTCCAAGCTGACTGGGAATTTATAGTACAACTTTGGAAGTGCTATTCCCCTACAAAATGTCATCACTCAGATGCTAACTCTGAATTTGAAGAAACTCTTCTAGTAGAACCTATGTATGGAATGTCAGCCTCAGGAGACCAGAAACCAAGAGTTACCAGAGGCAGATTAAACACAGCTACCATCTGAATAACTGGAGTAGTCAGATAATGAAGATGTAAGGTCTCTAAGCCCCTGCACCTGATGTGTAGAGTGAAGAAGAGAGCAAAGATTTTTTTATGAGACTCCTTGCCAAGCAAGGGCGTGATCTCTGGCTCTTGTGTGACATTTGTATGGATTCTTCTTGTGAAATTCTGACCACTGGACTGGCTGACAACCCTGACCTGGCTCTTGGAACTTGAGACTGAACTTTGACTATTTTTCTGCTCATTCCTGTTAACAGTAAAACCACTCAGGCAAGTTTCTTCTAAAGACTCTGTTTTAGTTTACATTCCTTGTTTGCTGTTATCTCCTTGACATTTAGTAAACTGCTAAATTTCCATTGCAACTGTGTGTGTGAGTGTATAATGGAACCAGAAGCTGGACACAAGCACTGGTTCTCTATTTCTCACAGTGGCAGCAGATTGCAGGAGAAATATAGGATCATGTTAAGTGATATCACTGATATGATAATTAATACCATTATCATATGGTATTTCTTTAAAAAAGAATTCCTTGGTATTTGTTCCTTTCATAAAAAGTTAGCTATTAACTTGTTAATCTGTTTAAAATATTTGAGTGGAGCCCATATAAATATCACTCTCAAATGTCTGGAGATTCTCAGTCATCCAGGTCATGGTTGTCCCAAAGGTGCTTTTTCAAGAGGTAACTGGACTTTCTTGTTTTTTCTTTGAAGATAATGCAGTAATACATTTGCAGATCTGTACATTGGGAATTCCTGAATAATGGGAGCTTACTGTATGGGATACTATAACTAACTTTTATCCAGTGAAAGTTAGTTGTAGTTATCTCCCTCTGTAATCATTATGATAAATTATAGCATTGCTATCTTACACTGAGGCAGTTTCTTTAGCCTGGCATAGTCAACTTTGGTTGGAAATACTATTTAGGATCTAACTTGGGGATCTCTCCTAATTTGTTTAGAGTCACTTTGATATAGGTGCAAAGAACTTAACTTGAGGTCTCCCAGTGTATGTCTTCAGTGACTATGGATGTGTTTTGTTCCATGTACAGGTAGTTCTTGACTTACAGCTATACATTTAGCAACCATTCAAAGTTACAATGGCTTTGAAAAAAGTGAGTTACACAACTAGTACTTACAATCACAACCATCATAGCTGCCACACAATCAAATGATCAAATTTCAGGCAATTGGCAATCAGCATACTTACAAAGATTGCAACATCCCAGGGTGACACGATTGCCATTCACACCATCCCAGCCAGTTTCTGACAAAATCAATGGGGAAAGTTGGGTTTGCTTAATGACCACGTGATTCACTTAACTGAGTGATTCACTTAACAACCATGGCAAAAAGGTCATAAAATCAGGCCCAGCTCACTTAACAACTGCTTTGCTTAACAAAGGAAATTCCAGTTCCAATTGTGGTCATAAGCCGAGGACTACCTGTATTAAAAACTTTGACACACCACTAGTGTCATATTTAAGTCCAAATTTTCTGGAGAAGGCTGTAATGTTGGGAAAGGTGGAAGAAAAGAAGACCAACCAAAAGCAAGGTGAAGGGACTCAATTATAACCCATTGGAAGACCTGAAATCCTGAGTTAGGGATAGGTTGTCATGAAGTCTATTTTTCTATCTATGTGGCTATTAAGAATTGACACTGACTTGATAACACATAATCAATCAAGATACAGAGTCCTGCCATACTACACCAATTTGTAAACTGTTCCCAACAAAAGATAAGCCCTGCCCTCTTTTCCACCACCCCAAATGTGTGTTGTTGTTGTTTTTAAAAATAAAAAGTTTGGAAGTTTGTTGGGATGAAAAGAGGTAACAGAGATTTCCCTCTGCAATCCCAGTCAGAGGTCAAAAGACATGCCCTTTATGCATTCCTCCTGATATAGAAACAAGGAGAAAATGTTTCCAGTGTTTGCAGAGAAGTTTGGAATTTTTGTTTGATCATGTTGGGCCACTATTGTTTCCACTGTTGAAGGATCATGAGAATGTTAAGGTGTGTCTAGTAATAGATGCAAGGTTTCTTCCACATCTGGACTGAGGCCTGTAATATTTCTAGGTCAAAATGGGATGGATAACTTTTTGACTTTGATGCTTCATTCCAAATTAGTTTTTTTTAACATTTGTGAATGCCTCCTAATTCAGATTTTACAGTACCAACTTGTCTTGGTTGGTACTGTAATGTACTACACACTCTGATTTATCCTTCTAAAGTGTTGGATTACAAGCCCCACTTACTAAGTCATTTAGTTCAATATATCTCTCATTGGCAGGTTAGCAGTTCTCCAGGATTTCAGGCAAGATGTTTTTCCCTACTCTACTTGAAATTGTGGGGACTGAAACAAACAAGCTAGCCAACTACTGTACAAACTATCCAAGAGTATAGTTTTATAGAAACTGGACTTAAACACGTTATGTTAACAGTTCCAAACTGTTCAATTGTATGGCCTCCTTAATTGTAAGTTGTCCTTTATACTTTCTTGCAGATTGTGTGCATTGTGGGATCTCAAATGCAGCACCATTATTGCATGAGTAGAGCATGTGGCTTGCTGTGGAGCTGCCTTCCTTTCACCAAGGTCATCTTATCTTTTGGTACAGTTACAATGTAGGTACTATACTCTATATAAATGAATTCACTAACTTTTCTCACAGACCTCAGCTTTTGGGAGGGCTCTCACAGCCTAAAACAGCCTTGCTTACCTCGTGGTTTCTAGATGTCATGGACTGCAATTTCCATCATCCCAGATCAGTATAGGTAGAGTGGTGTAGAGAATAAGGAAGACGACCAAAGCAACAGGGGGGGGAAACTTAACAGGCAGATAATTTTCCTGAGCAGTTCAGACACCTCCCTAATTCATAAGAGTATAAGAAAGGGGAAGAAATACACCACAGTTAGATTGCAATATTCTGTCGTAGCCAATCCCCCCCCAAAAGTAGTTTTAGCCTTCCCTTGGAGTTGATATCTTGGTCTGGTCTACCTAGAGCTGGTAGGCTACAAGGTTGGGATGTTGCTGCCTTGTAAAATCTATAACTTGGTTAAATACGTTTTGTGTCCCAGTTGTGTCTTTCTAGTAAAAAGCTGGTTCAGTTTTTTTCCAACACAATCTTGTTGAATAGAGGAGTATTCTGCTCCCTCCTTCCCTCCCTCCCTCCCTCCCTCCCTCTCTCTCTCTCTCTCTCTCTCTCTCTCTCTCTCTCTCTCTCTCTCTCTCTCTCTCTCTCTCTCTCTCTCCCTTCCTTTCCTCCCCCCTCCCCACCACCACAAGCATTCCCAGACAGTGATCTCTGGAACTTAAACACTGCAAGTGGAGAAGAAGTGGATTTGTTTGTGCACCCAACCAACAGAACTTCCAGCCCCAATTTGCCATGTATGTTTGTGGTAAAGCACCCCATTCTTGTGGCATTTGTTCCTCCTTCCATAAATCAAGATCTTTTGGATCAAATCCCCTGTAGTTGCCCTGAAGATAAAACAGGTCATGGACCAGGAATGTAGATGCGTTTTCCAAGATTTAGGAAAGCAGGAAAAGGCTATGTATGTGTTGGCCCCCAAATCAATAGGGAGTCATACTTACACAAGGTGTGTGGGTACACAGTGTGGCAGGATGCTTCACGGGTCGCAGCTGAGTGTTAGCAAACACCAGAAAGATCCAAAAGGAGCAGAACAGGAAGAGAGCCAACTCCATGTTCCTCTAGCTGGATCTTAAAACCTAAGGACAACTGATAGAGCATATCCCAAAAGTATCCATACCTTTCATACACATGTCAGTGGCACATACAACGTTGTATAGCTGGCCAGTATTGTTCTCCCCATATTGCAGCTAGAAGTTTCCAGATCATTAACAGCTATTTAGCAAGGACATGACTCGTAATGCAACCAAGTGGAAATGACACTCAGAACAGATCATCAGCTAATATGCTACTAAGTAATTTAGTCCACATTAAACATTTTTGCAAAAGCTGCACCTCCCGAACTTTCAGCACGAGAGCTGGAGGCATCTTTGGGAACAAGACCTGGCAGGAAATCTAATGATCAACAGCCATGACTCTGTCTATCCCAGACAGTTTAAACACGGGCTAGCGGGGAGAAATGAGGAGGAAGAAAAAAGGGGGAGCTGGTGGGGGAACATTACACAGCTGGCTGGATGCAAAAGTTTATGAAACATCCTGGTGGATAAGTAATACATTCAGGGAGAGAAACCAACCCAAGTATTTACGTTGGATGAGGAGAGCTGGTTTTTGCAAATGGCTTTACAGAGTTGTTTTGAAGAAGAAAGAACAGGTAGAGCTCACTCTATATTCCCTTTTTTAAAAAGCCAGAAAGGGTCTGTGCCTTCAGCAGATTGCAGCATTCCAAGCATGAAAGGGCATTGCAAGAGGGGAGAGATTCGTTTTCACTTGTTATTGCTCCTAAACTATTCCTCCCACCAACCTAGCCATTCCCCCCCCCTTTAAAAGACATCTGTTCCACACTGTCTTCCCTGTTTCTGCTAGGTTAGCCTGCTGTCTTAGGACAATGGAAGATACAGTCAGCAGTAACGAATAGCCAAATTCTAGCTCAGATGACTTCAGTATATGGAACCAAGAAATTTCATTTCCATACTTTTATAGAAGTATGTGGAGTGGGAGAGGACCACAAGGATCATGTAATCTACCCCTCAGCATAGTAGAGAAAACCCACTTAAACCATCCTTGAGAGGTGATTGTCCAGCCTCTTCTTAAAAACCTCCTGAGATGGAGAACCCATAATCTGCATAGGGAGACGGTTCAGTGGAAAACTCCTTTTTATCATCAGGAAGTTTTTCAATGTATAAAATACAAAGAAAAAGAAAAATAGGAAATTAATTTCCCATTTTTCTTTTTCTTTGTATTTTATACATTGATAAAGCAATAAAAGTCATTTTTTTTTTTAAAAAAAGGAAAATTTTCCTTATTTTTAAATCTAGGTAGCTGCAACTTATTACCCATTATTTCTGGTTCTAGTTTCTGTGAGAGTCGAAAATGGTTCCTGACCATCTTCTTTTTTTCTATCCTTTATGCTCCTGAACACTTATTATGCGCCCTCTTAGCCTTCTTTTCCTCAAACTGAACTTTCCAAGTTCCTCCAGCATATATCAGCTTTGTTAACCTTTTCTGAATCTATTCTAACCTGTTAGTATCTTTCTGAAAATCTGATGTCCAGAAATGTGTACGGCACACTGTTCTAGGGAGAGATAGAGACAGAGACAGAGATAGTGACAGAGACAGAGCTAAAGAGAGAGAGAGAGAGAGAGAGAGAGAGAGAGAGAGAGAGAGAGAGAGAGAGAGATTGATTGCTCAGCCTGTAGAGATTGTAAAGCATTGTGTGTTTGTGTATAGATGCTTAAGGTGTTTATAGTTGTTCAAAATTAAACTTAAAATTAAAAATCCATCAAATTATGATTGAGCCATTACCAAGAAGCTACAGTACTTAAAAACAGTGTCTAAAAAGTTTCAGATCATTTGAACATCCAAAAAACATACTGTACATTAGTTTCTATTCTGCAAAAACAGCAACAAACTCAATATATTTAATGATTTCAAAATATAATGAAACAGCGATATTCATCTTTCTGGGAGCATGGTCCCTGCAGGTTGCACAGATAGAACTGTTGCTAATCTATCTTAGACAGTTGAGCAAGGAGGATTGGAGTACAATGTTTGTAGCCCATAACACGTTTTGGAATTCTGTTCAAAATCGACTGGGTCCTGTAAAGGAAGGATTGTCTGAATAGTGAATGAGGAAGGAAGGTGTGAGGTGGGTGGAGTGAGAAGAGGGGATAAAAGCAGCCATCCCATCTCCACTCAACATTGTGTGGCACCCAGAGGCTTTGCAAAGTGACTGCAGCATTTCACAATGGCCAGATTGAATCTCTGTCTTACGCTTCTGCTCTTGTGTTTGACCAGGTGCAGCCTGCAAGGAGGTAAGTCAGACCGAGGGGGGTGAAAAGGGACCTTACCTAACAGGTAGGAACAAATGGAGAATCTGATCTTTTTTTTAATCACAAGTATGGACCCCCTTTCCTATGAGGAAAATAGGATATAATTGGAATTTAAAAGCAAAATTAAAAAGATGAATGCAAGAGACACGATACAACTTTATAAAGTTACAAAGAGAATCAGAATTCACAGTTGTTCTATTTTTTCATATATATATATATATTTCCATATATATAAATATAAAAGGAAGTGTATATATACACTTCTGACCTGTATATATACACTTCTGACCTGTTCATGTGATGTGATTTTTGTCTGCAGTAGTTTCACTCACTTTATTGGATTTTTTAAAAAAATGAAAAAGTAAGGCCCAGTATATAACAAAACAAGATATTTTGGTTATGAAAATTCAGGGAGGTGGCTAGAAAGCCTGCAGGAGCCAGATGATTAAAATGAATGGTTTGTCCCTCATTTATCACTGGGTTTGCACCTGATCAGTGCAAGTTTGCTGGCAAATTTTGACCTGTGTTCCTTTCTACTGTACAGTTCAGGAGAAAGGAGGAAAAGGAAATAGTTAAGGTAATAGATGAGAGGTGGGTGATAAGGGAATAGCTTTTGATATAGCATCATGGAATCAGGGCAAGATTGGTACTTTGGGGGAGGCAGAATCTGAGATTCTATTCAACAAAATGATGCCTCCAGACACAGCAGAGCTGGCCTACCCAACAGAAGAAATTCGGTCAATCCACCTTGCCAATTAAAGCCTAGCAGGAGAAGAACTTGCTTAAATTCTTATTTGGAATGTAAAATTAACTAAACCCAACAATAAGTGGGCACATAAAGTCTTAATAGAATTTTTTAGCTGTTGCAAAACTGACCATGGCATGCCATATATTTTGAGCATAGGATTAGTTTCATCCCAAATCTGCTTATGCCTCCAAATTAAATCTTTCTTGTGATTATACATTTTGAGGATTATGTGTGCTATATATTTATTTCCAACGGGATACCAAGAAGAATAAAGTTCCTTAGTGTTTACCTCCAAACCTTGCGGTTTTAATTTTATCGCAATTTTCTTTCGGTAAATTCAGTGAAGAAGAAAACCACCAAGAACCAAAAACAGGAAATCCTCCAATTACATATAAAATGATATTTTAAGATGAAGCTCAGCTTGTTTCTAGCTAGGCTCTTAAAGAATATTTATAAACTCTCTCACAAGGAAAGTGGCTGTCGTTTGCTGTAGGTGCTTTTCATAAAAGAGTTGCCTGAAAAAAATAAGAGATTTTGAAGAAGGACATAATCCAAAACGCATTAGGCTTCATATTAATATATGAAGAAAGAGGGAGAGAGATTGATTAGAAGTTCTCTCCCCTGCTTTTTTTTTTGTTTTGTGATAAACACAGTTTACCATTTGAATGTAATACACTATTTTCAGCTCTTGTTCTTTATTTCCTCACCTTAATGATAAAATTTTGTGTCCAGAAAGATTTTGCAGCAGCAAAAAAGAAACAAAAGTCCTATTTTCATTGGCTGAAGATTCTTTTGTTACATATTAGGGGGAAAAAACCAAAGTAACATTATGATAACACTTTTGTTAATGCCAGTTAAATAAAGTATTTTTTAAGGTTACACCCTAAATCAGGCCAAGAGTAAATGAATTGAAATGTCAAGGGAAACAAAGGACATTTGTTGAATTTTTTTTTTTAAAAAAAAATAGCCTGCAGTTTAAAGTCTAATAAAGCAATTTTAATCAGCAGACTCTTTCTCTGAATATGTTGAGACTATAACGCCCAGAATGTTCAGCAAATATGGTCAACAGCACATCTGGAGAAGCCGCTATACAGGCAGTCCTTGACTTACGACCACAATTGAGCCCAAAATTTCTGTTGTTAAGTAAGACATTTGTCAAGTGAGTTTTGCCTTGTTTTATGACTTTTCTTGTCACAGTTGTTAAGTGAATCCCTGCACCTGATAAATTAATAACCCGGTTGTTAAGTGAATCTGGCTTCCCCATTGACTTTGCTTGTCAGAAGGTTGCAAAAGGGGATCACATGACCCTTGGACATTGCAACGGTCATAAATATGAACCAGTTGCCTAGCATCTGAATTTTGATCACATGATCATGGGGTTGTAACTGTGGAAAACGGTCTCATTTTTCAATGCTGTTGTAACAGTCACTAAATGAACTGTTGTAAGTTAAGGACTACCTCTATTTCATTTATCTTGAAGGCGCCATACTGACCCAATTAACATCTTGGCTTACAACTGCTCAGATTTTGTATTTTACAAGTTTGTCCTCTGCTTTGTCATTCTAGAGTCCCAAGGGAGGTGCCTTCAGTCTAAATGGCAAGAGATTTCAGGCAGAGTTTTAAAAAGCATTTTTTCACACCAGGCCTAAAATTTTTAGGAATAGCAAAGAACATAAGGCCACCAAATCCTGTTGACCCCAGTTTCTAGTCAACGGGAATTAAAGTCCTAAAATATCAAGAGAGTTTCATTTCCCCAGTCTGAATTTACAAAATTCAACATTATAGATTGTGATGAGGGCTGTCATCCTTTTTTCTATATTTAATTTTAATACATTGTTTTACTTTAAAATATATGTTTATTCCTTTTTAATATACTTTTTATGAAAAAAATAATTATAATTAAAATTAATACAAACTAAACTTAGAGAAAGAGAATGGAAAGAATAAGACCAGATAAAAAGAAGAAGAAAAAAGAAAAAAGAAACAAAGAATACAATAAAGAAATATATATATATATACAACGTGACTTCTAACCTCCATCACAAGTATAAATAAATTTAATAATTCTTCACCCCCATAAGGTTAAACAGATATCTCTTCATTCAATAGCCCATCCCTTATCTATAAGCAAATCCATAAAAACATCAACTGTTTAATCCTCACGTTAAACAATCCATAAACTTTTGCCATAATATTGGGGGGGGAAAGACTTATTTTAACCGTGATCAAATAAACTGACTTTATATTCCTTCCTTTTACTTCTAACAGTCTTAATCTATAATACAATCAAATATCTTCATAGGATTTGATTTCTCTTCAGCTCTTCTTTATCCCATCACACAGATTTCTTCAAGGCTTTAACAAGCTTCTTTTGTAGATCAAATTAGAAAACATTTTTCCAGGTCTTTCTTTTGGTTTATAATTGTATTTTAATTTTCAAAACTTTGGTCAGTTTCTTTTGTATATCCAGTAAGGAGTCTTTTTCACAAACCATTCTCTTGGCCTATCATTTGTAGTTTCACATTCTGTATTTTCAGACTTGTCAGATAATTTTTTCCCCACGTCTGTCATTCCTTCATTAACATCTTTTATACATAGTCTATCCATAGAAGACACAGACATCATTACAGTTTTGACGTTGTAGTTACTAATTTCTGGCTCCATTCTTCAAATATCTCCTTTAACATTTCCTATGTTATAACGATTGTGTCATTTTGTAAAGTGCCAGTATTAACTGACATCCAAAACATGCACCCAGATTGGAACCACTTGAACACGGGGATGCTGCAACAGTTGTAAGTGTAAGTCACTTTTTTCAGTGCCATTGTAACTTTGAACAGTCACTAAATGAATGGTCATAAGTAAAGGACTACCTGTAGAGTGTTTCAACCCATCTGTCCTTCTGTATTTCCCACTTCACAACCAAACTTTCTGTGTCCCAAATCTATCCAAAAGGATCACTCCATGTGAAAATAGGACAGGGATAGGAATTTGCACACTACATCCTATGTCACATAGCTGTCTGGCATAAAAATGCCAAATTCCTCTAGTTCTCTTGTCCACCTTCTGCACACAAAGGCCTCCTTAGTGCCCTCAGTAGGGGGGAAAACATTGACATACTCTTGTGAAGCCATAAAGGGAGGCCAGCCAACTCCCTATGCCAGGAGGCACTGCAGTTCTAGGTGGATTAGAAGTTCTAAATGTTTCCCCAAAGCGATTAAATAATCCTTTGGCATCAGAGACTCAGGCTCTGAAAGCAGCTTTGTGGAAAGGCCCAGACTTGACCCCGTCAGACTTGTCATGAAAAAAACGACGGATGGTTTCCACCAGATGCAACAGGAAAATTGCTCTCTCAGCGACCCAAACCACCAAGTGTTACAGCAAGCTGAAGTGCTATATTATACAACGCCAGTTGTACATGTGCTGTACACCATGGGCCTGCCATTCCATCACTTCCAGGGACCAGTGTCCATGGTCTGGGACAATGGGAGTGGTAATTCAACAAAATTGGAGAACCTGAGTAGGAAAGAATGTGTGGGGTTGGATGATAATGATGATTAATTCAACCATCTGATACATTACAGAGTTACTGAAGAAAGAATTGGTGAAATCATCTCCACACAAGACATATTGGAACTTAGAACACACAAAAAAGCAGATTAAACCAGCCTCACTCAAAGTTCATTGATTTATCTTTGTCTGGATTTAAACCCACATCTAGGATGAGCATATGCATTTCTTGATGTAAGAGGAGATACTGTATCTCCTCTCCTCCCTCAAAGAAGACAAGAGAGATCGTAGATTGCATAACATTTATATATAGTAATTTATATGAATAAAAGCAAATGTAGAAGTGATTACTATAATTATTTCTACTTAGAAATTCTTCTTAAATAGTTTAGATTAGATTGGGGCCCAGAGAATGTGATTATATTTTTTTTCATCTGCTAAAGATTGATGGCCAACTTGATATCTTCTGCCAATCACTTCTTAAAACTTTCTGCCTATAGGTTGCTTTCAGACCAATAGTGTTTTAGAACTGCAAATGATAATTGTAATCCAGTTGAATTTAAGATTAGTTGAACTAAGGCAGAAAGGCTATGACGTATAGGATCTGTTCACACAATCCCCATGACATCATTAGGAGCCATGGTGGCACAGTGGTTAGAATGCAGTATTGCAGGCTAATTCTATTGACTGCTGACTGCCAGCAGTTTAGCAGTTCAATTCCCACTGGTTCAAGGTTGACTTGGCCTTCCATCCTTCTGAGCTCAGTAAAATGAGGACCCAGATTGTTGAGGGCAATATGCTGACTCTGTAAACTGCTTAAAAAGGGCGGTAAAGCACTATGAAGAGGTACATAAGTCTAAGTGCTATTGCTATTTTTCTTTTTGCACTTTAAGCAAAGCATGAATACCCAACCACCATGAACTGAACTGTATATACGAAACCAGCTGCATTGGTTCAGATCGTAGTAGTACCAAAAAGAATTTGGCCCCTAGTAATTTGTGGATATGTCTATATAATTTTCTTAGAAATATAAAAAAAATATTTGCCATTTCTTGTCCTACATGATTTTTTTTTTCTTTCAAATTTACCACTTCATTCTATGCTGCTTAGTTGTTTTAATTATTTTAGATCTGTGAAAACTGGCTAGGTGTTGTCAGCTAGCTGGGCTAGTCAACAAATCATGATTTAACGTGATGTGACTCCAGTCTTGTTCCCATTTTTTCCCCCAACTGATTTTAGGAGTGAAACCTCAAGTAAGTGGCCATGGAGGAAGTTACCTTCCATCTCTAACAAGAGGTAAGTATTTTGTGTCATTCCCTCTCCTCAGCCTTCTTAGAAATAGAGCAGGATCTAGTTAATTGATGGAAGTCCTTTATTGTCAAAGCCTATTCCAATGAGTGATTTAAAGTTTGCACATAGAAATTGAGCTAATTTCCATGCATTCTTAGCACGACGTGGTTCTCTTGGAAGAGGTAATAATCTAGCAATAACCATCCACTATTCGTTTTTTTTTTCCTGTTTCAAGGAATTCCCTCAGTTCATCCAGCCTGGTTTATAGCTCAGCTGAACTCTGAAACTAAACTTAGGAGGAAGGGAGGTCTGTGGATGGGTTAAAAATGTCCAGAGAGTGATTATGGGCAAGATTGAAACATTCCCCCCCCCCCATTTATATGAATTGTGCACAAGATGCATATAAAAAAGTGATGGAGGTTCAGTCATGGAGTTGCAGCTGCCATCCTGACTTTTTTGACCTATGCATGTCCCTGACTCCAGCTTCCCTTCTTCCCTTCCCTATCTTTCAGGTGCAGGAGCCATACAGCCAGGAGCTGGAATGGGACCAGCTGGAGCTAAAGCTGGTAGGTTGGGTAGCAATGGCAAGTTGGGGAAGAGGTTCCCTTGACAGGTCGTCCTCAACTTGCAACAGTTCATTTAGTTACGATTCAAAGTTACAACAGCACTGAAAAAAGTGACTTATGACTGTTTTTCACTCTTATGACAGTTGTAGCATCCTCATGGACACGTGATCAAAATTCAGACACTTGGCAACTGATTCATATTTATGATGGTTGCACTGTCCCGGGGTCATGTGACCACATTTTGCAACTTTCTGACAAGCAAAGTCAATGGGGGAACCAGATTCACTTAACAACCAGTATTACTAAATTAACAACTGCAATGATTCACTTAACATCTGTGGCAAGAAAGGTCATAAAATGGAGCAAAACTCAATAAATGTCTCACTTAGCAACATACATTTTGGGCTCAATTGAGGTTGTAAGTCAAGGAGTACCTGCATTTCAAAAGAGGATTAAAATGAAATTATTATCTGCCTCCTGTCTCTTTTATCCGTTATTATGCAATATCTTTGATGTAGTATTAAAGATATTTTGCCTCTGGAATATTAGGGAACTGCAACTTGAGGTTTTATGTCGCTCTGAAATGTGTTTAGGACAAGGTTTATCTATCAGATGAAAAGAGACATAGGTGTGAAGAGGACATGGTGAATACCTCTTTGATTTCAGTGACGGCATGATGATCTTTTAACCACAAATATTTGTTCTCTCTCTCTCTCTCTCTCTCTCTCTCTCTCTCTCTCTCTCTCTCTCTCTCTCCCTCCCTCCCTCCCTCCCTCCCTCCCCTCTCTCTCTCTCTCTCTCTCCCATCTCCCCCCTTATAAATCCCATAATTCTTACCTTAGTCCCTGCCATTTTAGCATTTTTGGAAATGATTTGCCCTTGCCTTCTTCCTAGGGCCAAGAGATAGAGAGAGCTGGTTTTGTGCCTAATGCAAGACTAGAATTCTTGGTCTCCCAGTTTCTAGCTCAGTGTCTTTAACCCCTGCCTCAAACTGGCTCTCTTATTTGATATTAATGATAATTGATTATTGTATCTTACAATTTATCTTCTATGATTTATCACTTTGTGGTTTGTATGTACACTGAGAGCTTATGCACCGGAGACAAATTCCTTGTATGTCCAACTACATTTGGCCAATAAAGAATTCTCTTCTCTTCTCTTCTCTTCTCTTCTCTTCTCTTCTCTTCTCTTCTCTTCTCTTCTCTTCTCTTCTCTTCTCTTCTCTTCTCTTCTCTTCTCTTCCCTTCCCTTCCCTTCCCTTCCCTTCCATTCCATTCCATTCCATTCCATTCCATTCCATTCCATATTACCATTAAGAAGTTAAAAGGATTAAGCAGGGTGACCTCTCTCAAGTTATCTCCATAACAGCACTTTAAATTAAAACAAGACGTAGTTTTTAACTGATCTGTGGAACCGGTGGGTGTCATAGATGAGGAGGCGCAAACCTAGGAGTTTTTTTCCTGGTTCATATTATATTTAGCATATGGTAAAAGTTAAAATGCAATATCGGTCATAATTTATAGTGCAGACTAACCTGTAATTATCCTTCTGTTTACATTGTCCATTTTTGTCTTTTATCATTATAGGAAAATATTCTGCCTTTGGGGCCCAAGGGCTGTCTGCAGGACTAGGTAAGTTTAGCCAGATAAGTGAAATAAATCTAAGAAGCGTAACACTTTTATGCTTTTTTCTTTTTTGTATTTGTGGGCTCGAGTTTAATTGGAATAGAAACACTTGTATTTCCCTTCTAAAAACTTGAAAGGACAGAGGCCTCCTATATATATGGTGACATAGAGAAAAAGGAATTTGTGGACAGAGTCAGCTCTTGAATGTATGATAAACATCACAGAAGCAGAAAACAAAAAGGGTGATGGAAAATGCTACATTTTCCTGATGTGCCTGGATACAAGTATTCCTCAACTTACACTACAATTGTAATGGAGCCTGCCCAATACAGTTGTGACAATTGTAAAGCAGGTCACCACATGACCAGACCCATTTTATGACCTTTTCCCTGCAGTGGTTGTTAAGCAAATGCAGCTGTCATAAAGTGAACCCATTGTTCGTTGTCGACTGTTTTTGCCAAAAAACCAGAAGTAAATGCTTGTTTTGAACAAAAACAGCATAAAACACGGTCATGTGACCCCAGAACACTGCCGATAGCTATAAATGCAGGCCAGCTGCCAAGCATCCAACATTTGGTCACATAAACCAGGTTGGAATTCAGAACTGGGTCATAAGTACTTTTTATTGGAGGGGGGGGTCTATTGTAACTTCAAACAGTTGTTAAGCAACTGGCCGTAAGTCAAGGGCTACCTGTACATGTTAGTTATTTGCAGAGAGATGTTTATATATTACCGTAGTCATAAAGCTTTCAAAATATGTTCTACTGATGTTAAGTAGTCAGCAATACACGAATGTTCAAGATGGCGGGTATGGTGTTATGCCTTGCTCCTTTTGTACATATCTACACATGTGTAAAAGGAGAGGAGCTGCCTTTGTTATACAGCACCCTCTACCTTGCAGATTTTGACCCTCCCTGCAGAAGCCGGTAAGTCTAGTCCCCCTTGGTATTTAGACTGAATGTAGAGGCAGGCATTTCTAGCACTCAGGGGTGTGCCAAATTTTCCCCCAGATAAAGTTTGAACCTAGAATTTTTCCATTTTGATTCATTCTGAGGGTTCTGAGTAGCCTAAGAATGGCTGTTTGGGGACGAACCATTTCCAGAATGCCTGAAACGCTCAGATTAGGTTGAAAAGTTCAAGCCATTCATAGACTACTCCAAACAGCCCATTGCAATCTCCAAACCGCCAAAGAACATTTTGCACGCACCTACCAAGACGTTCACAAGGTGGACCTCTTGATTGTAAAGTAATAGCTTCGTTTTTTTCATCCCATTTTTCCATCCATTAAAGACGGACTTGTAATTGTTCTCTCTCATTCAATACTTTGATCTTAATAGCAACTTGGGCAGGATTTTTAGACCAGCACAGTAACAGTGACTGATAAGCCCATTCTGTTTCTCTGCTTATGCACTCATCACAACTACTCTAGTTTGAAAGAACTGATGCAAAATTTGGACTCCTCTACTTTGGCAATACTAAACAAAATTTATGGTTTGAGGGAAGTTACCTTAAGTCTGCCCGCAGTCATACACAATTTTTAACTTTCCTTGTCTCTTTCCTTGCAGGTGTTCAAAATGGATTTGGGGCTGCACGAGGTTTTGGGAGCAAACCAGGGAAGCCAGGTGAGCAATGCCTTTGTTGACAGCTGGATTCCAATCTGTCAATACAAAAACCTACACTGACAATTTTTGTGCTAAATATGCATCAGAGACTATGACACCTACTCAGTATAGACAGAGCAGTTGATTTCTTTTACTCAGTGTCATGCACCCAACTCTGAGCATACCTACTCCAGGATGGTTGTTGAAAAGGTGTCATCTGAAGATGCTTTTGTGATCATCTGGCCAGCATGACTAAATGCTGAAGCGCACAGAATGCTGTTACCTTCCCACTGAAGTGGTACCTATTTATCTATTTGCATGCTTTCAAACTGCTAGGTTGGCAGGAACTGGGGCAAGGACAGGAGCTCACCCCATCATATCTTGAACTCTGACCTTCCAGTCGACAAGCCCAGTGTCTTAACTGCAGCTAGACCAATGTGCCCCTTAACGATCATATTCTTAACCAGATATTTGTCATTAGAGGGTTTAAAGATTTAGCAGAGATGCACAGTCTCTTTGGAGCTGAGGGCCTCCACTGCCTTTTCAGTGGCTTCAGGCCAAAAAGGGAACAGGGCTAGGCGATTACTACCCATTTATTTAATCATTGTTTCGTTTTGTGACAACTTAGGAAGGAGCTTGGAACAACAAACCTGGAGTAGCTTGTGGCCCTGAGGTCACAGGTTTGCATACTATGTGAATAACTATTACTATAGGACTTTAATAGTAATCCCTCTTTTCCATTTTTTTCTGAAGTGATTGATGATGTTACTATCTAATGCTTCTCTGTCTGAATCTTTCTCCACAGGTTACAGAATGCCAGCTGGATATGGAACTGGTATGATGTGCTTTTCTTGTTCAGTTTCAATGCATGCGATGTTCCATGTTCAAAATAGACATTCAGAGTTCTCCAAGTTCAGAAGTCCAACATAAAAAAAGGCCTATTCTGAACATTTCCCATTGTTAGTCTCCCCAGGTAGACCAGACCGGAAATATGACCAGATGAGCTAATTCTACTTTATTGCAAGGGTTAGGGTTTATTATTTTATTAACAGAATCTTGCAAGTCTGAAACTAGAAATCTCTCGCCCCTTTTACAGACTGAGAAGTTACTGAGGTTCCTTTCTGAGTTACTTTCTCTGTCCATTATGCAGCTGCAGGCTATGCCTTCTCTTGTCTGATCATTCCCTAGGGCAGGGGTAGGCAACCTTGGCTCTTTTATGACTCGTGGACTTCAACTCCCAGAATTCCTGAGCCAGGCTGGCTGGCTCAGGAATTCTGGGAGTTGAAGTCCACGAGTCATAAAAGAGCCAAGGTTGCCTACCCCTGCCCTAGGCAGCACCTCTCCCCCACCCCTCCCAACGTCATTCCCACACACCATTACACACATTGTATCACTTTTGGAACATCTAACGCAGTCAAGGTCACAATGTTCTGTGATGGCCCATTCTACACACACCTATTTAAAACTCAACATTGGGAAATGTTGAGTTCAATTTCATGGGAAGGTTGAGGGATAAGGATTCGGTTTTTGAAGTATTCTGACCACTGGGTTGAAGTTCTCTACGCTCATCCTTGAGTCAACAGAGGATTACAGGCACATATTTGCAACCCCACTGTTGATTCCTGTCCTGCTTCAAATGGCTTTGTTTCCAGTTACTGAAATCAACTGATTTCTCTTCTAGATAATGAGTGATGAAATGTAACAAATTCTCTATACCTTAAGACTGTTTTGAGATGCTGTCCGGATAAGGAGGGAAAACTCCTACTTTAAGACCGGAATGACTTAAGCTTGTCTCACTTGTTGCAAGAGGATAAAGTAGGAAAAAGATGTCCTCACGATGTGTTTGTGCTGTAGTTAAATGCCCGTGAGACAAAGCCCATAGAAATTCCTTTGGCTATTGGCAGCTTTAGCATAAAATGGGGTCTGACCTTTCCATGCTGTTAACAAGTGAGGATTTCTCCTGTAGGATAAATCAGTAGTGAAAAATGAACTACACGTAGTCCTCACCTTACAATAGTTCATTTAGTAACTGTTCAAAGTTACAACGGCACAAAAAAAAGTGACTTATGACCATTTTTCACAGTTATGACCATTGCAGCATCCCCAGGGTCACGTGATTTACATTCGGATGCTTGACAACTGACTCAGATTTATGACGGTCCCAGTGCCCCGGAGTCATGTCATCCCCTTTTGCAACCTTCTGATAAGCAAAGTCAATAGGAAAAGCAGATTCACTTAACAACCATTTTACTAATTGAAGAACTGCAGTGATTCACTTAACACATGTGGCGAGAAAAGTCGTAAAATGGAGCAAACTCACTTAACAGATCTCTCACTTAACCACATAAAGTTTGGGCTCAGTTGTGGTCTTAAGTTGAGGACCACCTGTAGTTTATTAAGCCTAACTCTTTTTGCATTATTACTTATGGATTTTTGTGCCCCCCCCCCCCAAATGTTTGGACTGTACGCACAAATTAGAAAGGCTGTGTCTCCAGACTTGACATGATCCAATGGAAAGAGAAAAGTTAAAGCAGATGGAAAGGAAAGTGAACTGGAAAAAGCAGAGTGAATCATCATGATAACAGGCCCATCCAGAGAAAGGGTTGGTGGTAGAGGAGGAACAGTTATCAGTTGGACTCTGCAAACTAAGCAGACTGTTGAAAGAGCAACAGCTTTCTCTAGACCAGGGGTAGGCAACCTTGGCTCTTTTATGACTCGTGGACTTCAACTCCCAGAATTCCTGAGCCAGCTTGGCTGGCTCAGGAATTCTGGGAGTTGAAGTCCACGAGTCATAAAAGAGCCAAGGTTGCCTACCCCTGCTCTAGACCTTTGATGATGGAAAATACATTTTAAGAATTTATATGTACTTTTTCCCCAATGACCGAACGAAACATTTTGAAAATATTCCAAATCTACAAAAAAAAAAAAACTAGACAGCAAAACTAAGTCTGGGTATGAACACATGAATAAGATAAGACCAAGAAAAATTAATATACATTTGCCTGCACAAAGATGAGAAATGGTTGGCCTTTTAAAAAATTATCTTTAAAATCAAGGATTTGCTTGAGTTTTATGATATTCCATGCCAGGAATAGGAGCCAGCTGCCTCAGTTGGTTTGTCTAATGGTAGGACAGACCAGCCATGGAAAATTTGCTGATACATTTGATTATAATAGTACTTCTGATGTGACATGAAGATATGATATGGCCTTAATATAGACATCTGCCCATCTTTATAGACAGTGGTGGGATTCAAATATGTGAACAACCGGTTCTCTGTGTGGATGCCGCTTCAGGAAGTCCATTCTGGGTCTGGGCAACAAAAAATTAGCTACCGGTTCTGCCGAAGTGATGCAAACTGGCTGAATCCCACCACTATAAACAGTATAGGGGGGATCTGTGCAGTTCTCCAAAACACAGATCAGGTGGTTTCCTTCCCATATCTATAGATATGGGAAGGAAACCACCTGATCTGTGTTTTGGAGAACTGCACAGATCCCCCCTATAAATCATTTTGTAGAATTAGGTGCTAACTAAAGACTAGTGAACACAAACTATGTTTAATTAAGTACAGAGATACATCAGAAACTATTTTCCAATGATTTGAGGGACAGTTGTGGAATATTTCGACCAAACAGGTTGTCTTAAGTGAATGCTTCTAATGTCTGGCATTTAAAAAAAATCAGGAATTTGTTTGACTTAGAACAAACTTAGCATAGACTGATACTGGCTATGAATTTGGGAAGTCATCTGAGGTCTTTAACATTGGGTCAGCATAACTTTCTCAGCCCAGGGCTCTTATGATGTTCTAACCTATAAGAATATCTAGAGGGTATCAGATTAGGGAAAGCTGCTTTGACATGATTATCTAAAAATGCATTGTTCACCTAGAAATGAAATATGACCGCTGTTAATTTAAATTAGCTTAAAAACAAATGATCAGTGTCCAAACTAGGATGTAGCTCATGATGCATCTTTGCTTTCCAGGCTTCAGAGGTGTTGGTTACCCCCATCCTGGTCTCCCCTTGGGAGGTAAGAATTCTCACTTGGATATTTTTTCTTCATTTTATGACTCTTCTTCCCAGCTGAAGAGGCACTTCTTTTCTAAAATGTTGATTTATTTTCTTTAAGGGAAGAAAAAAAAAAGGAACAATACATGCACATTAGAAAACACAGATTTTATATGGGGAATTTTTGCAGAATAATGTATGGTAACATTAGAACAAGGTACAAATTACTAGAAGAAGCATCTTTCATACTCTAATAAATCCACCTGAATTAAAACAAATGTAAAGTGGATTGTGACAGTTTAACACCTTAGCATTTTCAAAACTCTTATATTTAACTATTACTAAAGTAAAATTTCAGATTAGCTGAGTGATCTATACAATAAAACTAAACAATCATAGTCAACAACCTTATTTTAAGAGAGCCCAAACCTCAGATAAGGCAGCAAACCACATACAGTACTCCATAAATAGTTTCTAGCTTAAACTGAAGTTGACTTTGGACTAACGAGGCACTTTTTCATTTTTTTCCTCTTAACATTTCAGTGCAAAACACATCTTGCTCAAAGTATTGTATTTTTTACAAGCTTAGAGGCCCACCAGGTGATTTGATTGCATTTCTTGGTTAAAAACAACCCTTCTTTTTCCTGTGTTGACTTTCTGGAAGCAGTTGGGTGCCTCTTTCATTTTAAGATTCTTGGGGATCGAGTCTTGTAATGATTAATTTGCTGGTTTTTCTTTCCTTTTATGTGAGATCTTAGATTGTTTATTTAACTGATAGCTCCTGTTGGGTCCATTTGACTGCTTTAGTTTTCACTCATAAATCTTGGCAGCAGTCAGGCTGATTAGCCCAATTATTTCTATTTATTATGGCAGATTCTTTTTAAAGTGTTTTTCTTATGCAAATCATGCTCTCAGCTTCTTCCTTTGGAATGTGTGTTTGTGTATGTGTGTGTGTGTATGACTATAATAATGTGACTGTTATTAGTGTGAATAGAATAGAATAGAATATCTTTATTGTCATTGTGTAACTCACAACGAAATTAAATTGCTCAGAATGTCATTGTTTAGGATTTCTGCTTGTTACTGTGGGATTTGTTGTCTAGTTGAAATAAAGAATCACCAGCCAAAACTTCCAAGAGAAAATAATGGTAATTTATTTGTACTACTTTGCAAAGAGGGTGCTCCTTGTGCATGCAAGCACACAGTGGACACACCTTAAATCTTCAATATTCATTCTTTATATTCTCCATTGCCATTACAAATTTACCTTTAATCTCTTCTTCATTGGCTTAGTAATCATACTGTAATCATGTCGTCACAACCTATCCAAAGCTTCTAAAGTGAATACATTATCTCCGCCCCTGATTGCTTCTCCCACCTCCCTAATTCTATCGCCCCCGGCCCTTATTTACGAATTACCTTTTATGGTTGTTAGTTCCTAGGGCAGTGATAGCGAACCTTTTAGAGACCGAGTGCCCAAACTGCAACCCAAAACCCAGTTATGCATCGTTGGGTACCGGGTGGGTGTGGACCATTGGCTGGGTGTGGCCAATTGGGTGGGTGTGGCCCATTGGGTGGGTGTGGCCCATTGGGTGGGCGTGGCCGCGGTGGTAATGGCAGACTGGGTGGGACTAAAAAGTTCAATCAATCAATTCCAACTTTGCAAGATTTTTTTTTTCCCACGAGAAGTTGAAATTGACTGATTGATTGAACCTTTTTTTTTTTTTTTGCACACGGCGGCAGAGGCCTAAAGCGAAAAGGTTTTATAAAACCCAGCTGAAGGCCTAGGACTGGGGCGATGGTGTGCATGCCCACAGAGAGGGCTCTGAGTGCCGCCTCTGGCATCCGTGCCATAGGTTCGCCACCACTGTCCTAGAGGTTGTCTCTAAAGTTACTATCATATCAGTAAATTCTGGTTAAGGCTGGTTTTCAGCGTAGCAGAGACCTTCCTAGATACAATTCTCAAGCTTCAGCAAGGCTCATGAGATTAAAATATATACAATGTATTTTCTTCACAGGCTAGCAGTCTTCTGCAGTTTCTGTAAAAACAATAGACCCTTTCCCCCACATTACTAAAAAAAAGGATGCCAGATACAGTATGCATGTATTATCCAAAAAGCTTCATCTGCAGAATATATAGCGTCTGACTTCTCACTCTGTCATCCCACAGGTCTTGGAGCAAGAGGCAAGCCTTCCAAAGCAGGTAATAGGATCTCAGATTCCCCAGTGGGTTTCTTTTGGGATACCTGAAAGATCTACAGGCTACTTAGGATTGCGACTGAGGCCAGAATTTCCCTTGCTAAGCAAGGTGGTTATCAAGTGAGCCCCACCAGATTTACTGCCTTTTTTTTTTTGCTGTGGTTGTTAAGTGGATCACTGCAGTGAAATGAATTACATGGTCATTAAGTGAATCCAGCTTCTCCCATTGACTTTGCTTGTCAAAAGCCAGCTGGGAAAGTTCCCCGTGGCAATGACATAATCCTGGGACACCGCAACCATCATAAATACACGTGCTTGAATTTTGATCATGTGACTCTGGGGATGCTGCAATGGTCATAAGTGCGAGGACCGATTGCGAGTAACTTTTTTCAACACTGTTGTAACTTCCAGAGGTGGTTGTAAGTCGAGAACTACCTCGATCTCCTTCCAACACAAAAAGGGTAGGCTTTTTGTATCCTACTCGTAGGATACTCGTATTCTACAGCTCACATTGCTCAAATCGATGCTCTCTACTTAAAAGCAAGAGCAAATTTTCAACCTGTTACCGCATATGGGTTCTATACTGGTTAAGCCTACACAGAAGGTTCCAGAGCTATCTTTAGCGTCAGCCTGAAAAACCAGAACCTTCATAGTATCCAGCATGTAAAGCTGGGACTCTTTCTTCCTACCATTCTTTGTTCTCTTTTGAGCTCTGCAAAAGTAGCATTTCCTGTTTTGTTCATCTCTCTCTTCCTCTCAGCATCATCTTAAACGTTTTTTCAAGGTGGCAAAAAAAGGTGGCAGCATAATAAGCCTTGTCTATGCAGGCCCATCAGAACTAGGGTTCTTGGCTCAGGGCATCTCCAGAAACAGACTCTTAGCCAAGACTTTGGAGACTTTGGTTTTATGTCCCACTTGTAAATCTTGGTCCTGTGTATATTACTATTGAACCCCTTGGAGCCCAGAGCTACCCGCCCCTTCTATTACTTCTTGCAAGACAGCTATTTAGTTCTTATTAGACTATCCAGAAGTGCTAGCAAACTCGGTGTTTCATGTTGACATGAGCTTTCCATAGGACAAAGTCATCCTTCGTTGTTTCCTGACAATTGCAGTTTCTGACGAGGTAAATAGATAGCAGCCACTGCATTTTTTTTTTTCTCTTTGCTGAATGGTTTTCTTTAAGAAAGCTCTGCAGTTATGGACTTCGGTAAGGCACTGATGTATCATCCTAACCTCTTGCCAATGGTTCACAGCAACAATTACACTTCATTATGATTTGGCAGGAAACCCACATGCTCTTCGAGTTCACAGCCATTCCATGAGACCCACATTGTAGCCTCAGCCTTTCCTCAGGGTTGTATTTTTATCTTGTAGGCTGCCATGTGTTTGCACTTTTCCAGTTCATCGGACATTACATATTGCACCTTTGGTCTCAGCAAGCTTTTGGCAAGCCAAGTCTTCTCCTTTTTTTGATCTTTTGCCCATCCTCAGGTATGGTAACTTATAACTCTCCTGTATGTGTTGAATCACAAAATCCACGAGGAAGAAGAACTGGTTACTCACCCGTAACTATGATTCTTCAAGGAGACGTTTATGAATTTACCAAACCAACCTGTCCTTGTCTTTTGGGTCCAAAAAATAACACGCCACATCTTTGAGGCATTGTGGCTGCCTTTGGAAGCGAGGGAATAATTGGGACTCCCACCATTATAAGTGTTGCATGGCAAAAGAAGGTAAAGCTTACAAAACCAATGCTAAGGTCTGAGAACAAGCTGAATAGGCTACAGGGCAGATGCAGAACCTGTCTGTATGAGTTCACAGACAATCGCCCAGGGACTACAGTTGTGTAAGTAAGCTGTTCTTCCTAGTTTTAAGATTTTCATCTGCTGTATTGAGCCCTTCGTTTCATAATATCCCCGTGCTCTTCTCTAAGCCTCTTTTTTGCAAGCTGGCTTTCCTTTCCTAATTTTCACTTTTGCTACATCTCTGCAAAGATCTTCCCAAGGCCATTTTTGTCCTCCTTGTCACGTCTCTCCACAGAGATTCTTCTCTTTGGCATTTCCTTCTCCTTACTCATAAACATGAATTTTCCAAACATGAACATAATGAACAAGTTTCATCATCATTTTAGCCCTTGTCTATCCACTGCAGGATGAAGACCCCTTCCGCATGTTTCCAACCAATACAGTCCTGAGCTTTCTTTTGCCAATTGGTGGCCCGCCATACTTGCTGATGTCGTCCATCCATCTTGTTTTAGGTCTCTTTCATGGACGCTTTTTATCAAGTGGGATCCATTCTATGACTGCCTTGGTCCACCTGCCATCAGTTCTTCTTGCTATGTGACCGGTCCATTTCCATTTCAATTCTTTTACTCTCTTGATGATATTGTATACTTTTGTTTGTTCTCTAATGAACAAGTATATAATATCTCTAAATGTCACTTAAGATATTTAAATAAGTGATCAGAAGCTTCACCCTTTGATCTTGCTCTGATGGAATTTTGAAATTTTGCAGAAAATGGCAAAATACGCTCATTATATATGCTGGAATCACTTAATGACCACATGGTTCACTTAACGGCCACAAGGTTTACTTAACAACCACAATGACTCATTTTGTGACAATTGTAAAAATGGTTATAAAATCAAGTCAGGTCACATGGTGATCCACAATGATTGCAACAACTTACAACTAACATTCTGGGCTCAGCTATGGTCATAAGTCAAGGACTACCTGTATAGTATCAACAACAGGGAATCCCATAATGCAGTGTTCTTGAGCTTGAGTGCTAATGTATCCATGTTCATCAGATATCTGATGTCATAAAGACAAGGGAATCCTGGGAAATCACATACTATATACTAAGCGCTCTAGCATAACAGTATGATACATTGCTGTTGCACTACTCAAGGGATTAAGAAAGGAGCAAAGGATTGCTTTTAGGGCTTGGTTCAGCCAGATCTTCCCGTTGTTACTAGTGCCAGGGAAATGAAGAACAAAGGTGGCAACAAGGCAAGGATCAGAGAAGATTATGAAGGAAAGCATTCAAAACATTCTTAGCTTCTGATTACCCTGAGCAAGTTACAAACAGGGCTCATTTCTGAACACAGCTTGATAACCTAGGAATTAATCCACAGGAGGTTTAGCTGCAAAATGTGGATATAGAGTCACTGGGAGTTTTCTAAAGGTTTGTCTCTCCAAACGGAGATATTTAGGCCCAATTTTCTTTTTAAAGTGTATCTTTTAGCTATTCTTTGTCCCTGATGTCTCCTTATCTGAACAGGAAAGATTCTTTACACATATTCAGAAGTAATTACTTCCAGTTTTCCATGTCAACCCTGCTATCTGAACTTTAAGCAAAAGATAAGGAAAAAGAGGAAAAGAGTGTGTGTGTGTGTGAGTGTGTGTGTGTTGTGTGTGTCTACTTGTGTCTTGGTTTTTACTGCGTATTTTCTTCCACAGGATATATGGGTGGTGTTGGAGCTGGCAGCTTCCCAAGCAATGGGATGCAGAATGGATATGGCAATGGTAAGAAAGCTACACATATTGTCAGACTGGATTGTTTCAAAAGAGGCACAGGTAGGTATTATGCAAGTAAGCCTCTTCATAGAGTTGTACTAATGATACACTAATGATAATGTACTCATGGACTTGCATGTAAAAATTCAGCACGTGCCAACTTCTAGTCAAGGAACACCTGGTAGGAGGTGGGTCAGAGTGACTAGTATTGAGCTAAGGAGCAATAAATTTGCTATAAAGCAGCTTCTTTGGACACACTATTATGGACAGATTGCCCTTTCATTTTCCTCTTTGTTTCCATTTCTGCCATCTTGTTTTGGGATACCTAAGATACAGGTAGTCCTCAACCAATGTCCAGAATTTCCATTGTAAGTCATTGCGGCCATAAGTCAAGATAGACTCAATTTTACAACCATTTTTAAGTGAGTCATCACTTCACATTAAGTGAACCCAGGATCATTAAGCAAATACCACAGTTGTTTTGTGGAGTTTTGCCGTAAATCAACAAAAATGGTAGCAAATCGCAATCATGTGACGGCAGGATGCTGCAGTCAGTCATAAATGTGAATCAGTCGCCAAACATTCGAGTTGCAATCATGTGAACACTGGTGTCACAGTCAGCAGTGCAAGGACTAGTCATAAGAGCGAGGACTGGACATTTTTCAGCAGCATCATAACTTTGAATAGTCACTAAACAAATGGTTGTAAGTTAAGGACTACCTGTACCCTGGTTTTTCACAAAGCAGATACAAATCATGGCTGCATTTCTCTTTCATGCAAACTGTTCCTGGTTTTCCCTGGCATCACCAATTCAGAAACAGAGAATGAAGCAGCCCAAAAATGTTGTTGCACATCACTTGCTGCAATAAATAGATATGTCCAGAATGTGGCGCTGTTGACCAGTGTATTAAAAAAATAAAAGCTGTCTTCTTTATCTGAAGTCAGCTGCTTTAGAATACACAATAGATAATTCGAGATTGGTAGCATGAGTTTCTAGCTGGCTAGACAAATGACATCTTCTTTTACTTTTTCAGGCTATGGAGCTGGAGCCAATGGATTCCCTCTTGTTGGAGCTCAGCCAGGTGGGAATGAGGATGGATGGCATTAATTTCTCACATTTGTTTTTCTCCCTTCCTCCAAAGAGTTTAGAGAACCATTTTAACATAACAACTGATAATGGAGGGTAGGCTAACCAGATGGCAAGTTGCTTAAGCCTTCTGGTCAAGTTGATGACAAAAGCCATATCTGAATGTCGATTACTCACGTTCAAATTCAGCAGCTGCCACCATTGCACTATATTGGTAGTGATGGGGAAATTCATTTGGGACCGAGATAGTATGAAGAAACCAAAGAGTAAGAAAGAAGTGGGCTACAGAATTTGTTATCAAGCATGGATCTCTAGCTCAGTGTGAGAGCTTATTTGGGTTATTGTGTGCTTCAGCCAAGAAAGTGTGACAGTTAGGGAGGCAGACATTTGAGCAGGTGAAAGTGTAAGGAGCATTAGTTGAAGGTGCAAGGCAATTTACATGAGACCCAGACAAATATACTATCTCCCTTCAGTGAAGTTCAAGGTTCACGGCAATAAAAATGCTCCTTTGAGTATGGCTCAAGGTTAGAATCCCAGGCCCAGTCACTAATATTGCTAATTAAAAGGATCGAGTAATATACCAGTTTCCCATGATGTCTTGCAATTCTTGCAGTTGTAATCCCAGCCTATCTAGAAGGCAGAAGGCAGGAATATCTAATATTCAGCTAAAAGAGATGGCCTACTGAGCTGCAAAGCTTTCTCTGTTCCAGTGAGATTTATAATTAGATGGATCAGCATTTTGCAAGAGCAAATGTGTTGATTTCACACATTGTGCTAAGCCATGGTTCATTTCAATCATGGTTTTTGAATAAACCACATTGGGCTAAGCCACAAACCATTGATTGCAAATGTCTGTAGCTTTTACCTTAGACTAAACGATAAACTATGGTCTGCAAAATATACCAGCTGAGTACAAACTACCTTTAAATCAACTAGACTATGGCTTAAAATGTTATGCAAATCCAGTCAGTCAATCTGCAAATTTTAATCAGGGCTACAATGGGAATAGGCTTTTCCTGCCATGTCTTTGTTGTACCAATTTCTAGTCTGAAATTATCCCAGTACCATATAACCCCGATTTATTTCATGAGGCATTGTGTAGCTCCAAAAGGAGAAATTTGGACGAGAAAATGACATAAATTATGGTTCATCACACAGTCAACCACAGTTCAGACTGGATTTGGCATTTTTATCCACCTATCAAAAATTATTATTATGTTTTATTTATTTGAATTTTTAGCATCAAAGGCATTCTTACCCCATCACTACTGTGGTCTCAGGTTGAAACAAGCCTTCCCTGTAAATATATTGGCTTTAAAATGCAGAAGATCTGATTCTAGTTCTTTCACTCTCAGAATTAGCGTACTGCGGTGTGATGGCTCAGCGATTAAGACCCTGGGCTTTTCGGCTGGAAAGCTTGACAGCTCAGGTTCGAGACCCACGCAGCAAGGTGGCTCCCGTCCTTGCCCCAGCTCCCGTCAATCTAGCAGTTTGAAAGCATGCAAATGCGAGTAGATAAATAGGTACCACTTTGGTGGGAAGGTAACAATGCACTGTGATAGCATGCTGGCCACATGACCGCAGTAATGTCTTTGTACAGCACTGGCTCTGTGGCCCTTGAAACAGAGATGAGCACTGCCCCCTGTATTCAGCAACTAGCCGAGTGAAATCCACAGGGACTCATTCACCAGTACTCTCAAAACTAGTGTTCCCAGTTTCTCCTACTATTTACAACTGTAGGGTTGGGGAGTGAATACTTTCTTCAGTTTGAAGAAAGTAGATTTTAGGAAATATGCATATTTGCAAGAAATTAATCGCAATCGGTATTGAATCATTGAATCAATGCAGGATCCAATCTGGGTCGATGAGTGGTATTTATAGTGCCTGTTGTATGTGGCTTTTTAGATGTTGATTGGGGTGTGTTGATGGCTGGCTTTTAAGTTGTTAACTGTCATTTTGCTTGTTTTGCCCAGCCCTCACCCTCTAAGTACTTGATAGGCTGGTGGTAAATCAGCACTCCTGTTGATTGACGAGCGGCCTGTTTCCCAGGCTTCAATACCACACGCAGAACAGCACACACCCTGCTAAAGAAAAGTTTCCCTCAGGATGGGCTCCAGCACGAGTCCAAAGCTCGGAAGACTAAACTTCTTCTGGTCCCGGTGACCGACCCAGATTGGATCCTGCAACATTATCCTGGGACACACGTATATTTGCTTTCATTCATTGAATCAATGCTGAGATGTAGGCCATGTTTGCAGATGGTAGCTAACCACATTTTAGCCTCACTTTTGTGCAAATTCAGCCGATATGTCTTGTTTAAATTCCAGGATGTTATGTAAATCCAGAAAATTAGGTTAATTGAACAAACCATAGTTATGATGATGGCTTAAGTGTGTCATGTGAACACAATCTTTAGGCTGGTTTCATTCACAGGTGTCCAGATTCCATATGGCGGTCAGCTAGGCGGTCCAGCTGCTGCTGCTGCTGCTGCTGCTGCTGCCGCCTCCACCAAGTATGGAGGTGAGTCTCCAAGCTATGACAGAATGAAGAGCAGTATTCCTCTGCCACTCCCTGGCAACCCAACAAACCCTTGTGCAACTTGAAGTTAGCTAAGTGGACTTTGCCAAGTGCTTAGCAAGCTCTGAGCATCAAAGATCTGATCTTGGAATGGCCTGAGCAGAACTACATTGACCATTATTCTGGTTTTAAGCCCTTCCATCATGGCTTCCTCCCAAAAAATCATATTATTTGAAGAAGGCAAAGAGAAATTTTTGTGGAATAGCCACATATCTCCTCAAGCTTCTTTCTCAACAGTGGTGTCCTTCCAAGGTACTGGATAGAAAGCCACTGTGGATGATGGAAGTTTTGATTTGTTAGCAAAGTGCCACATTGGGGACAGCTGTCCTAGAGCTTCAGATTCCTGGAGAGAGGGAATACCTATTCCATTTAATTTAAATTAAAGGTGTAGTGTGGGAGCGCTTGCAGATTTGTCTTAAGATGTGGGAAAATGGCTACAGAGGGACTGGGATTGTCTCTGTTCCAGTTAATCTTCTGACTGCCATCTCTATTACAGGGGCTGGACAACTTCCATACAGAGGACAACCACAGCAACCAGACGCTACCGGCCTGGGAGATTATGGTGCTGGCAGATATGGTGTGTGTAGAGCAGAATGAATTGTACTGGGATTATTTTTACACTATACAAGAACAGAAAAGTAACATATATTTAAATTTAACATAGCATTAAATTTAATGCTAACTAACTCAAGGTTTAGTCTTTTTAAAGATCCCAATTTTTAGACTTGTTAGAAAGGTGTTCTACCTGTAAACAGATTAGAAGATTTGTAGGAAAAGAGATATCTTCCCAACTAGGTAATGCTTCTAAGAACTGAAATGATTATTCCAAAAATGTCATAGGCGAGTAGAGTTATACTTTTATCATCAATATGGGGAAGAAGTCCAACACATAAGGGCGAAAAGGGTTATACCAATTGAATTTCTCTTCTGGTCAAAGACAACAACAATAGAGTGGCATTCCTAGGAAATGCATTAAAGAGTTGTCTTCTTAGAAAGCTACTGTAAACTGAAGTTCAGGAATAGACTGCCTGGTGTAGGACATTCATTTCTTTGTAAATCACATCTCTTGCACTGAAGCTAAATATTTCCTTCTTCTAGGAGACCCCAGCCAGCTGCCATATGGTGCTCAACCTGCTGGTCTTGGAGTTGAGGGTAAAGCAGGACCATTTGGTAAGACTGTTATGGAACTCTTTTCCTCCACTCCTCTGGTTGTTTTGCAATTGTTTTCCAGAGTTCTAAATTATCTTTGATGGATATCCTGCCCTTGGTTTACATTTTGTTTTCAGACACCTGGATCAACTTATGGTCTAATGCTTTCAATATGACATAGTGGGACACAGCAACCTCCTTTTCTATACCAGTAAAATTGGTTAGTACAAAAGTGATCAGGGCCACATGTCACACACACCCCAACGTCTCTCCATACAATCACTTCATTTTTCTTTGCTTCTTTGTGTGTGTGTGTTTTATTTTCCAAAATTAAATAAGGGAATGGGAACAGTAGGTTTTAGGAGGTGAACTGCTCCTTAAATTCCTCCAAAACACATGAATTACCCTCCAGATGACAATCTGAAACAGGGGTTTTTTAAGGACCCTCTTAAATAGGAGTAATTTGTCCCTCAGGGGCTCCTTCTCTCAACTGCTACATTTAAAAAAAAAGGGGGGGGAAATACCGAAGAAAGAACAGCCCTTTTGGTGATATCAGCAGATGGCTTCCTATATCCCCAAAAGTTTGGAGACTGTATTGCAGCCCCTATCTCCTTCACTCTAGGATCAGGCTATATGATTACTCCTTGCCAGTATGAGCTTTGGGAGGAGAAAGCTCCTCTTCCTACTTAGTAGAAAGATAATACTGCAGCCCAAGTCTACTATGTTGCAAGGAACCCTTGTAGATAAGACATCAACCTCAAAATCCGAGATTACATCTGGAGAGTCCTGTGCAATATAAAAAATTCTTGTATCTGTTGTTTTAAAAATTCACTTTCCTGCTTTTGGGTCTCTTTCACCCAGGTGGGCCACAAGTAGGATATGAATCCCAGCCTGCCCAGGCAATAGGATTGGATGGTAAGAAATTGAACCTCCTACAAGTTAGGATGGAAATAGGAATTTAACAGTAGTTTTCATCTTGAAAAGGCAAAAGTATTCATTATTCATGTCTTCCTGAGAGTCTCAATGTGTGAGTGACCAAGTTAGAAAACGCTTACTTAGCATATGATTGATGTAATAAAGGAGCACCATTTTACTCTGCCTCTTTCTTTTCTCTCATACCCCAGGGCAACATTCTCAAATTCTGAGGAGCTGTTAGGTTAGCCTGTTAAAACAAGCCCAGGGGAAAAAAAAGAAATTATTCTGCTTTAAATGAATGATGCATTATACTAAGATATGATTCAATTATGCTTTCTCGAATAAACTGCAATCACCTAAGTTTACACACCACACTGCTATAAATCGTGATTTGCAAACCAAAGTGGTTGAGTTTATTAAGTCTGATTGAACCCATAGCTGATAGAATGTATCTGCCTCAAACACCAGATGTGTAACTTTTGACATCAGATTTGTTAAAATACAATTTAAATAGCAAAATGGATATTTTCTCTCAAACGAAATAAATTCTCCCATGCAAAAGAACTGCAAATTGCCATTCCCCCATTCCACTCCCGTGCAGATTTTGAAAATCAGAAATAAATGAAGAGAGAGAGAGAGAGAGAGAGAGAGAGAGAGAGAGAGAGAGAGAGAGAGAGAGAGAATTTTGTGTCTACATAAAGCTTCCCTTCTGCAGATAATTGTGTTATATCTTTCGATGACTAGCTGCTGTTGACAGCACAACTGGACCATTCAAAGAGGACAGTGCTCCTTAAGTCTTGTATTATATATGGAAATATACTGTATTGCCTGAACTGGATACAGTTGAAGAATAGTTCTCATATTGCCAGCAGAGTATCTCAGGAGACTGAAATATACTTCCATTGAATTTTCAATTATCCTATTTTAGATGAAAAACATAGGTTCTATATAGATAATTGAAGGTCATTATTGGCAAGTAATGGTCAACAATACTTCCTAGATTCCCATTCCAAGGATCAAAATTTCCAGGAGGGGAGCATAGTGACAGGGCATTTGATGTGATTTCCTATCTTGTACGTTTTCCCCTTTCTATTTTTCCATCCTTTGCAGGCAACGGAAATGGACTAGGATATTTGAACAGTAGAGACCTTCAAGCTAATGGACTGGGGGCAGGTAAGGTTAAGTGTGAGCCTTCAGACACACACACACACACACACACAGAAAAGACTCTTACTCTTCATCCTGCTACTGGTTGTGTAATTAGCATTAGAGTGTTCTGACAGTCTTAATCTTTATCTTTTCCCTTTGTCACATGATACTAGCTTTATCTCACTCTAGTCTAGCCTATGATTTAAACAATCTTATGCTGATTTTAACACTAACTGCTAAAGTCAACACAGAACCCTGATGGGCAATAGACCTTTTTTTTTTTTTTTACACTACCCACCCCCTTTTAAACGGGTGTATTTATTTGATCAAAACAGCTTTGATCAATGGATCCTGGAAAAGTCCCTGTATTTTAGGTGAGATGCCATTAGCTGTTCATCAGCCAGTCAGCAAATATCCTCACTATTATCAATAAGGACATTTCAGTAGCTAATCAGAGTGATAATAAGAACCAAAATAGCACATCAGTATCTCATCAGGACATGGATATAAAAAGAGCATTGGCTGAGCTAAGTTAAGAATCACTGGGGAGGAAAGGTTCACAGTACCATTGAAGATTATCTTGTCTCTTTTTTTTTAATCTGGCAGGTGGATATGGCCCCTTTGCTGCAGGGCAAGCCCCAGGAGGATATGGTAGTCTGCTAGGCCCTGGACAGCCACTAGGAGGATATCGTGAGTGGCACCACAGTTCTGTTTTCCCATGTTTTTTACTCATTTGCTAATAGCCTAAAACCTGCCTGAAATAATTTCCAGATTTTTGGAACGAGCAATTATTTTTCAAACTGTGTGTCTGGGTAATTCTGGAGTCTTTCAATATAAGATCCTTAAGGACTGTATTCTTTAACATTTTTATATCTAACTGCTTGAAGTAGAAGGAACCACCAGGCAATTTAATAAAAAAATGAATTCATAATAATCAATAAGCTAGTATTAAACAAAGCATTGTTCTTTAAAAGTTTTAGTGTAATAACATAAAAGAAGCTTTATGGTGATCAGTAGGAATACCCTTTGGAGAAAGCAAGCGTTTGTCACTTAAGGTTTTAAGTGAAGCATACTATGTGTTTACTCATTGGTACTTCCTAATCTAAGGACTATTGTTGAGAAGGCTTGTTTTATATAGCTACCTTCCGCATTTCAGACCTCTCTGCTTATCTGAGTTCAGGTAAGGTTTATGTGAGAATCAGTATGATCTAGTGGTTAAAGTACCAGGCTAGAAATCAGGAGACTGAGTTTTAATCTGGCTTTAGGCATGAAAGCCAGCTGGGTGCCTTTGGCCAGTCACTCTCTCTCTTAGCCCAACTCACTTCACAGGATTATGGTTGTGGGGAAAAGTAGGAAGAGGAAGGAGTATTGTATATATTATGTTCACCTCCCTGAGTTACTTGTAAAGTAATAAAGATGGAATGTTTTTTTTTAAAAAAACCCTACAGATTCAAGCATAATAAATAAATCCCTCTACCCATCAGCGACCAACTATAACCAGTGAAACAATGAAAATCAGAGCACAGTGCTCTTATTTGCCTCTCCCCCCTTAAAAGTGTAGGAACATAGTTCAGAAATAATCGATTTCCAAACACACTTTCAAGTACAGCCCTACAAAGAGCACTTCATGATCAGCTAATCTGGATGTTGCCAAAGCATGAGTGATAGGACCCTGATCTGATGGTGGACAAGCTACCATTAAAAGCAATTCACACTTCCGTGACTAGGAAAGATTTGAAAATGTACTTAGCATGTCATTGGGAGATCTATATGGCCGGAATATTGAAACCTATTTACATCTTGCGTGCTGCAAAATATGGGCCAGACATCTCTGCAGACTTCCTGGGCTGTTTTGGAAGACAAATCCAGGTTTCTGAAGGCAGGTTTCCTTCCCTGAAGGTTTTCCTACTATTATGCTGCCTTATGCTACCTTACAAGCAGTTTTAGATAGTTTTAATTGCTATATGTATCCTTTTTTCTTTCAGATATAATTTTTAACTGAACAAAAATATGATTTCAGGAATCACAGTGACTTAGCCCTACCCTTAGCACAACAAAGCAACCATGCCTTGGACTGCAGAGATCATCAAAATTAAGCTATACTTTCATCAGAAGAAAATTTCATTTTTGTGGTTAATGCTATTAGCATAGTCTCCTCAATTGTATTTGCATTTCATTTCTCATTCATATTTTGTGATGTACATCCCACCTTTTAAAAAGCATATAAAAGCAACTGTGTTACTAGTTTAACAACTGTAGCAAGAAAGGTTGTTAAATGAGGCAAAAACTCATTTAACAACTGTCTTGCTTAGCAATGAAAATGTTCGGCTCAATTGTGGCCGTAAGTCGAAGTCTACCAGTATAACAGGTAGTCCTCGACTTACAGCCACAATTGAATCCAAAATTTATATGTATAACAGGGTATTTATGGCATTTCTAAAAAGCAGTTTCCATTCTGCATTTCCACCAAATTGCTTTGAATCTGGCTGTGCAAATTGTCTTCATAGATTCAGACCTTGGAATGCATGAGCCAATCAGGGCCCTACCCCAAGTTACTATGGGCCCTAGAACTCCCTACCTCACTTCTATTGCGCTGAAGACCATATTGTGAAAAGATAGCACATCAGCCATTTCCCCCAGCATCTGTACTGTATCTATGGATGTACAGTGCTACAGATATATAGCTGTTGGGAAGGGAAATACATTCTTAATAATGTCTGCTGACAGGCAGCATGAACAGATTTGCTTGTGGGATAGAAGAAAGATCAACCTGCAGCAACAAAATCCCCTCATCATTCCACACAAAAGAGAAAGGAAAAAAATGCTAGCATAGCCTCAGCAAACAGCCATCCACCCATCCATGACAGAAACCTATTCTGCATCCTATGAATCCCAGTCATGCTGCTGTTCCCAGAGACCATCAGTCCTCTGACTTATTGCAATGGGAATTATTAGCAGAGTGTAATATATTTGGTGTACTTTGAGGCTACCCTTGGATAGAAGTAGAAAATATCACTTTAACCCCGTTACAGCTAAAGACGGCTTCGGTTTATTTCACTCATGGGTTGGGGATTGAGATGAAGCCAACTTTACAGAGATGTGATAGAAAAACAATGCTTCCAGGACGTGTTTACGTTATGATTAGATAGATGTTAGGAAAGTATGATTAAGTTGTTTGTGTTCATCTTTTGGAGTGCTGCAGTTTGCACACAGATATGAAAGTGTAACATTTGTTCATATTATTTATTAAATAGTAAACTTCTTAGGATTATAAAGAAGTATTAACAATCAAGAATATGATGTAAGAGGAACAGAAGAAAAATTCATTGTCCAGAGTTAAATTTTTTGGTACCTTTTTTTCTTTTGGTTTAGGAGGGAAGGAATCAAAGTACAGAATGAATGGATACCTGGGAAATGGCTATAGAGGTAAGATTTAAGAAGGTGAAATACACATATCTCCTATTATGTTGATTTTCTGTTCACCTTCATACCCACCATCAGCCAAAACATGCATTCTGTCTGCATTTCTAGGCATATATGTAAAATTAAAAGTTCCATACAATCATCAAAAGTTATATTTAAATCTTCGCTAGGTTCCTAAGTTATAATGTGATTTATTTATCTTGTGGGTGAAACCAGCTGTTGTGATTTGCAAAACATGATGTGTAAAGCTAGCTGTTGTGATCAATAAACCATGGTTAAAACAAACATAACCAGTGTATTATCTTAAGCCAATCACTGTCTTTCCTGAAGGCTCTGGGATTTCAGCTTAGGTGAAAAGTATTAGGGATTGCTAACAGAAATCAGTTATATATTTCAGCATCATTGAAGGAAGTAATGATAAATATATTATTACTGTTTAAAACAATACTATATTTGTGCTTTTGAGTATTTTGGTTTGTTTTAAAAAAAAACTGTACTGGGTTATGGGAATACCATATACGCAAGGAAGGTGAATAATTTTGAATGTTGGAGAATGGATTCCTAGCTAATTATGTGAGGAATAGGACTGACATTTCCAAAATCATCTCATGCTGTTCTGCAGTCAGTCTCTGTAAATGGCAAAGCTGGAAAATAAAATAACGGTTCCCTTGTCTTCACTCTTTCCTAGGCCGCTGCTCTTCTGGAAAATGCTGAAAGACAATATTGCTCTGCAGAACTTCCAACAGCAAGACCTAACATTCTAGGCAATCTTTGGTGCTAAGTTTAAAGACCAACAACTGCATTCCCAATATAAATGACTGTGTCTTTTTCTTTCTCTATGTTTTATTTTGTCATTAGAAATTTTTCATTTTTTAAAGAGTGAAAAACATTGCATGTTAGTTTTTAAAGCTTTGGTCAACCATATTTTCCAAGGACTAATAGTATTTCTGTGACCGTACTACACAAAGACTTTGAGAAGCTAGAAATTGCTTTCCCCCCCAAGACATACCCTGTGAATTCCACAGATTAGGAAGCAATCTAGAGATGTTTTTCATCTAATTATATGTCTGGAGGCCCAGACACCAATGTCTTTTTACATAAGAATAAATCCACCATTCTCAGTGTCTTGCATACTTGTGGTATCCTTGTTCAGCCTTGTATATTTGTGTATAATTTTAAAAATCCCATTGAATATCTTCCATTGCTGTGGTTTCCATAAACTAAATATATTATGCAGAAACTAAAAGCTTACTGCTTAATTTCTTCAACATTTTCTAGATGCTAGATAAATGTATTACATTATTTCTAAACATGGCATTCTAAAATTGATACTATGGAATCTAGAAATACAGATGAATGTTGGCATCTTCAGATCAATTATTGGATAATAAATCTTTTTCATTTCTTACATTAAAGGATAAATAGTATTTGCTTGTTGCTGGCCACTGGAAATATTTATATCTATTGCCATCATAATTTGGACCATTAGCATTTTCAGCTTCAGAGATACTTAAATGATTAGAAGAGATGATTAAATCTTATGAGATCAAGAAGCCCATTAGTCTTTATACATTTTATTGATTAATCGTTTTGATATGCACATTTAAAAAAGGAATTAGAGACCCCTATTTTATAACAATAGGAAACCGTCTTAACCTCTGTATCAAAAATGTCAATAGATCTAATTTACAAAATATTTACAAAAATATTTTGTACTTACTGTACCCCATTGCATTTGTGTAGAAAAGAATAAGTCATCATGCTAGAGTGGAAAGGGGAATGCTGCTTCATTGAAACAGTTTTTTCCAACGTTCTAAAAATTTTATACTCTGGGAATAAGTCATTTACCCATATGAATTTGTGTCTGAAACATAGTTTAATACTTTCATACAACTATATTCTTTTGATCAATATATCAATTATATGGTAATAGATAGCTAGACAACGTATCTCATACCTTTCTTATTGCTGAGACTTGTCATTCAACATTGGAAAGATACATGTATATATACATTTATATGTAATACATATTTATTTATATTGCTTATATCAACTCAGTTTACCATTAGGCAGCCACCCCACACAAAATGAAACATTTTGCAGACAACTGACAATCCAAGAGCATCTGCTGTACTGCAGACAATATATTTTAGAAATAAATACTTGCAATTTTAAAAATTGATAGTACAATCCTAAATCCCACTAATACAAATGGAACTTTTTTTCCCCACAGTGACAGCATGGCGTAAATATTGTGGAGTTTTAGATCCCCCCCCCCTCATGGTATTAATATTCTTTACCGACGAAATAAGAGAGCCTAACGCATCCTTGTTCAACATTTTATTAAAGTTTCACTACAGAAAACTCAGCATAGCAAACACGTTATCTTTTAGCTAAGGCTGCTGTACTGTATTTTTATGCCACAAAAATAGGCATATTCAGTTCTTTGCCGCCACCCTGTGATGGTCCTGAGTTTTGCAGCAGACGACGAAACTAGATACAGAACGATGGTGCTGAGGGGGGAAAAATAACCGTCTTTTAAGGAGATTCGGGAGACAAACGAAACAAGCGACAGGTGGATCTGAAGACCACAGCAGGTGGCAATTATAAAAGCCGAACTCGGTTACTAAGCGCGCGCGGACACCGAGTCTCTTTGGTGGGTTTTTTTATTTTATTTTATTTTGTTTTGTTTTTTGGAGCGCGGGCGTCTGTGCGTATGCGTCGCGATTATGACGTAGAAGGCGGAAATGGGCGAGGCCATTTGGAATTTGGCGCGAGCGCGGAGCGTTGGGTGCCTTCTCGGAAGCTTGGCGCGCTTCTCAGAGGAGGGGGAGGAGGTGGTGGGACTAAGGAAAAACAGGGTTGCTGCTCACGGAGAATCCGAGTTTTTCTTCTTTCGCGACTCAGAGGGAATTGGGACGCAGGAAGAATTTAAAGAGGTAAGAGAATCTGCGAAGTTTTTCCAAGAGGGGAGATGGTTGATGGAACTGACTACGCTTGTGCCGACCTCTGTTGAGGAAAGGCTGCAAACAACCCGCCAGATGCTCTTTGAAGAAGGTATAAGTCCGTCGCTGTGGTTGTGAAGGGGAGTGGGGCAGATAATGATAATGATAATATAATAATGATAATTAATATAATAATAATAATAATAATAATAAAGTTGGAAGGGACCTTGGAGGTCTTCTAGTCCAACCCCCTGCTCAGGCAGGAAACCCTATATAGTATACCATTTCAGATAAATGGCTGTCCAGTCTCTTCTTAAAAACTTCCAGTGTTGAAGCATGCACAACTTCTGGAGGCAGGTTGTTCCACTGGTTAATTGTTCTGTCAGGAAATTTCTCCTTAGTTCTAGGTTGCTTCTCTCCTTGATTAGTTTCCATCCGTTGCTTCTTGTTCTGCCTTCAGGTGCTTTGGAGAATAGCTTGACTCCCTCTTTTGGCGAAGGGTGGTGCTGTGATTTCATCAGGAGGGCCTCAAATTTTAGGCTTCATTGTTAGCATTTTAAAAGGCGGTCTTAGTACATTTGATTAATATATAGGTATATATATATGAGTGTGTGTGTGTGTATGTATGTATGTATATAAAGTAGGAATATATATATGTATGTATATGCAAGAGTATGGGTGTATGTATGTGTGTGTGTATACATACACATATACATACATATATACATACATACATACATATTCTTTTGAGAACAGGCATCAATTTCATTTTTTTAAAGTGTTCCAGTGTGTTCACAGAAAAAAGTGACAAAGGTTATCTTATTTAACATGACACTCTGGGCCTCTTCTTCTATGTGTAATAAAGCATTTTTTTTTTCTTTTAGCCAAGGTCATTTTTTTTAGTATGTGAGAACTTGCCTTTTCAGCAACCGCAAATAAAAAGCATATTCTCAAAGTCCTTGAATACACTTGCAACTTTCAAGAAAGATATTAACCTAGCTGGGAAAAAATAATGTAACCCATGAATTTGTCACTTGTGGAATGTTATTTAGAATCAATGTTTTCCATTGTTCAAACTTCACATGCAATAATGTATTTTACTGGTTGATCATTTATTTATTGACTTATCACATATACTGAATGTATCATTTGTTTCTGTACTCTATAAAAAGACTTGCTGCCACCCATCTACCCATCCCAGGTAAAGGTGTTTTCTCTCTCAAATTCAGGAAATAGATCCTCAGCTCCATGCACATTTGGGTGTGTGAGTTTTGAGGCAACACCCAGCTTCAAATCTCCCCTTGGCCAAGGAAACTCATAAGTGGTTTTGGGCCAATAATTGCCTCAGCCCAACCTGCCTCTCAGGATTGTTGTGAGGTAAAAATTGGTGGAAGTTCTTGGTGTACCCCTTAAGCTCCTATTGCAGCTTATCCACCCTACATGTGTAAATAATGCCATTCCAACAGTGTCATTTCTATGCCGCTTTAATTAGGTGTGGGTTCAGTTTCCATTGTCTCTTTCAAGTACAGCCACAATCATGTTGGCTCCAGATTACAGGAACTGGAGGCTACTCCAGCTTTAGAAATTCAGCTGTTATGTAAATTATATTATCTAAGCTTTCACCTGTGTGTTAGATCTTTTCAAATTGGTGTCATTCAGACCACTGGATGACATCTTTCATCATCCCCAGTTAACTGCCAAATGGCTAAGATGAGGCGATGTTTGTCCAATACTTCAACAAAAGGAGATCAGACTGTTGAAAGTTATTATTGGGGTATTATACCTAGCAGGGTTTCTTTTTTATGTTTTAGCAGATAGCAACATGTGAAGGCTTGGAAGCTAATCAGCAATTGTCCTAGTTAGTATTTGTATGGGAAGCTACTAGATAGTACTAGAGTTGTTGGTTAAATTGGAAAATCATCCTTGAAAGAGGCAATGGCCAACCACTTTTGAACTATTACTAAAAATACTGCATGGATGGATCCATGTTCTATAGTTATCAAGAGATGAACTCAACTCAAGGGTAACTTTGCCTTTGTGTACTGCCACAAATTGTAAGAGTGCAATTGTCTTCCAAAAGAGATTTAGAATCTAGATTTAGAATATTAGAGGAAGAGAAGGCAAATTAAGAATGGGTAGTGGAAAATACACATATTTAAGTTTTGTTTATTTACTTTAGTCACATTAGAGATTGGAATTAAAGGAGATTAAAATTTCCAGGAACATAGCTTTGAGAAGGGACTTGCAGAAAAAGATGACTCAATAAAAATTCACATAATATATTGTGCCATGGATTACCCAGTCATATTTTAATCAAGCCAGTGTTTTAGTTTTGATAAATGTTATGCAAACCCACAACATAATTTGAATTTGTTAAGTAAATCAAAATTAACCATGAGACAGTATGTTGTGTAAATATAGTAAGAGACATTGGGAAGAATTAATCCCAAGTATATTAGCATTAACACAAATGGGTAGAATCATGTGAGAAAGCAGAAAAGTTTCAAAAAACGTAGGATTAGTGTATTAAGATTGGAGATACAAATGTTCCTTTTTCATCTGATGTGTTATTGATGAAAAAGTGGACTTTTTATGGGTATGTTGGATAAAATGGGTTTTTTTCAAGGGGAATAAATTTAGTGATAATAAAAAATTGAGTGAATGATTTGTTCATTCTGTCTTTAACTCTTTCAGAAAGCTAGAGTACACAGTTCTTGTACATAGGAATTCAGTTTTATATGCATTAGAATTTTGTAAAATAATTCAGACTTTAAAAAGTGACTCATGGTCATAGAGTAAGTTAATGTTCTGGAAAAATCTATAGGCCACACCCCATTATAAGTGAATTAGTCATGTGGGCTAGAGCAGCGGTCTCCAACCTTTCTAGCTTGGCAGACCGGCGATGGTAGCGGTGGGGAGAGGGAATGGTTTTACACATGCACTCGCCGCTTTCACAAATGCAGCTTCGTGTGCACGTACTCATTCGCCCACCACTTCCACGGCCCGGTTCCAAATGGGCTGCAGACTGGAGGTTGGAGACCCCTGGTACAAAGAAAGCCATAGAACTAACTTTAGGTGATTCCAATGATCACTGCATTTTTGTTACCCAATAACCTATACCCTCTAATATTGTAATGATATGTGGGAAAGACCTTGAAAACTGGGGCAACGAGATACTGCCTAATGTTTGGATAAGAGAGGACATCTCACAGCTGGATAGTGGACAGAGCAAGAGGCTCAGAAGAGACCCTTAGCTACTGGGGCTGTAAAGAAGACAGTGGGAGATTTGTACTTTCTGACCTGCAAGATTTTGTTAATACAACACAATACCTTGCAATAAAGTAGAATTAGTTTATTGTATCTGGTCATGTTTCCTGTCTGGTCTACCTGGAAAGGACAAATATTTTTGGGAGATTTCCATCATATGTCTTGGCATAGGTTGACAGGACAGGAAGTCCAAGGATCAGGAAAGGAACTTTGGAGACTGGCATTGCTGCACTAAATGTGCAATTTTCTTAGATTCTTCTCAGTGGTCAAGACACTCCTGTCCAAATCTGATTAGAAATAGCCAGGCTTGGTAGATAATCACAGTATATAGCTAATACATGTTGGAATAGATAAATATTTCTTTAATTGTCTTTGTCTACAGTGTAACGTCCGTCCAATTATTTGGACATGAATAAAACCTTCCATCTAAAAGGGCTCATAAAAATACTTAAAGGGAGAAAAGGTGTATGATTCTTATTGTCAATGGGACGGAGAAGCATATCAAAGAAAGGGTTGTCATTTTAGAAGCCTGAGAAGCTGTTTAGGTAAGTGCAAGAATGAAGAATTGCTGGAAGAGGAGAAATTTAGAACATGGTGATTGATCAGGGACAGACTAGCTAAAAGGCTTAGTAATGGAGTAATTTGAAATGGTCCCTGAACAAATATAAGTTAAGGAAAGGCTACCTATATTATGGACCATTTTTTAGATTGCAGATAGTTTTTCAATTTGAAGAGAAGGAAGAGTATGCTGTAATGTGGAAAATAGGGAGTACAAGCAACAGGATTGGTACACAGTATTTTTAAGGGACAACTTAATCCCCATCCTCTACTTCAGATTTGTAGTTCTGTTACAAAAAAAAGTTCTGTTATTCCTTTTAACTCAATTGCTTCTTTTAAATGCCTCTTTTAGTGCCTATAACAGCCTTGTAAATTTTTATTTTACTCCGGGTGGAGTCCAGTGATCATTCTATTATCTAGAAATGTTCGTTGGACCATTTTTATAATATTTTATAAAATATTTTGGTGAGACTTGCTACAATATTTTGGTGAGATTTGCTCCATAGTATGCAGAACATAATCAGTTTCATTTGAAGTCCTACTCTTAGTCTGATGCTCTTAGCACTATAGAAATATAGTTTGTGTCTTTTAAATAAAATATTATACACAATTACAGTTGCCATGTTGGATAAGAGAGCATGTAGTGTACTCTATAACCTTTATCCTTAAGTAAAAGTAAAGGTAAAAGAGTCCTTGCAGATTTTATTCTGCTAATCATTGCCAACTATAAGGGGTGGTGCTCATCTCTGTTTCAAGGCCGTTGAGCAAGCAGTGTCCGAAGACATTTCCGCAGTCAGGTAGCCAGCATGACTTCACAGAGCACTGTTACCTTCCCACTGAAGTGGTACCAATTTATTCTTTCAAACTGCTAGTTGTCAAGAGCTAGGGCAAGGACAGGAACTCACCCCGTCACATGGCACTCGGGTCTCGAACCTGGGCTGTTGGCTTTCCAGCCAACAAAGTCCAATGTCTTAACCCACTGAGCCACCATGTCGCCCCTTACCCTTAAGTAATCCCCACTATTTTCATTACAACTTATCTCCGAAAAACATATATGATTGCTTCTTTTTTTAAAAAAAAAAATATTCAAGTACTTTATGATGGATTATGTAAGCAAGGAACTGGTGGAAAAAACCAATACTTTGAAACTTTTTATATTATTCAGTTTATAGTTCTACTCAGTGGTGAGATTCAAATATGTGAACAACCGGTTCTCTGTGTGGATGCCGCTTGCGGAAGTCCATTCTGGGCCCGGGCAACAAAAAATTAGCTACCGATTCTGCCGAAGTGGTGTGAACCGGCTGAATCCCACCACTGGTTCTGCTGACAGTTGTGTTTAATTTGAGTGCCTCTAGAAACTAACAAATCAGATTTGTTAGTTTCATTTGAATGTCACGTGTCTTATCAGGAATCACTAAGAAACTTCATGACTGTTATTGATGGATCCTGGACAACTGCAGCAGACAGATAAATCCATCTTACCTGAAACACTCTTCAAATGGCCAGAATTTGGAGATAGCAGACCACAGAGCATTGATTTTCTCAGATGGAAATCTAGTGCTGATTGAAAAGTATGATCATTACTAAAGCTTTTGGTTAATAAGGGTTTTTTAAAGGATAAAATATAGAGAATCTTACTGCAAAAAGAACTGAAAACATAGAAATTATTAATATCAAATTAAAGGCTGTTTTTAGAATTATAAGCTAGAAATAAAGAAGCATCAGTTTGTGCCATAGAAACTGTAATGTTTCTAAATATGCTACTACTTACTTTATTCCTTCTATTTAGCCTTTTAAGTGCATCTAACTAAGGAAGAAATAAACAAAGCAGACAGATGCATAGCTAATAAGCTCTATAGGTTTGGTCATTTATATTAGCTCTATGAATTTTATAGTTTTGTTAAATATATTTACTTACCTACATTCATACAAAAATGTAAAGATGCTTATTACATTTTATTGGTTTTTTTGTTTTCTTTTTACTTTACATAAAGTATCTCTCTCTTTAATATGCTATTACATTGTGTGAAAAGATGGTTTAAACTCAATATATGTCATGATCTATATTATTCCAGTTAGGTTAAATATGAGGAATAGTTTGTAACTGTGCTTATATTCAGTTTTTATGATTTATGAACCTGAAGGAAAATCCTCAATAGCGTAGCACCAAAACTTGATGCTTTCTGGTTTAGGCTATAAAGGAAGATATTGCATAGTATTACTGATTACACTTTCTATTTTCAGACATGCCAGTACCTCTTGACTGTTCAGGTGCTGAGTCTCAGTTGAGCCATACTCCTCTGCCAGTGCCTGCCTTCTTCAGGGAAGCAGAATGCAGTTTTTCCATCAAAAAGACCCGCCAAGCCCTCAGCTATACCCTTCCTCCACGGCCACGCCACAAGAGCACATTAACTGTGAGCCGAATTTTCTCTGACCGCCGTCTGCAGCCTTGGACTAAGCTTCAGCCACGTAGTGTTTCCTTCCATAGCTTGCACAAGCAGCAATCACCTCTACATAGTTATCTGTATGATGCCTCTAAAAGAGAGTTGTTTTTCAGGCAATGTTTCCAGAAACTGAGCTGTTTGGGACGAGGATCTTTTGGAGAGGTATATAAGGTAAGTGGTCATCAAGTAATGATTAATGGCTTAAAATAAACTTACAGAAATTAATGGAGACTATAATGGATTTTAGTTGGGACAGCTAAATGGAGATTCCACATTGTGTAGGGCTATGTGGAACTAGATGAAAAGTATTGTCATCACATTCCACTAGTAAACCTCTTTGAACCATGTGGCAGACAACTCAAAAAAACCAAATTGAACTTTTATTTAAACAGCAGATAATTTCCTATATTTAAGTGTAACTTGGTATCCCGTAGAAGTTTTTGCATTTCAGACTACAGTATTTAAGTACTTGTGATTTAATTTTGGCTGCCTTAGCAATTAGAACAAATAGAACATTTATTTGCAGTCTCATTACATGATATAGACATTACTCCCTGTCAGAGAAAAAGAATGTTTTTGGCACAATGGTACCACTCCTCACTAACGATGTTGGGATTATCTGGTAGGATTCTTTAATTTAAAGCCAAGTTCCTCCCTATTCTCTCTTACAGGTACAGTCTCATGAAGATGGTCAATTGTATGCAGTGAAGCGTTCTGTAGAGCCTTTCCGGGGTGAGGGTGATAGGCAGCGCAAATTGGCTGAGGTGCGCAAGCATGAGCGTGTGGGGCACCATCCCAACTGTGTGAGCTTTGTACAGGCCTGGGAGGAGCGTGGTCAACTGTACATCCAGACAGAGTTGTGCCCAGGCACTCTGTTGCAGTACTGTGAGGAATGTGGGCCTCTGTCCGAATGGCAAGTTCAGGCCTTTCTCTGGGATATGCTTCAAGGACTGCGTCATTTACATGATCGTAACCTTCTACACATGGATATCAAGCCAGCTAACATCTTTCTATCATCTGCCAATGTCTGTAAGCTGGGCGACTTTGGGCTAATGCTGGAGTTGGACTCTGGAGATCTGAAAGATGCTCAAGAAGGGGATCCACGCTACATGGCCCCGGAACTGCTCCGTGGAGAATATACCAAGGCTGCTGATGTCTTCAGGTGTGGGGTGTGATGAGAAGGTGGGGAGCTAGATTTTCTGGTGCCAGGAATGGCCGCTCTTGCATAATTTGCTCCTTTGCCTCAAATGTTGCTAACAACGGGTATTAAAAATCAGTGATATGGTTTAATAGTGCTGCCTGCTACAGTTATGTGATCTATGTCTTTCTGTTTTCCCAGTCTTGGCATAACTATCCTAGAAATTGCCTGTAATATGGAGCTCCCCAATGGAGGTGAAGGCTGGCAGCAGCTTCGACAGGGTTATTTGCCCCCAGAATTCACTGCAGGTGAGCAGCAGTAAAGGGGACATCTCTTGTGTATAATATCTACAGTGCAAGAATTCTGCTGCTATGAAAAATTCAATATGCTACATAATTAAAGATAGGTGACTGACTCTTCCTATCCACTTCAGGTCTCTCGGTTGAGCTGCAAAAACTTCTAGTTGCCATGTTGGAACCCGATCATTTTCTCCGGCCCTCAGTGGAGATGTTGCTTAATTCTAATCTCATGCAGAAAACTGAGAAGTGGCGAAAACTCATGTTGTTAGCGCAATCTGGGATCCAGCAGGGCGTCTCCATGTACAAGGTAAGCATGAATTTAGCCAGATACTGTTATGGTCCAAATTCTACAGCAACCTTTAACCATATCCTCTTTGGTGACTGTTTATGTTTATGTATGTTTGCTTCATAATGGAGTAATAAACCTTTTAAAAATAAATAAATACCACACAGGGATGCCAGAGCACTCTTTTCCTTATAACTATAGTCATGACTTCTGTTTTTTTAGCTTAGTAAGTCTTAATAAATTGTTAGGTACTTTTACCTGTGATTGAATGAAACTGGTTCTATTTCTCCTTGAATCCTTGGAATTCTTAGACACATATTAGTAGAAAATTCTTAGACACATATTAGTAGAAAATTCTTAGACACATATTAGTAGAAAACTCTTGTTTTATATCAAATGCTTATTGTCATTTAATGCTAGAACCCTTTCTAGTTTCCGTGTTACTGTCAAATTTAAGACATGCTATATTTCATGGATGTTTTCTATATAATATATCGGCTGATCTCTCAGTGTTTGATCCTTTCCTTCTGCTCATTCCAGGCTATCCTCAGGTTCATACAGTGGCTCTGGGGAGCTCTGTGCAGTCCAGCTCAGTGGTTGCTCTTTTGGCATCAGACTGTTCCAGTCACACCACCACATTCACCCTTTCTTCTTCCCCTGGAAAACAGCAGTCTCTCTAGTGACTGGGGTGAAGAAGATGAGGGTGAAGAAGAGAGCCTTGGCGAGGATGTACTTGATCTCTCAGAGATAAATGAACGACATAATCACACTTGCCCTGTGGAGCTACAGTCCTTAGATAAGTAAGTTAGAGAAAGGCATATTCCCTTTTCTACCTATCTCAAAATGTGGCAGAAGTAGAAAGTGAACATGAACAAGTGGTCTGCATCAGAATATATTAAAAATAGTGTTAGATGAATCCTAGTGTTTAAGGTTAGTGAAGTGCTTGCCTAATTTGAGAAACAAATAAGCTCAAATCTCAAAACTTCATTGGAAAAATACCCTTCTGATACTGGAATTGATGAATTAGTAACACGAATTCCATTTACCCATCCTTTTTTAGATGATCTTAATTCCCTAATACTTCACCTGCATGCAGTAATCTTCTCTCTGATTTTAGCAATCTCTGAAATCCAAAATAGAGGACAGCGATTAGGCTTGTGAAAAATATTTGAAGAAGCACTTTGTAAAGAGCCCTACCAATTTTGCTGCCTGGAGCATAACTGACAACCAAGGAAGAGCTTCAAATTGATTGCTCCAAGTCTTTGAGAGAGAAACTGCCTCACTGTTCCAAGCAGCAGTATCCTCCAATGCTTTTTACAGTTGTAATAATTTTCTAGAACGCCATCCCAAGCCTGAAGCCAACCTATAACATTAGTAAACTTATCCAATTCTATTTTTCATATGAGAATGTATTTCTCTTGATATTTTCTCTAATTATTAGGAAATGTTTTTTTTTAGCTTATGAAATGCTGTTGTCAATTATTAAGCATTAAAAGAATTACTTGGCTGAAAGTACTCATCCAGCTTTTTAACAAAATTTCATCTTTGTTTAATTGCTAAGGATAGCCAACTGTCCTACCAAAAAAATAATTATCCCCTGATCATTCAGATTATTTCTGGCTAGGAATTCACCTTTTGGAGGCAAATGATTAACACTCTGCTTTTTTCTTGAAGGCAGAACAGATCTGTCAATACACCTAGAGCTTGTATGATGAAAGGGAGAAGAGAGAGCACATACAGCCTACTTGTTCAAACATGTTGTGCATCATTTATTATATGTGTTGATCTGAATTCCCCACCCGTTCTCCAACATATCTTTGTCAGACTTCTGCTAAGCCTGGTAGTAAAACCTCCTATTTACTTTTTTCCCAGGCATCCTGGTTCTCCCCTGCTTACCATATGCCCATGTGCAGGAAGCACCTCCACACCACGGCATCCCTCACCCCAACAGACCTGTTGCAGGAAAAACAGGTGAGCTGTTACTGAAGCAGTGACTATAAGGAAATATTTGTTTTCATATATGTATAACCAGATATATAATCTGGTTTGCTTTGATTTAGAGAATTGTGCAAATGTAATATTCAGTAAAGTCCTATTACTTAAACCAAGGCTTACTGTGTGTAAAACCAGTCAATAACTAAACGTCTGGAGATTTTTGCAGTTGCCTGCAAACTGAAGATACAAAATAATATTCAGAATGCTTGATGACTTACTCAGGGAGCAACTGTAGCACTGGGCTAATACTTCTGTTGCATGTTTTCACCTCTTCGGTAAAAGATAAAAAGTATGGCATTTTGAAGCTTGAGACTTTCCCAAGGCTCTTAAGACTGTGGAGAGGCCAAATATTTTAGTTTCTTTCTTGCCAAGTTGTGAGGTTTCCATACTTTTTTCCTTTTTAACTTTTTTTTTTTATCATTCACAGGTCTTTTACACCCCAGGGAAGTCCCAACCTTAGTTGCATTAGTCTGAAGTCCCCACGCACCAGCCCCACTTCATCAAACATATTGCCTGCGAATAGCTTGCAGCACACACCAGCATATGAGGATACAGAAGATGAATGGGAATCGGTTTTACCTCAATGCTCAAATAAGTGCTCCACTTTTGAGCCAAAAAATTTGTTAAACTTATTTGAGGATTCTCTGGCATCTGAGCAAAAATGTCAGAGCTGATGGGGGAACTATATTTATTTGCTGGTTTGCTTAGGCCCTTTTTTGGAACAGGAAGAGATTCTTGCCATTAGCGTTATGCTAGAGGTCAATATGCTCAAGAGTTTTGACCGAGTTCAGACTAGCAAAGGAAAGGCAAGTTTGTATGGATGCTTTGCTTTGTGTACATTTTATCTACTTGAGTCATATATAAGGCTTGTTTTTGAGACGATTTAAGAATAGTATTTTGCTGGCAATCAGTAGAAAGCAGATCATACTCTGTCATCATTTAAGGGAAAAGGCATCCTACTTTTATACAAATTTGATGCTTGAATACATTATGCATTTCTTTTTTAAGTTTTGTCCCCTTCTGTTTGTGTCCCAAAGATTTGTTGTCATTTGTGGAATTGGACTTTGAGTATCGGGACTGAATAATCTTTCATTCTGGGATTTTTACAAAGGTGGCAGCTGTAAGTCATGACAATAAAAACATTCAGAATTTCCACTAACTGGTCAGTTTCCTTTTTTAAAACATGACTATAAAGTAAAACTCCATTAAGAAAAAAAAAGACTTAAAGGAGATGTTATTTAAAGCAAAGTCTAATAGACGATGGGGGAAATTATTTGAGTTTCTTGTTTAATGGCGGGAAATCTTGAAAATATAGACCTTCAGAGAAGTGACTGTAAACTGTGCACATTATTAGCTGCCCATATTTACTGTCACTTGGTTTCAGGATTTTCCAATCAGATTATATGAGATGCCCTATTCTTACTGGGTAGAGAAAAAGGTGACTGGTGATTAATTAAAAAATGTGCTTTTCTGAAAGCTTGTTCATTCTACTTTAATGAGCTTCAATTAGGATATAATTAAAATGCAAATATTCTCTTATTCTAGAATATCCAACTGGGAGCCTGATGAATGTATGTGCATCATTCAGTAGCAAAAAAAATCTGTACAGTATCAGCATGAAATTTGCCACCACAGTTAAGCAATTCCTGTCCTGCTTCTGTGGCATCTGTTCTGGCTCACAGAATGGCACTGCTTTGATTTTATGTATGCAGTACATCACAACCAAAGCAGTCAGCTGATTTTTCTGGCTGTATTTTCTCTTCTGCATATCTGCTAGTAGGAAAAATAGCCGGCAACCAAGGCACTACAGGAAGAAGTGGGGAGGGATAATCTGGTTGCAGGCAGTGTTTCTGTAGGCTGACTATATTGTATTATAATTGTAATCCATACTGAAGTTAAAAAGTCACTGCAGAAGCTGACTTTTTTCTTTGCTTCCTTTCCTTTCAATAGGCAATACATGTGAACTTCCAGATTGCCCTGCTATTTAACCAGCAAAGAGGCAAAAAGTACACTAATGCCATCATTCTGTTATTAGATTATCTCAGTCTCACAGTAACCTGGTAAAAATGATACGGTCAAAGTATTGCTAGCTGAGCAGTCTAGTCTAGTCCTGTTGTATAATTCTGACAAACTACCGGCACAGTGCTGCTATATCTTGCTTCTTAGGGAGACAACAGAATGGCAGCAGGCAATGTTGACTAGAAAAGAAGGAAGAGGACATGCCCAAAAAGCTTGAAATAGGCAATAAGCTTCTTGTAGTTTCCATCAGTATTGACAACCTGATTTAACTTCTAAAACAATAAGTGACAAATAGATTTTATACTTTGTGGCACCTATTGGGAAATTATTTCTTTTACATAGACAAAATGAATGTGTGCTAAAACCATTCCATTTATCAGAATACTTAACATAGTTTTCCAGTGCTGATCTTAAATTTCAGTAGCAAGAGTTACAGGAAACAAGATAAGGTGAGAATAATGAAATTTAAGGCAAAAATACCTTAAATACCAGTCGCAACTCTCAACCAACATGTTCTGGAACTGATTTTGTTTAACTGTGTTAAGTTAATCTATTTACTCAATGAAGAGGTCTTAGAAATTCCAAAACTAGCATCTTATTTTCTAAAATTTAAGTTGCTCTAATAAAGATCCTACTTTTTTTTTCTTTTGGCCAATATAACTGCTTCATAGCTGATTTAAATCTTATTCTCTCTAGCCTAGATTGTAAGAGGAATGAGGTGTTAAAATTTTTGTCCAGGCACTGAATTCCAGAGTCTGAAATTCAGCTCAAATGTTTGTAGATATTTTTAAAATATAAAGATATGTAATTCTAGTTGAAAACCAAAAGTACAATTTCTAAAGCATCAAGCGAATACAGGATACAAAGTCTTACTCCCTTTCAGCCGAATACGATGAGTGTTAGAATGTAGTGATTTAACTGAAAAATAAATTTTCAATAAGCAGGCTATTAGCACTGAACTGATCTACGTCTCACTAAACATTTTTTGTAGTTAAGTTTTTATAAAACATGCAGTTGTTTTATAAAAATATAGAGAAAGCTTGTAGTAGTCGAATCTTCAACCATACTTATTATTTCCAAAAGAAATGTGGTCCCTCGCTTGTGAAAGATTCCAATTAGTTCCAGCCAGCACAGTAATTTTAGCTGAACCACAATTCAAGATCATACCCTTAGCAGCAATTCATTCAAATGTAGAGACAGTAAAAGCTGTCAATGTGAAAGTATTTAAGACTCCATTTCTACTGCCTTCAGAATGAAATCTGATGGTTATTCTAATATAGACATGAAGGAGGCATCTGGCATTGAGGACAGCATAGCCATCATAAGCTGAAAAATTTCAAGAGATTTGGAGTAGCAGTTCATTTCTTATCTAAGCCCCATTTAAAACATTCTTTATCAAAAGCCCAAATCTGCCACTTGCCTAAGTTTATTTTTTCCCCAGCCTTTTTTTAAAGGTTCTGGATCTTAAGTATTTAAAATTCCCATCTCTCCCTCCCTCCCATATGAAGTGCATTTTTGGATGTGCCTTGCTCTTTTATTTTAAAGATATGTGAAGCTTCAACTTCAGAAGCTGTGAACATCAGCAATGTCCATCTACCCTGAGATAACAAGAGACAAGACTTGATTAGCAGCAGATTAAATCCTCTTTCAAGATAGCTGTATGACATAAAATTCACATTCTAACATGGAAGCTTTAGGTCAATATTTCCCTTTTCATAACGTTAAGATCTACTTGCAACCTAAAACACAGAAATTGTTTAACCTTCACTATTCCTTCAAAAACTTGTTTGACTCACTTTTCAGCTTGTTAAGTTACATCAGACTCTTTCGTGTTTTATCCTGGTTACCTTCTCTAAAGATACATCCAAACTAACATATTATATAGACTAATATAAGTTTTTTTTTCCGATTCTTTTAAAAATCAAAATTAGTCTCCACATCTGTAAATCTACATGATAGTTTTTCAGTCTGGCTGGTTTTAACAAGGTGGATTTACAGGTGCAGGAGGACAATTTTGATCTTTAAAGGAATCAGAAATGATTTATTTTAGTTGATATGTTAGTCACAATATCATTCTCTACCCTTTCCAAATTTCTTTCCCTGGAGAAAGGAGTTTCCACTGCCACCTATATTTTTAGAAAGATATAAGTAGATTTTTTTTCCTTATTTGACCCTAAATTAAACTAAAATCCAAATAGGTTGGCTTACTATACATTGAAAACTAGTTTTCAGTAAAGGTCACATAATATGCTTTAACCATTTTCTTAAAATGTTTTGTGCCTCACTCACTAAAACAATATGAAGTAACTTGTGCTGCATAGAAAATATAGAATTCCCCCATTTCAAGGAGAACCCCTAAACATAGCTTTTTAAAAGCCAAATTACAGTGATCTACATAAATGCAAAATATAAAGCGCTACCAAATATTGAATGGGTTGCTTGATTTAGATGTATTTTGAGGCTAAACAAAAAAAAACCTGATTTTAAGATTTGCCATAAAACACAAACAAATTCCACTTGAAAATCCATTTTACATTGTAAGTAGCATTATGCACAACTATTTTGAGTGTTCAGATGTGGAAGATCACCAGGGCCTACAAGATCTCACATACTTCACCCCTATTTAGACACGCATCAGGACCTAATATTGTTCAGCAGGCTAAGGACTGTGCGCCAAATTTAGGCACCTAAAAGAAATGCTAGCTCTCCCGGTTCCTAATTTTAAGCCAAGAGAAGGATTTCAAAGGGATTGTAAAATGTTTGCTAGAATGCTGTTTTGATCCTCAACCAGCCACTTCTGATTACATTCTCAAAAAGTACCCCCTCCCCCAAAAAATTCTGACCATGGACCAGTAGTTAAAAACTTAATTCTTCAGAGGAAGAATCGATCTCAGGATTCTATTTTATATCAAAACAAATCAAATTAGAAAGCAAAATCTTCAGAATGGACCAATTCAAGAAGCCAGTGAAAGAAGTGAACCAAAATCTAGAAGCTATAGTTAATGGACCAGTCAGGACAATAACAAAGGGGAAAAGATAGTAGCGCTTGCCTATTATTGATTACTGCAATTGCAGCAGCCATATCAATGGAGTAGAAAGAGTTCTTCCAAATTCATACAAAACTATAAAGCTCTGAAAAGCATTGCTCTGGTCAGGGTAAAATTGGAATGTGGTAGCAGAAAAAGAATTCCAATCTGACCGTAAATATTGTACACTCTGCCAAGAGATAGGAAACTGAGGTATGCTGCAAAAGAGTCATGGCCCTAAAGTTGATGACAGTACCCCAAAATTGAAATCAGGACTCCTCAACTTCAACTTAAATCCAGTTTCAAGGCTCCTGATTATCCTTCTGACAGGTAAAGAAAAACTAAACTATGCAGCAGAGTTTAATATTCTGGTGTCTGACAAGCCCTTTTAAAAATCAGAAAGTATTGCATGGTGTCTGAAAGACACCTGGATAAAAAGTATTTAAGTAACTACCTCTAAAAAGCAGAGAAGTTGCACTCAGCTCCAACATCTTCTACTAAGAATGTCTCTTTTCCCACTGCCCATGTCATCTTCAATGCAAATGGAGGGGGGGAAAAGAGAACCAACTAATAGGGTTCTTCCTGCTATCATCAAAGCTACCTCAAGAACAGCTCTGATGGCAAAAAGTCCTACAGCAAACAAAAGTAAGAGTTGGGGATGGGGTGGAAATCTTCACTAGTACAGTTGATTATTTCTCCGATTATATCTTATTAGAGATCAAGATTGTTTTTAACCAAATTATGTTTGCCTATTGTAAACTGGAAGAATAGTTGAACTGCACAAACTGATCTAAGAACCTCAAGTGGTGGAAACTCGTTACTTTAGACTCAGAAGTATACAAATCCTAGACAAGTTGATCCATGAATAATCAACCAATAGGAAACTACTGTATTAACCCCACAGGGAAAAAAAATGCAGCCTCTTTTAAATAAATCACATCCAGAAGATGTCCTTTCTTATGTACTTCAGCCCTTGTAGAAGATCTTGGACAATGAGAACCGTGGCTCACGCCGTATAGGTTACCCACTTCTCAGTCAGCAGATTTTCTGTGGAAGGGGTGAATCCAAACATGATGTGGTCATTCCTATGGACAGGCATAGTTGGCAATCCAATGAAGATCAGCCACCACTCCCCAGTGAAGATAGAGTATACTGACCACCACCAGCACGTGCATAATCTGATGGCTGTTGAACCAATAGTCAAAACAGCCTGGCTTCCAGCGCTCAGGCACTCGCGAGATGTTGATGACGCCCCCAAGAAAGGCCAGACAGTCCATAATGAGGTATGAACGCAGAGAGGTGGGATGGCCGGTGCCTAATCCAACCCACCGCAAATAGAAGAAGAAGAAGCGGAACAGAGCCTGCCAGGCAAAGGCTCGTAAGCGCCGGACACTGGAGCGAGCAGTCACTGCACAAAAGATACCATAGCTTGACAAGCTTGTGTAGGCCAGCAGGGCAACAGAACGAAGAAGTGGGGAGCAGGCCAGCGTGCAGTAGATGATTGGAAGAGCACCTGTGTGGAAAGAGACAGTCAGTCCACCAAGAAATTAAGGATAAAAACAGTGGCAATCAGCTTACATGGTCAGTCACTACAGGTAGTCTCCAACTACAATGGAGCCTCACTGCGGCATAAATCAAGGCATCGTGTGACCAGACTCAATTTTACAACCTTTTTTTACAACGATCATAAAACGAGTCAATGCAGATGTTAAGCGAATCACCTGGTTGTTAAGTGAACCACCTGGTCATTAAGCAAATCCAGCATATCCAGTGGGCATTTTTTGCTGGGAAATGGCAAAAAAGTTGCAAATTGTGATCACATGACTGCGGGACATTGCAACCAGTCACAAATGCTTGGTTGCAAGTGCCTGAAATGAGATCACATGACCTCAGAAGGGTGGGTGCAGTAGTCATAACTTTGAGAATGGGTCATACCTTTTTTTGAAGTCTATTGTAAACAGTTGTTAAGCAAGGACCTCATGTAGCACTCTTGAAATATTTCAGCTTCCTTCAGCTTCTCAAAACAAACAGTCTTGTATTTACAACAATAGAAAGTCCCCTTTTCCCCAAATAATCTTTACAATGCAAGGATCATTCATTGAAAATGTGTTTTTCATTGTTTTAAATTCAGTTTCTTTTAAGTCAGCAGGAGTATTTTCTTTCCAAGCATAACCAGAACTGCTCAATTCCACATCCTTTTTACCTCCACTTCATTCTTGAGCTTTTACCCAAGATGGCTTCTGCCATCACATAAAAGATTGGCTCTTCAGTACCCAAAGCCAACACAATTTGACTCATATACCCTCTACGCAACCTGCTCCCAGCTCAAATACCGCTTTCAGCCCTCCTGCGTTCTCAGTATGCATTGCAATTTTGTCCCTTTTTTGTTCCTCCAATCCAGTAAGTCATCCATGGATAACAAGGGAGCGCTTTAACTCACCCAGAGTGTTGACCATGCATACCCCACACATATCAAGGGTGAGCAAGGTATGGTAAACAACAGGGCCTCCCTCATGATTCATGAAGAGATGGTAAAGCACGCTGCCCAGCTGTGGAAAAATGCAAGCCAAATAGTGCACGACTCCCAGCCATGATTCTGAAAGTCGAGCCCATGGAATGGTCAGCGGCAGCACGAAGAGAAACCCCAGCAGAGGGATACCTGAAAGAAGAGGAAAGAAAGAACTGAGAGAGAGGATGACTACTCAGAGTCCAATTAGGGACAGTACCACAGATCCCTGCCTTTTTTCCAACCCTGTCAGCATTTCCTGCATCTTATCCCATCCAAACATGTGTTTGACCCAAGCAGCATCCTTTGTTTATCAGCTGTCACAGAGCAACGATGAGAGAAATTTCATGGACTCAGCATTTTTGTGTAGAGACACTCAACCTATGGGTCCTCCTTTTAAGGGATACGTTTGTTTTAATACAGACTTTCCTAAGCCTTCCACAGCTTGGTGGCTTCCTAATGTGTTGGGATTGCATGCAAGTTGGGAATTCTACGGGTTGAAATCCCAACATATCTGAAAGATACCAGGCTGGGGGAAGCTGGTTTATTGATTTCCTTTTGTTTAGTTCAGGTGAGGAAACTCAGCAACATTCAAAAATGTCTATGGAGACACACAGTCATCCAGGTCATGGTTGTCCCAAGAACTGAAGAAACTTCTTGGATGAGAAGTGAAACGTCTTCAAGAAAAAATGAAGTCCAGTTGCTTTTTGAAAAAGCACCTTTGGGAGAACACTCAAAAATATTAGCGGATGGGAGATTAAAGAAATGGCATCCTTGTCCCAGTCACTAGAAAATGTTTACTGTGAATGATATTGAGGATTCCTCAGAAGAAAGCACAAACCCAAAGAGAAAAGTTTAGAATTAAAAACTACTGTACTTGCACATCTCTGAGTTTGTGGTCTGCTTAATCTATGCTGTTAGGTTCTCTGAGCGTTATATCTCTTTGTATGAAGTTTTACATGATTTCCACACCTCCTTTTTTGGGGGAGGGGAGACTATAAAGGTAGTCCTCTACTTATGACCACAATTGAGCCCAACATTTCTGCTGCTAACCAAGATAGTTGTTAAATGAGTTGTTGCCCATTTTACAACCTTTCTTGCCACAGTTGTTAAGTTAGAAATACAGTTGTAAACTGAATCTGGTTCCCCAGTGACTTTGCCTGTCAGAAAGTCAAAAAAGGTGAACACATGACCCCAGGTTACTGCAACTGTCATAAATACATGCCAGTTGCCAAGCGTCCGAATTTTGATCAGGTGACCACAGGGATGCTGCAAGGGTTGTACATGAAAATAAGTTACCTTTTTTCAGTGCCACTGTAACTTTGAATGGTCACTCAACAAATGGTTGTAAGTCGATTTTCGGTTTGCCATCGCAGCCGCCGTGGACGCTGGAAGGCGAGCTCCGTCTTCCGCGTCTGATTTCGCTCCACTGGGGGACCCTGGAAAGGGTCAAAAGTCGCCCTATAGGGGCGACGAGCAAGGAGGGGACCCCCGCTTGATCGCGGGAGGGCGGCAGCCCTTCCGCTCGTTCCGGGGCAGCCCTCCAAACTGGTGGAGGAAAGACCGGCCATAGTAATATGGCCCGTCACTAGGCAGCAGACAGCCGAAGTCAAACTCACCACCAAGCACTTCGAAAGCAACGCGGATGAAACTGGGTGAGATGTGATCTTCTCTTTACCCTAAGTACTTTCTCTTCCTGTAAAAGCTGCCTGAAGTATCTTTCCCCCTGTGAGGAGAGAAGGAAGGGAATTTCTATCCCACCCTCTAAGAATAGCGGCGTCTGACTACCCAGGGGAATTAAAGCATTAAAAGAACAAATTTAATCTAATTGGATTTATATGTTCATAAAACTTGGGGACCAAAATTTTTCCTATTTTTATTGGAGACTCTTGTTTTTATCTAAAAAAAAAGAAATAAAATTGGAAAAAGGATTATAAAAACTTTGGACTTAAAAAACCTTAAATGGCATCGGTGACATCTTGTGGCAAAGTTTGGTATTATAACTTGTTATTTCCTAAAAGAGACTTGGCTTGAAGCCCAGACCTTAGATAAGACTTTTCTGACCTTGGCACCACCTGTGAGAGACTTAGCTGTAAGAGAACAGCTGGGCGGCATAACTGGCCTTCTTGAACTGTGAATGTAAACCTTTACTGACTCTCAGAGTTATTTGTGGGAAATTGCTTTCCTATCTCTTTATTTGAGTAATATTGGTCACTATATAAGATGTTGAAATATCTTGGACTATAAAGCCTTGCTTGACAAACGACTTCTACTAGAAATACTATAAACACGTGAAAGAGATGGATGAAGATCAGGAAAAGATCCTTTCCATGTTTAAAGCAATACATGAAACCATTCTTTCAGCTTGTGATAAAATAAGACCTAACATAAAAGATCAAGACGCCAGCTTAGATACACAATGCAGAAGATAACAGAAGAAGTGGGACAATCAAATATTAAGACAGAGGATTCAATTGACCAACAAATACAGCTGATGGAAAATCCAGAAAAGGAAGTGACAATACTGAAAATGGAAATGACTTTCTATATAAATCAGAAGAAATTTGAGAAAGAAGAAGAGCAGATGAATGGAAGACAAACATATCAGGGCAAACATGGTGAATTGGAATAACAGGGAGACAACTTAACGAATACAAATGGGCTAGTGCTAGTCCTTCAAAAAAAAAGGCAATTAAATGGTCTCCTTTATTTCAAATAACATATATAATAATAGAGGAAGATCTATTTGACGATCTAAAAGCATTGATATGGAAGCCTAGTTGGCAAAGGAAGAAAGCCAGAATAAGGTTGAAGAAAATTGGGGTTATGACTTATTAGAGGGGATTTCATATTATTAATTAGAGGGTTAAAGGGAGAAGTTGAGATAAGGAGAATTCTGGTCATTAGATTTAAAATATTTGGAAATTAGTTGAAAATAAGGACTTTATCTGTTTAATATTTAAAAATTAGACCTAAAAGGAAAAAGAAAATTAATTATTATGAATATGTTTGATTTATTGATTAACCCAGGTGTAATTTACATAATGGTTTTGATTTATTAAAGGGGATATTGTATTATTAAGTAGATGATTTAATATGGTGGGAAATAGATAACTCTTAGGAAATAGAACAAGATTACATTCAAATAGATAAAATGTGTATTTTGGATATTATATTTTGTTATGAATTGAGACAAGGGAAATCTTGGTTACCTAAAGCCTGAAAATTATAAATATCAAAGGTTAAATTGGAATATTGATGAGAAACTAAAAATTGGATAAAAATTAATAACAGGATATGGATTGTTTATGAAGATTGAGTGTAATTAAGATATGTATAAGCTAAAAATTTATTGATAAATGTAATAATGTTTTTACTGCACTGATATAATAAGAACTGTATTAACTTGAATATGAGACAGTAAATGTTAAGGGAAAAAGACAAGAAATATCTGATGTTCTAACTTGAGATTTGTACTAAAGATTTTGTTATCGAACTATTGATTAACCCAGTCACCACGTTGCTTTTTAAATACTTAAATGTAAAATTGGAAAATTAATAAAATATTATTTAAAAAAAAAAATGATTGTAAGTCGAGGACTTACTCTGTGCATTAGCTATCCAGCTATCCAGGTTCTGGCATTTAGTGGTTGCAGGAAAGGATGTCAAAAAGTGCTATCAGAATGGCATATCCAGTCTACTGCAGAGAGATAAAGATCTTGCATTACTTCATGTCCCTCTGTACAGAATTTTATAGGACTTCCCCATTCTGAAACCATTTCCCCATATTCCTTCCTGCAATCACCGAGTGCTGGGACCTGCATAGCTCCTAAAGTTAATACACTGCACTAACTTGCACTAAGATGCAAATGTCCACGAACTGAATTGCTGGTAGAGGCTCTGAACTCTACAGAATAGCATCTTCCTATCACAATAAGGACAGAACTGTCCTTATTGTGCTGTTTGCTGCCCAACGTAACTATTAAAACTCATATGGCATTCTTTGATATTTTTTTTCCTTCAAAGAAAAAAAACCTCGCAGTTATGGGGAATCTTCACACTTGTTTGATACCAACTCGTCATTCTCAAGGATATGATATGTTGTCATCCAGCCCTGATGATTCCTAAAAATTATTCTGAGGGGGGGGGGGAAATGGTATGCTCCTATTATTATAATCTGGAGTAGATTTTCTTTTCACTCCAAATCCAATGAATTTCAACCATTTCTGATTTGCACATCCTGCTGTCTGTGCTTGACCTTATCCTCCTTTTTTCTCATCTCCTGTTTCCCCAGAGGTTGCAGCTTTACACAAACAGATTAGGTCTCCTTGAGCCCAATTACCGTGCTAATTGAGGCTGCCTGAAGCCAGATCTCAATTAGGAAGATGATAAACACCCCCCTTGAAGTTCATTAAGGGCCAACCATTCTACTTGTGGCAGGCCCAAGAGAAGATTCTACAAGTGACGGGAGTCAACAAGTAAAACTCAGGAGGCCTGCCACTAGACTAGAGAGCGGTAGTGTCACAAATTGGCTAGTAAGCAGAAAGCTTGTGGCCAAACTTATTTTGCTAACAGGATTTCTGTGGCTTTAACAACAGTATAAAAAACAGTTCTAATTGGAGCCACTCCCCCACTTCCAAATTATTCTAATCCTTGCCAAAAAAAAAAAGATGTACTTCTTTCAGCTTTTGTCCAACATATATCAAGAGCACTGGGCAGTAGTCAGGAGATTAAAAATACAAAAAAGGGTGAGAATTGATTGATTTAACTTACATGTTGCCCATCTCACCATAAGCAATCCTAGGCAGCTTATAGTCATTCAATTAAAATGCAGTATAAAACATTTTAAAAAAATAAATAGGGATCTTAAATTTAAATTTAAAATTCAGTTAAAGTAAAATTGACCAGGATGGAGAGGGAAGGGAAGGAAAGGGAAGGAAAGAAGAATATTTAGGAAGAAAAACCTGAGTCTCTTAAAACATCCCAAGAGTGCTACTTTCATCATGAGAAAGCTCACCAAGAACTGACAACCTTGGCAGAGTAGGTTACTTTATCTTGATAATGCAAAGAGAACGCTCCACTTTTTAAAACTGACAAAAGTTCCATCCACAAAAGCAGAGGCAAAGTTTGATTCCAAACATTCCTCTAAGTTCAACACTGTCTAAACCAGTGGTTCTCAACCTGTGGTCCGCAGACTTCTGGGGGGGCTGCAGTGTCATTACAGGAGCTTGAAGAAATGTTATGATTTAACTCTTAAGTCTTGGGCGTCTGTGGCCATGGTCCGTGGCCACAAAAGGTATGTAAAGGGGGTCCATGGGGAAGAAAAGGTTGAGAACCACTGGTCTAAACTAACAATTCCCCAAACCTGGGCTCTCCTACAACCCATAATACAAAGCAGCACATCTATGACTGTGACAATCAGAATTGCAGGCAACCATATCTTCCAGGTTAAGGAAAATTGACATAACTTTTCCTACCTGACCTAAACATTGGAACCTGAATATTTTACACCCAAAGCATGCACAGATAGTCCTTGACTTACAACAGTTCGTTTAGAGATCATTCAAATTATACTGGCACTGAAAAAAGTGACTTATCACCGTTTTTCACATTGCAGCATCCCAATGGCCACGTGATCAAAATTCAGACGCTTGGCAACTGACACATATTTATGACGGTTGCAGTGTCCCGGGGTCATGTGATCACCTTTTGCAACCTTCTGACAAGCAAAGTCAATGGGGAAGCTGCATTCACTTCACAATCGCGTTGCTAACTTAACAACCGCAGTGATTCATTTAACAACTGTGGCAAGAAAGGTCGTAAAATGGGGCAAAACTCGCTTAACAAATGTCTCACTTAGCAACAGAAATTTTGGGCTCAATTGAAGTCGTAAGTCGAGGACTACCTTGTATCTTCCTACCAAGCTATGGTTCCACTGTCTTCAAGAATGTTCCCACTGATAGGAAGGATTATGGGCTTGGAATCTAAAACTCTGCATTTAAGGATCAAAGAAATGGTGACGAGGATGATATAACCAAGCCACTGAAGCCAGTACAGTACCAGAGATACCTAAGTGTTTTTTCACCTTAGTTCTCACCGGTCCCTGGAAACTCCACCGGATGGGATGACAGCCTCAAGGACAACAGGGATGGTGTATCAGCAGATAAACTGCAACTGTACATTTTGCTGACACCAGAAATTTGGTACCCAAGCTCCAACTGTACAACAGCAAATGCCTCCAAAATGCAGCCAAACCAATTAAACAAGCTACGCAGCAACTTAGTTCCTGAAGGAGGATGTTTTCACTTTAGAGGAAAATATACCAAGTTGCTGTCATTTCTCTCACATCCCCACCCCCAGAGCACCGAGGAACCTGATTTCCAACCTCAGAGGAGAAAGGTGACAAAACCTGAATTGAAACATCCCAAGAGATGCCAAGATACTTGAAAGCAGCTGAAAATTGGTTTTAAAAATTGGGTGGGGAAATTAGTTTTAGAAATTGGGTGAGCCTGTGCAGGTAATAATAGTTGAAATTGTATGTGAATGTCTTAAGTACACCATAGATTTAGGCTGAGGAGGCAAAATTCAGTGCACTTAAATGGGAAGGTTCTAGCTCTTTACTGTAGTCTGAAATTTCAGTTCTGTAGCAGAAGTGGAAGAGGCAAAGATGCAAATCCACAGATAGCCATAAAACACAGTGATGGGCTTGGGAAGTCATCGTGTACTAGGTTTTCCTGCAGGATCTCTCTCTCTCTTGAGGGACACAAGGTATAAATAAATCTAACAACCTGAAGGACTGCACAGACTGTTAGAAGCTAGGAAATAAGTGGCCTTCAACTCCAGTCTCCAGGTTCAAGAAACAGCAGCTAACTGGAGGTTTCCAATTGTATCTTATCTTTCCAGTCAGTGCCTCTCTTGACATTCCTCTTTCTTACTGCACACATCCTGAGTTTCTTTGCTTCCCTCAAGGTTGCACCACAGACGGAACTTTGGACTCAAGAGGCATCATGGCAATATAATACTAATCAATAATAATGGTACTCTCCAAACCATACATTCTTGGCCAAGGGAAAATACGCTGCACCGTGCTACCGTTTGAAATTCCCTGAAAGAAGGATGGGGGGGGGGAAATTGCCCTGCTTTCCACCCACCGTCCCCCACTCTCATGAATCAATACACACTCCCCCTTTGCTCTTTACACCTAATCTTTTCCTGGCTACAAGACAAATCTCACTTATTACTGTGGGTTGTCATTTATATACGCAACACATGCAGCACAGAGGAGCACGCTGAGCACGCTTGCTGAGGTGAATGGGGCATGCATAAGTCATTTAAAAAATCCTTTAGGGGCTAAACAGAAAGCTAACCACTCTCTCATGAGCACTAGAAGAGAGAGTAAAAATTCCATCCCCCCCCCTCCAGCGAACTTGTAAGCAAAATTAGATTTCCCAAAGGTAAAGGAAAACAGTGTGGCTATGCCACAATATAGGTTGAATGCAGGCTGAGCAACTGAGGGTTATGTGCAGGATACACAGGTCTCTGCTACGAGCTGATGATCTAGATTCTGATTGAAGGAACAGCAGAAAGAAGAGACAACAGTGAAAGCAACAATAAATGGGTTGCGTGTGAATGTAAAGGCACATGTACATATACAGTACAGTATACATTATATACATATAATGCAAAAGGCATTATACAACACCACCACTTTTGTGCTGAAACACCCAAAACACCTTTGCAAGAGTTCGTATTGGCTTCTCCTTGCCACCTACACAGTCAGCTGCTAAAGTGTAAACCATTTAGATCAGAAACTATTATTTTGACATATCTGGGATAGGATGTGTCTTCCTTCCCACGGGACCTGTGACACTGGGACCTCTGGCTGGAAAGAAGCAGGAGGAAGGGAGAGAGGAAAGAAGAGAGAAAAGAGCTGAGCTTATAATAGGATTAACTATTTGGAAAGAAAGAGATAGGAAGGTAAATAGCAGGTGGATAATTGTTTCATATGTTGGGAGTATTTCAAGATGAGCTCAGGAAAAGAGCGCAGGGCTTAGTGTTAAGCCTTCCATGTGGCAGGACAAAGTTAAGAGTAATTATGGTTCCAAAGTCACAAAAGAATTGAGAATAATTGTCATAATTTGGGGTTCTCAAAGATTTAGAGTCTTAACGATGTAAACTGATGAGCTGTTTCTGCAAGCTGCAGAAAAAGTGTGTGTGTGTGTCTGTGTGTGATGAAAAAGGATCTCCTGTTCTCAGTTTAATTATTTTTTTAAAAGATATTGTGCAAAATCTACACCAAATAAATCTATCAATGGTTTTAGCTAAGCCCAGACTGGTGTCCTCCAAAACCAGAATTCTCTTAATTTGTAAGGGAATTCCAATGAAACAGATCTGGAACACCCTAAACAAACCAGAGTCTTTACACTTGGCTTCAAACAGGGATGGATGTCCTCTCCCTCCACTCTGCTTTTTCAAGCTGCTCCTGCCAACTCCTTGAAGATCCACTGTCTCAGACAAATTGCAGAATTTTGGCTAGATGGAGCAAGACAATTCAGAGTCTGCTTTTTGCAATCTCCTATTTCTGATGGCCAGTGGGTAACTTTTCCCGAGAAGGCCTTCTCTGGGACAGCACCACAATTATGAAACTCCATTTCTAAGCATATTTGCCTGGCACATATCAGATACCAGGCGCAGTTTATCCTGTTCTCTTCAGCCTTAAACAGCAATTAATATTGATCTTCTTCTTTTTTTTTTTTTTTTAGCTACTGTTGACCCATTTACTGTATTTGTTCTTGGAATGTATTATTTAATTTTCCAGGCTCAGTGAATCCATCTTACTCAATCGGGATGTTTTTCAAATGTTTGTGAGCCATCAAAAGGCAGATTTAAAATTTCTAAATAATAATGCATTCAGATTTTACCACTCCCACCCCCATAAAGTCCTGGCTGAATCCCAAGCCGTCTGCCTCAGTTCTCTATCTGTGAAAGGAGAGTCAAAACTTTCTTCACTACATAAAGGATTCAGAATTGCAGCAGACTGCAAGGGATGTATTGGTTCTCTCATCCTGTTTGGATAGAATCCCCCAAGCCAAAAGGAAGGAAGGATGAGTACATACAATCTTCTTTTAGCCACGTGCAGCATTAAAAGAGAGGGGGAAGTCCAGGTCAATGTCCTCTTCCTACCTCATGTCCACAAAATGTCATTTAATTTCTCCAAGCATGGACTCATCAAATCATGAGGCACATCCAGCCTCTGATTCCTGACTTCAAAAATCAACATGAGCTCATTGAAAAACTGACATGATGGAGTTAGTATGATAGAACAGGAATGGGGAACTATGGCCCTTTTATGACCTATGGACCAACTCCTAGAATTCTTGAGCCAGCATGGCTGGCTCAGGAATTCTGGGAGTTGAAGTCCACAAGTCATAAAGGGGGCATAGTTTTCCACCTCTGCGATAGATGAATGTTTACTGCATTAGACCTTGCGCTCACCTGGCTCTATAGAAACTTTACACCAATCTTCCCAAACCTGGATGTCCCCCAGATGTGTGCATTTCAATTCCCAGAATTCTTAGCAATGCTATGCTGCCTGTGGAATTCTGGGATGTAGCTCACTCATCCAAACGGAGCCCAGGATAAGCGATGCTGCTCTATTTTGACCAGAGATTTTGCTGCTCCAATCAAAGCAGCAAAGGATTGATTCTGGGTATTTTAACCTGAAAAATATAGTATGCTCTGACACTTTGGGCTCTGGGTTTTCTGGAGAAGCTACCTGTTAAGGTGGTTACTGAGTATATTATGTCACTAACTTCAAAATATACAAGTCACATCATCTGGCACACAAACATACTGTACACCCTAGCCCATATCTGTGCCACAGTCCTGTTTTACAGATCTTACAAATTAAAGCAAAACAAAAGAGTCAAGACCAGTAGTATCTATGATTCTTTGCTGAAGAGTCTGCAGCATATAACACCTCCAATGGCTATCATACATGGAGCCTATGGAAATTAGAATGATCTCTAGACAAGAGTAAAGAGATACGGAAAGTGCTGCCTCTTTGCTGTATCTGCTCAATGGGATTTTGCAGCTCAAATATGGTAATCATATCCTACCCTTATCCTTCAGTATTGGATAGAGATTATGAAATACTTAAACAAGGTTTCTTCTCCAATTCAGAAGCAGGCCCTTCTATGTTTATAAACCATAATTCCTTCTCACCTCCCAGCAGGACTCCTCAATTCTACAAGAGATGAAAGCTAAGCTAGACTGAACTGGAAAGAAAGCTCTCCATGAACAGATTAAACTCCTATATATTGAGCTGCACAACAAGCCAATTAGATGACTTGATAGCTGGAACAAGCAAGGTCCAGAGGTCATCTAGTCCAATCTGCTCCTTGGGGTAGGATCTATAGTGCAGCATAGGAAAGAAAAAAAACCAAATCAAAATAAACCACAATGGTCTAAGAATAGCATGGCTTATTCTAACTGCCAGTAGCATTATAAAGCATCAAAGAGAATCTACTCCTGCTCATTATATGATATTCTTTAACCAGAAATTACATTATGCAGGGCACAGTGCTGGTCAAAATCAAGTAAAAGTCCCCCACAAACAATGGCTAATAGTTAGAACTAATAAAATCCCCACATGTAAAGGCAGCGTAGCTTAGAGAATTGCCTAAGGGCAAATAACAGATGAATAACATTTGCATGTTCTACCTCTAAGCTTCTCAGAAGTTTTGGGTTAGTCATCACTAGAAAAAGAACGCTAGATCAGATCAATGCTTAGCTTAAGTCATGTTTTTACTCCACCCTTGATTCTTCCTTTGGCATTCTTGGGCCACAGCCCTAAGAAGTGCACTGACAAACCAACCCCAGGCATCTGGTACAGGCCACTCCCTGGAGATCTCCACCCTTATAACTCTAAAATAATCAATAGCATTATAAGTCAATTTTCTTGGGAAGTCAGTATAGGCAAGCACGCAAACACACACACCTAGTTCCACTTGACTCAACAGCTTTCGTGGCTCAGGGATCTATCTGCACCTTAGCTTTTTGCTGGAAGAATTAGATTTGCAAAAGAAGTTACTGCAATTAATTTGCTGTTACTGAATTTCTACCTTAGCATTGCCATTGCTTCCCCCCCACACACACACACACATACCCACACACACACACACACACACCGTTTCTTTAGGATCATCTTCCCTAACTTGAGACCCTCCAGCTGTGAGGGACTATAACTCCCAGAATTCTCAGCCTCCTTTTGGCCATGCTGGCTGCAATTCCGAAATTTAGGCCATCCCCAAGAAATCTGGAGATGCAAATTGTTTCCGAGGGATGGAATAATCTGGATGAAAAGACTGCATGTCCACCATTATCCAGCATGCCTGAGAGCTCCCCCTTCCCAGAATCCTTTGCAATATGCACAGATTCCTCAGCAGGCAGGCTGGCGTTGCCTTGACAAAGAAAACAATGTAGAAGGAAGTCTCTCCATTTAGGAACTTGGACGCTAATAATGCACTAAGCCAGGGCAGTTTTTTTTCTTATTATAGGGAAGAAAACTAAATGTCTGTCTTCTCTGTAAGACAGCGATTCATTAAACAACGTGCACCAACACACCCATCCTCAGGGATATCTCCAGACAGTGTTTCTCAACCTTAGCTGCTTTAACAGGGGTGGACTTCAACTCCCAGAATTCCCCCAGTCAGCATGCTTGCTGGGGGAATTCTGGGAGTTGAAGTCCACCCCTCTTAAAGCAGCTAAGCACTGCCCAGGGTGTTTTCTGAGAACTTTGGAAGTTGCTACATATATTGTTCAAAGTCATCTAGCCAGCAAATGCTTACTGCTGTATTCCTACCGATGCCGTTCAACACGCTTAGGCAACTACAACTGCTCCTCTGTTCTCTTGTTCTTCCCTGCCCTCATTTGACATCAGCGGACTGAGAACAATGCCTTTTCTCATTATGATGCTCTTGCTGACCGGCCTAGGAACATCAAGGAAAAGCTTATTATTCAAGGACACTATTAGAGCAATTGATATGCCATTTTCCCAAAAGAGTGCAGGCTAACCAGCTTCCTACATTCTGGTTTGTTGAACACTTCTGATGACCAAGATGCACCTGAAAAATGCACTTTGGGATTGGTGGGGAAGATAGCATGGACTCCATTGAAATGGGTCCATTTAAACAAAGTCTATATAGGGGGGGAAAGGCTAACTCTGGAAGCATTCAGGGAGGATTCAGCTTCAACCCACGGATTCTTTCAATATACACCATTTAGGTTTTAGATATGATAGGAGGAGAGCTGGTTAGTCTGTGGTGGCCATAAAATCAGGAGTTTGGTAGGATCTTTTTCAAACAATGCATTTTTAAACATGTGTTGCAGTTCACAAGAGCTGATACCTCTTAGTATATTTTGTTAGGTGGAAAAGGCCCTATCACAACCCTGATTTCTTTGACACAAGTAGACTGGAAGCTTTTGCAACCCCAATCTTGTAAAAGACCTAAGAGGAATTGTGGTGGCCTCAGAAGTCAAACATCTCTTAATCCATGAAAAATAACTCTCAATACATCAATAAATTCAACAAAAGAATGAACCCATACTATCCTTACAAAGATGGAGAACCTCTAAGCCAGGGGTAGGCAACCTTGGCTCTTTTATGACTCATGGACTTCAACTCCCAGAATTCCTGAGCCAGCATGGCTCAGCTTGGAAACCTCTCCCTTTTCCCTCAGCGTGACTGGCTCAGGAATTCTGGGAGTTGGTCCACGAGTCATAAAAGAGCCAAGGTTGCCTACCCCTGCTCTAAGCCAACGTTTCCCAAGGTGGCATTCTCCAAATCAGTGTTTCTCAACCTCAGGTGTGTGGACTTGAAATCCCAGAACTGATGTCCACCCACCTTAAAACTGCTGAGGTTGAGAAATCCTTTTTTGCTCCCAGTGATCTGGTAGGGTGAGGAGGACAAAGGAGCTGTAGTCTCCATGTTGGAAGGGAGCCAGAATGGGGAAAGCTATTCCCACAAGAAAACCGTTTAAGAAAGGAAGCATTCTGCTTTCTTCTTTCCCCACAATGAGCAACAATAAGCAGCAACTTTGCATAATTTTCCTGAGCACCTTGGTTGGTTAGGCATAAGAGGTCAGGAAGAGATGCCCTCATCGGTTGACTTACCAGAACAGCTAGCGAAAGGAAATTTGCAAGGTCCTGAGACAATTTGTTCCAACTATGCTTATTCCCTTTTCACTCCTTTATTATTCCAGACTAATGTATTTGCCCACAGCGGAAACACAGTTCTTCTCATTTTCTCACAGGAAATAATGAAACAACAAAAAAGGCATCAGTTTCCTACATAATCTTAGCTCACTGGCTGCTGTTTAAAGAAGACTGCAGAAGTTCAGTTCTTGAAGGCACCTGTCTTAATTTCTTTATTTTATTTTCTTTCATGCTATTCATTGATTAGATTTTTGTCTAACAAATATATCTAACTCCCTGCCTTTTCCCAAGGAATTTAGGGTAAGTACACACACGTCCAATGTTTCTCACTACAGATTATGGAAAATAGGTTGGGCTGAGAGAAAATGACCGATTTTAAGTGATTTGGGGAACTTTTGTCTTTGAAGAGGACTAATACCTGATATCACAAGTCCAACAAGTACTGTCCTGTATAAATGTGGTATATTGACAGTCTACCTCTTTTACATAACGAAAAGCAAAATCACATACACAGGATCCTCAAACAATTCCTAAAGGATGGTGGCTGCATCCATTAGGAACATAGGTATTATTTCTTTACATGCTCAAGTTAAAAGCTAGATTTTGAAATTGGATCACAACTTTTGTAATAAGAAGGGCCAAGTATTTGAGGATAAAATGAGAATGCATCTAAAAATAGCTTACACAAATCTTTTAACATACATTGATTTTATTTTTTTACAGAATTAGCTGTAGACTTCTGCCTGCATGGTTTTCTTTCTAACATTAGAACCTTTTTAAAAATGAAAGAGTAAAACTTTGATTTTATGACATACTATTCCATTCAGTTTACTTTGGATGCAGCAAACAAAATCTGAATATATGTTGCTTCCTTAAACAATGGACAAAGTCCAGTGTTTGGTGAACCATTCTACATAAAGTTTGTGTGGGTGGGGAGGTTACATAAATTATATTAAAAATATGTATAATTTATGTAGTTATGTAGTTAAATACGTTCAAACAGACACGGTCTTCCCAATTGGTTCATAATACAAAGGCCTTACGGTACAATATATATTTTTAGGAACAGGCAGCAGCATTTCCTTGAACACAGCAAAGACTCCAGCACTTGATTAAGCCTTAGAATAAATTATATGTTGCAAACCATGGTTTTTCTTCAACAGTAAATTAATGCAATAGAATAACTAAAATATGAGGAAGGATATTCACATTTCAAATATCACCACAGCCAAGTATTCACAAGAGTTTTCATAAACATCAGGAATCTGGAGATGAAGCTAGTTTACAGAGAGGTTATAAAAATTAATGAAACGTTCGCCACAACATCCTTTCAATTCTCAAAAATTGCTTTAGATACTTATGCATATTTTTCTTCCAGTCGACAGCCCAAAACAGATTTCCTTAATTTGTGATCCAACGCAAATCTATGTTCAAGAGGATCCCTGCTTTTATTATCGCAACCTGGCAACAAGGATAGGAAAGGTACCAAAGCAGTGGTACAAATGATCCTGCTAGGTCTCTACTCAAATGCAAGGAGCAGGAGAATTCCAAATACCGTACAGTAGATCTGTCTCATCAGTTTGAAGTAAATGAAATAAAACCTATTTCCATTTGCGTTCTTCCCCCGCCCCATATATTTTAATTGCAGTATTTTTGCTTACAACAGATTGCAAAGTGATGCAGACTATTGAATATATGTCATGTTTTGCAAAGTCAGAATTTTTCATTGGCAGTCTTTATTTATTTATTTCCGAGCATAGCTGGGCCAGGCCAAGTTTGCTTCAGTATCATCAACATGTCACAAAATGATTCACATAGCTATGTAGTAAGGGGGGGGAGGGGAATGATGAGGAGTAGTCACTTTTGTGGAGGTCTTTGTAAGGCTCTCAACCCTCAATGGAATGTTTAGCCCAGTAGAGTCAGGAAAAAATTCAGAGAAACCAGTGCTTTCTTTGCTTCCTTGAACCTAGGCAAAATTCTAAAACAACCCATTCCTATTCACTTTTTGATGATAAATGGGCATATGGCAACCCTCTAAATACAACTAAGTACAATTCCTAGCAACACTATTACTGATCAGAGTTTTGATTTAGCAACATTTAAATGGTGCAGGCTTCTTACTCAGGCTCTTTTGTCAAGGATGAAAACTACAGAATTAAGTCCAGGACAGGATGCATACTAAAATGCCACAGATCAAGGGTCAGGAAGGCATAATGAATCCACACAAGCTTGCAAGCTTAACCTTTCTCAGACGTTTGCTCACCGAATCCCATGGAATCCAAATTAAACCTTGCTGGGAGAAGGCAGGGCACTGCTACAATTGAACAACTCAATGGCCATGCTTCCCTGCACAACTTTGTCCCAAGTCTGGCAAACTTGCCTTCTTTGCCATCTTGAGGAATCCCTCACTTGGCAGCAAGGGGGGGGGGGATAATCCAAAGTTGAAAAAGTCTAGAGAAAAACGTATGTGTGTGCAAAGAAGAGGCAGGTACCTCAACTGGGGGGGCTGGCTGGCAATGTGTGTCTGAGGATGTGGTGCTGGAAAGCTAAGCCAGCAGGCTAGTGATTCCAAGGGTATTACTACTGTAGTGGGTTGTCAAATACTGTATAGTGGAGTTCAGTATTTAACTGGGCTGAATTATAGATTTAGGAGGTGGGGGGAGGGGTGGAAGCAGAAGGGGTTGGTTCAATGTCTTCTTTTACGGGTGGGAAATAACATATCCAGGCCCTGAAAGAGGGAGATCGGGATACTGGCTCTATGGGATGGCCGGCGTTCGAAAATCAGTGCTGTCACTTAATTTTCTCATCCTATGAAATACAGGAGCCACGCAAGGGCACGGGACCGGCTGAAGCTGCGGGACGGGCGGGGAAGCCTCCCGATGGCCCACGCAATTCCTGAGTTCTCCGGGTGGGCAGAAGCGGGGATGGCGGCCAGGGCAACGGCGGGGACGGCCCTGCAGGGAGGGCATGGAGATCGGAGGGCATCGGAGCCCGGAAGCGGAGGGGAGAGAAGGTTAGGGGAAGCAAGCATGGGGTCGGAGGAGAATCTGCCGCATCTCACCGTGGGTATAGATGTTGCCCAGCTCGTTGTGCAAGTAGAAGAGGCTGCGGAGACAGCCGGACCCGGAGCTGACCGGCCGGTAGCCCGTTAGCACGAAGCGGTTGAATTGCAAATGAGGGGGGGAGCTGGCCCAGTCCAGGAGCCGGGCTCCCCCCAGGAAAGCCATGGCCGGGCTCCCCCCCCAGGGTCAGCTATTACCCGGGTTCTGCATCCTTCTAGCTCAGCTTCCTCCTGCTTCTGCCGTTGCTGATGGGGCCGCTGCAGGGGGGGACTCCTCCTTGGGCTTCCCCCCGCTCCTTTTCCCCTCCGCAGCCTGAGCTCACAATTCTGCCCCGCCCACCGACCTCATTAGCATAATAGATGCGGGTGTCGCCCGCCGCCTTTGCCCGCGTTTCTTGCAGGCGCGTTGCCCTGCCCTTCTCCATTGGCATCCTCTTAAGCAAGCCGCGCCCACCGTCCCCCGTCTCGTTTGCATAATCTCTGCACCGCAGTTCGGTAAGGCACAGTTGTCCGAACCAGGATTCTATGCGTTGCGGAATACTATAGGATGTAGAGATGCAAACCACACCTATTCTATTTTGAGAGCCTATCAGCTGCCCAGGAGAAAACTATAGTGTTCTATTATTAGCATAACCGAAGGCCCTCCTCGCATCGCTGCCGGCTCTTAATAAGCGTCAGCTTTTTGCATAAGCATTGAGACACGCCCTCAGTCTCCTCCCAGGGAGGACTGTGATTGGGTAGCGCGGCGCGCGCGGAAAATGGCCCGAAACAGGCAAAAGACGCCCCCCAAAGGCTGAAAGGTGTGTAAGGTTAACACCATAGGATTCTAAATCGTAATTAATCGGAAAGTACTGTACAGTAATTAAACAATTGGATCCCAAATTTATGTTGCTAAGTGAGACATTTGTTAAGGGAGTTTTGCTCCAGTTTACGACCTTTCTTGCCACAGTTGTTAAGTGAATCATTGCATGTTAAGTGAATCCGGCTTCCCCATTCACTTTGCTTGTCAGAAATTTGCAAAAGCTGATCACATGACCCCAGGACTTGGCAACTGTCATAAATATGAACCAGTTGCCAAGCATCCGAATTTGGATCACATTACCATGGGGATACTGTCATGTTCGTAAGTGTGAAAAACAATCATAGGTCACTTTTTTCTGTGCCGTAGTAACTTTAAACAGTCACTAAATGAATTGTTGTAAGTCAAAGACTACCTGTACAATATTACAATATAGGAGGTCCATTATTATTAAACCAGGACTCCTGCCTTGGACTAGAAGACCTCCAAGGTCCTTTCCAGCCGTATGATTCTATGACTACTCTTCTTCGTCTTTGTGTTATAAGATGCATTTAATTTTTAAATTATTTGTAGAAGACTTTTTCTCCGGTATGTCTATGGAGATTCTCAGTCATCCAGGTCAGAGGTGTCAAACTAGTGGCCCACGGGCCCGGATGCGTCACACACAGGCCACGTCCACCCCAGCTCTGCAAAGGCAAAAAAGTCACAATACATCACGATATGTTATGTGACGCGATCGAGTTTGACACCCGTGATCCAGGTCATGGTTGTCTCAAAGGTGCTTTTTCAAGAGGCAACTGAACTTCTTCAGCTCTGACTGGATGGTGGGGAGTTTTTCTCCCGTGGATTATCCCCAAACTCATTTTAAAACAATTCCACAAAAAAGCCAATTGAAGACTACAAAAGCATGTTCAGGTTTCCAAATTGCTCATCATAAATAAAAGTCTGATGAAACCGCTTTGAGTTTTGAAGCCAGCAGACTGTTTTGGGACAGTGATTCTATAAGACTTCTTCAATAAGGGTTAATACAATTTCCCCCCTTATTTAGGAGGTTTATTTGTGCTTTTAAAAATGCCAATACATGTTACAGGCATGCAGTTTTCTTTGCAGCTAGACAGAATTGGTCTGATAAGGCTTTCTTTTAAGACCAATACACAGGACTGGAATTCCAAATCCTAACCAGATCTGAACTTGCTTAAGCTATCAAACTCAGAAAAGGTCAGGCCTCAATAATACTCCCAACAGCCCTATATAGTAGTCTAACCACATATCATTTTCCTCAAATTGCTGACTCCTTGACAGTGATTTATCTGAGATAAGAGTGGGTGTCTGGCAGAAATAGACTTTGGACAAGAAACACGTAGTTTGTAAACTATTCTCCCATTGTGGAAGGAGAGAATTCAAATCATATACTGTAGAAGATTCTCCTTATATAAAAGAAAGATACAAAATTAATGCAGCTTGTGGAATTGCACTCCTTCACTTATTTTTGATTGGTAATAATTTTTGAAACAAGATCTGGGTTCTTTCTCCATTCACCCACAAAATGCCCACATTTATGAGAAACTGACTATATTACTTCTATTCATGTGAAAAAGTTGGATTTCTTTATTCTTGATTGTGTCAGTTTTGAATCCTGCCAAATGAAGGGTACACTATCCCAGTCATATATCTGGGCCAATGTACAGTATCTGCTCAGTTGTGTCTTAGCATCTAACCCAAATACACAAGTAATGGGGCTTGCATCACAATGTCACAACATATATAATTTGTCCCCTATTTCACTCCTCATCCCCCATAGATTTTTTTATACTCTTAGTGCACACAAAGGGAAATAAATAAAAGTGTACAAAGTGTAGTTGATAATCCTCACCTTAAGACTGCAAAGGGGATAGGAAAATTCATCATTAAATAGTCATTAAATGAGGCATCTCATAATCACTCCCAATTTTACAGCCTTTTTTTGACAGTGTGGTCATTAAGTGAGACACCACGAGTGCAACTTGCAACCTTCCCTGCTGATTTCCCCATTGACTTTGCTTGTTGGAAGCTGGCTGGGAAGATCACAAATGGTGATAATGTGACTGCAGGATGCTGTGGCAGTCATAAGTGCGAGGATTAGTCATAGGTCATTTTTTCAGTGCTGTCGTAGCTGCGAACAGTCACTAAATGAATAGACATTAAGTGGGGTTTACCTATAATATTTCAATTAAAAACAACCATGAAAATCATCTGTGATTGACTACAATCAAACTATGGTCCTAAGGCCCACTGAAATAAAATAGGATTTGGGGTCTTTCTAAATGCAAAGTGGGTCGAGAAAAAGTGTACTTCAGATACAACCTGTTCCAAGGTGTTGATCTGTTACTGTGAAAGTCTAAGGTAACTAACAGAAGAACATCGCTGCCTTTAGCATTCAATTAATACAATATATGCATTTCTGGAACATCTGGTATATCTCATTGATGCAAGCTGTACGTGTATACTATGGAATTGAGGGATTGCAGGATATGAAACTTGCTATACCAGAATTTTTTGGTTTTGCAAGCCATTCCCAGTCAACTAAGTCAACTCTTTTTCTATACTGATCACACCAAATGGGGTTTGCAAACTGTTTTCAGAAACTTGCTAGATACCGTAGGAGACAGGGATGCAGAGAGGGCATCAGCTTCTCTATTCCCTGGCTGAAGGTCAAGGAAGCCAGATGTCTCTTCCCCCTGATGCACACAGAATAATGTTTTTCTGAAGCTTGCAGAGCAGCTGGGTTCTTCAGCTGATTGTGTTACACCATCACCAGAATGCTGGTATCAGCAATATGACTGTTTTCCTTGTGTACGGTAGATTCTGTCGTCCTCCAGGAAAGAAGACAATTTTCATTTCAGTAGGAACATTTTTAAAAGATTTACTGTTGTATACAAAGCTCACTTCTAAACATGAACCTGTTTCCTTAAATAAACCAATCTGTACTTTCAGATCAGGCCCATATCCAGATCACACAATTAATTTTAATGGCTACCTGCTTTATTATGTTTTCCTTAATATACATGCGGCACAATTATTTCATAATAAGTTAAATAATTAAACAAATTTCAATTATATACAAGAGGTTGACAAGAGGAGTTGGCCTGATAAAGTTTCGGATATGGATTTAATTCATTGAAAGGACAGAACAAATACCAAATATATTTGAATGTAGACTCTGCAGTTAATATTTCTAAAATAAGGCCCTGGGTATTCAGTAAACCTTTAAAAAAATGGAGAAAGAATGGGGCATTAACCTAGGTCCCTTTTTGTGGAAAGGAATCTCATTCCATGAATGGTTTGGTATTTAAAACTGTCCATTGGGCTGCTATCCACACTTCCTAGAATACCATTTCAGCATCCTTCCAGGAAATTGGAAATGGTGCCTTGTAATCATTTCCAGTTGCCACAAAATGATTCTAAGACTGAGAGCTAACCAACATTGGGTGGGGCCCGTCAAGGGACAAATCTGCCAGCCCTTCTTTTACAATGCTGCCCTAGGCACTTGACGTAGTTGCTAATTGTTGAGGGAAAGCACTTTACCGATGTTCAGAGGCACTCTTTATTGTTTCACATACTTGAGGGCTGAGCCCACAGCTCCCAGAGTCATAGTCTTAGGTTTAGCTTTAGTCTTGGCGACAGCACAACTATAACATTCAAAATATATAAGGGGATTTGAGATTGTCTTTAGGCAAAGAAGCACACTGTTCTCTTTCAATCTTAAAAATGTCTGGACTCATCTTTTTACAAGTTATTGAAGAGTTTCAAAGGCTGGGCTCTTGTTCCTATTATTGACAAAATGGCACATATGTAAACATGGCTGAAGATCCTGAAATTAAAATGATTGGAACTGAAACATTCTGTACATTCTGTTCCTGAAGAATTACACACATACACACACACACATGCACACAAAGCACACACACACAGATTTTCTCTAATTAACACTGTTCCCTTCCTGGGACACACAAAGGATGCCCTTTCAAACAATTCCTTTATATCACTCTTTCCCAAACCTGATAGTCTCTAGAAATGCTAGGATTGTAGTTCCTAGTTTCCCTTAATCTTTGTTTACAGGTATGGCTATTAAATTATCAACTAATTTTATAATAATATATTTTTGTAACTGTTGTGTTGGTCTGATTTGTGCTAAACCTTGGGAAAAGTGTATAACAACAAGGACCTCAGTTGGAGGGCACAGGTTGGGAAAGTCTAGGGGATATTGTTTTTGAGTTAATAGCTGGAGCAGCTGCAGAATTCTCAGCTGCAGAATTACAAGAGCTAATGGATCACACTCCAAAAAGCTGACCTTCATAGATGTTGAAAGAATAAGGTCTTCTCTTGCTCTCTTCTAAAGATAATATATTATTAAAAACCTGACAGGTTACATCGGGTTTACAAACTTGGCAGCTTTAAGATATGTGGGCTTCAACTCCCAGAATCCCCTAGCCAGCATGGGAGTTGAAGTCTATTCATCTTAAAAGTTTCCAACTTTGAAACACACTGCATTAAAGCAATGGCATAGATGCCCTGGATTCTGTTTCACATTGTGGCTAACCAGATGCTACTGGGTACTCCAAACAGTAGGAGGTTACTCTGTCCCCTTCTTTTAAACAATTCTATGTTGGCAACCATTATGACTAGGGAAGGAATACTGAAAGAATTTGGCACAAGGATCTGCTAACAGCCTCATCATCACCAATGTAGTCTATAATTCAGTAAAACAACACACTAGTTGTATGCAACAGATTCTGTCCCATTAGTTAGGATTTACTATGTGACATGAAGAACTCTCATATTTCCTCTTATCAGTTTAACTTCACTGCATGTACTCATGTTCTACTATTGGTGATTATCCATTCTGCCTCATTTTATACAGTTATTGACTATCTTGCTCACCTTTTCTTCCTCATGAAATTTATCCCAACATTATAAAAAAAAAAAAACTTATTTGGGAATTGCTCAAAGCTCCTAAGGATTTTGGTTGCTACCCTATATTCTGTACTCTTTTTTTAAAAAAAGAACAGCATGGATGCATACCCATCCAAGACTTGGCTACAGCTGCAGGGCTCACGGGGCCTTAGGGACAGCCCCACCACCCCTCACCCCAAACACACTGCAGGTTCAGTAGGAAACCAGGAATCTGAAACAGGATTACCAAAAGTAAAGGTAAATACCAATGTTCCTCACTTTCTTCCAGAATCTGTCCTTTTATTCAAGATCTCTTGGTTCCCCACTGCTAATGACAAAACATTCAGAGAAATGAGTCATGTTCAATGAAAAATGGACAATCCAGTGTATCTCCTACCCAGTCCAGGAAAGCAGAAAATCTATCAAGCTCTGAATCACAGCCCAACAGAGCTAATGACACAGAATCATCCTTGCCAATACGAAAATAATTTAATGAAGGCTTAGAGTTCCAAAATCTATCCTGTACCTGTGGAACACAGGACAGCTAGTTTTCCTTTTCCTCATTCTTTGGTGTGTCTACAAAATTCCCTGAAGCCAAGTAAATAATGTTTCCATGGGTGGGTCTCGAAGTCTTCAGGGTGTTTGCAGCTAAATGCCTCACCAATGTTACAACCAACACGAGAACCGGTTTTCCCTAGTCAGTGTCCCAAAATTCATCAATCTTACTATATCCAGGCGTCCATTCCTTCCAAAGTTTTCCTCCTTCCATCAGTTATAAGGAACAGGTGTCTTGTCACAGACTTACATTTTCCCATAATGGCACGGGAATATTTCTGGTATGATGGAGCTTTCTACCAGTCCTCTTTGTCCAACAGGACCTTTTTACAAAATTCCAGGGCCATAAAGGCTGCTTTGAGATTAAATTAGGCTGACATGTCTTCCGCAAGGAGACATGGCGAGAGCGTCTCCACTCCCTCAGGCTTTTCCTGCCTCGAAGAAAGCTGTGATGTGGGGGATATTGTTACAGAGCCTTGCTACAAAGTGACCTTTGGCTTTCTGGAATGTGGTTCTCAGCCTAAAAGCTTCGACTTCCACTATATCATAGAGCCACTGCCGCACGTCTTGAGTGGCTAAACACCGCTTTAACTGTCTGGCAGTAAAAGTCACAAACTGCAGGATCTGAGCTCCTCAGATGGTGGAGATGAGAGATTTGAGAGAGGACTGATTGGTGGAAGAAAGGTTCTCATAGCTGTGGCACAGGCACGAGCAATCGGAGGTCTCGTCGTCTCCTCCGGCAACTCCACCCCCATTGTGCAGGGGACGGTGATGGGGGGCCCCACGAGTCGTGCAGATCACCACACGGGTATGTCGGTAGGCTACAGCCCAGGCCTCACCCCCAAGACACTGGCAGCGGTTCCGTGGCCCTTTGAAGGAGAATGGGACTAAAGAATTCCCCGTCTTCTTTTGTACAAAAAGGCAGGTCCTGGAAAAGAGGGAGAAATAGGTGACATGGCCAGCTAACTCTGATAGCAAGACATCAGCAGTAGCCACGCAATCATGCCCAACGCCCCTCACTGTACTTGACAAGAGCACAATCATGCTCTGGCAACACCAGTTTTCATCACCTTCCCAGGTGGTTGCTGATACAGGTAGATTTGTTTAACAACTATCTTGTTTAGCAACCATTCACGGTTGCGATGGTGATGAAGAAAATAACTTTGGCACCAGTCTTTGCATTTTTGACCTTTGCAGGTCTTAAAAGCCAAGAAGAGCTGAAGTAAGATTATAAGCACAGTTGTAATTTCAGAGACCACTTCACTTAACAACTAAATTGTGGGTTCCAATTGTGGTAGCTAAATAAGGACTACCTGTGTCTTTCTAAATTGCCTTTAGCTGTCTTTTTCCCTATAAACCAAAATGATTCTACCATGCCTTCAAAATGTGTAAAATTGATAGGTTTTGGGTCATCCATTATCTTGGAGATAAGGTCAATTGACGTGTTGCTGATGTGATTGGAGAGTTTGGAGAGATGATAGTGTGCCCCCTGCCTTCTGAACATTTGTCATCCTTCATCTCAGCCTTTAATGCTTAGTCTTCTTCATTAATGCTTAGTTCCTTGAACTAAGTGAGTTTGGCTATAACTTAGGCCTGGGGAGAGGAGATGTCACCTGTTGGGTCATCTCTGGGGTAGGTGGGTCTTCTTTTATTCACCACGAGCCAAAGAGGTGGCTTGGGGTGACAGTGAGAACAATTAATCAATGGAACAACTTGCTTCCAGAGGTTGTGGGTACTACAACACTGGAGGTTTTTAAGAAGAGATTGGACAACCATTTGTCTGGAATGGCTTGAGCAAGGGGTTGGACTAGAAGACCTCCAAGGTCCCTTTCAACACTGTTATTCTGTTAAGGGAGATCCAACTTACAATTAAGGAGAAATTTCCTGACACTGAGAACAATTAACAAATGGAAGTTGCCTCCAGAAGTTGTGGGTGCTCGAACACTGGAGGCTTTAAAGAAGAGATTGGATAACCATTTGATTGAAATGGTACAGGGTCTCCTGCTTGAACAGGGGGTTGGACTGGAAGACCTCCAAGGTTCCTTCCAACTCTGTTATTCTGAACTTCTTTCAGACCCATTACTTCCTGGAGCCCTATCTGTGGCTGACCTCAAAAATGGAGAACAGAGGAGAGCCACCTTCCAGTATTTTCTAGGAAAAAAGAAGGTGGGGGTATGTTTATCCCTCCCTGTTTTAGCTGTATTTTGAAGCTTGCCTTTATTTTAGCATGCAGAAGTCTTGCTTTTCTTCATGCAGAGAAGAAGGAAGGAGGCTGAACTGGGCTTCTGGTGCTTATTTGCTAGTTTCCCTGCATTTGTCAATTTTAATCATTCTCTTCTCTTCTGGAAATTGCTCAACAATTAGTCTGTCAGATCTTTTCTCTATGGGACATCGCTACCTGCGGTTTCGTCCCTGAGACTATTTTTGTCCTGATGTCTTTCACTCACTCATTCATTTATTTGTTCATTTATTTTACATTATTTTAATTTGGGAGTGGGGCAGAAGTACCAGCCTACAGAAGACAAGCCAAATCTTACACACAGCTTCTGCAGGGCAGGGCCAAAAGAGGTAAGATGGCCTCACGGTAGCACTTAGCAATAGCACTTAAGACTTATACGCCGCTTCATAGTGCTTTGTAGCTCTCTCTAAGCGGTTTACAGAGTCAGTATATTGCCCCCAACAATCTGGGTCCTCATTTTATCAACCTCAGAAGGATGGAAGGAACCTTGAGCCAGTCAGGATCGAACTCCTGGCTGTGAGGTGAATTAGCCTGCAATACTGCATTCTAACCACTGCGCCACCGAAGCTCCTCACAATCAAAGCTTCCCCACTTTCATACATTCATCAATGCCACATATGTGTACAAAGGGATGGAGTTCGATTGCATGGCTGCACCCACCATCTTTTGCTAGATGATTTCCCAGTCCCCTGGTCACATATTCAGATGGAGTATTTGAATAGTCTTTGTGAATGAGGCAATTGCCTGTAGCAATGGCCTCTTTCACAAATCAAAACAAGGCCATTCAGCAGTGGCTTTGGATAGATGCAACCAAGATAGTACGGTAGCAAAAAATAGTTGAGGGAATGACCCTGGGGGGACAGTAAATGTTGGCCAACATTTACTGCCCCCTCAGGGCCATTCCCTTAATTACTTTTCCCTCTGTGCTGACTCAGGAAAAAACCAGGTAGGCAGCACTTTAACCCAGCAATGGGGAAAGGTCCTGGAACTATATTGGTTGCCCATCATTAGAGGCATAGCATTCAAACTTTAACATAGGCCTCCTCATAGTACTTGGACTACCATTTCCATCAGGCCAATCAAGGACAATATATGCCAGGATGAGGAGGATAATGGACCCAATTTATATGAAGCTAAATTAAATCAGTGAAACCAATTATTTCCACATTCCTGCTGTAGTTGATAAAGCATGCTTCTAAACTGAGGGTTCCAAATTCCATCAATCAAGTATATCATGCAGTTACAGGTAGTCCTTGACTTATAACCATTTGTTTAGTGACCATTCGAAGTTATAATGGCACTGGAAAAAAAGTGATTTGATCGTTTTTCACACTTATTATGACCGTTGCAGCATCCCGATGGTCATGTGATCAGAATTTGTGCACTTGGCAACTAGTATGTATTCACAGATGCATTGTCTAGGATGGGGGTCACATGATCACCACTGTAACCTTCCCAGCCAGCTTCTGATAAGCAAAGTCAATGGGGAGGGGGAGCCAGATTTGCTTAATGACTGTAGGATTCACTTAACAACTGGCAAAAATAGTCCGTAAAATGGGGCAAAGCTCACTTAAAACTGCCTGGCTTAGCAACAGAAACGTTGGCTCAATTGTGGTTGTAACGTGAGGACTACCTGGTATTTAGTCCTTTACTCCTTAGCAAGGCTTTTATTGCATTTTGTTTGTTTTAGGTAGGCACAATCAGAGGTGAGAAAATATTTGAAGACTACAAAAAAAAAAAAAGCAATGTCTACATGCCTAAAATTCCATGAATGCGGCAAAATGGTTGTGCCACTAGAACGCTTGTTCTGGAAACACTACGTTTGGGCTTATTATTACTATAGCGACAGTATCAGTCAGATTCCACACTAACTTTCATGAATATATCACACAAATACATTTTCCAGGGTGACTAATGGGGCAAAATCCAGTGTATTTGCTGACTTTTGGTATCTGCACATTATTATTTTAGAACATAGTGCAGTGTAGTATTTAATCTTTCTTTTAAAACTGCAATGTGGAATATGTGGCCCTTCAAATGTTGCTGAGTGACACCTATAAGCACTGGCCATGCTATCTGAGTATTAGGAATTGCAGTTCAGCAGTACCTGGGGGGTCACTGATGCACTATCCCTTTCTTTCATCTGTATGAAACAACTTTCTTGATGGGCAGTGGCATCTATAAGCAAACTTTGGACTCCTAAATTTTCCTATACACTTGATCACACATTTGTGATCACAAAAATGGACCTTCACTATCTCCGAAGATGCCTCTGTTGCTAACAATTATTTTGTATTGTTCTCTCTCTTTCTTCTCTATGAATGACTCAATTGACTAGTCCTTACAAGTAGTCCTCCACTTATTCCTTTAATGATCATTCGGAGTTACAACGGTGCTGACTTATGACTGGTCCTCACACGTACGATTGTCACAGTGTCTCCACGGTGACAAGATCAAAATCTAAGGGTTTGCAACAGGCATATATTTACAAAGGCTGCAGCATCCCGGTGTCATGGGGGTTGCCATTTGCAACCTTCCCAAGGAGCTTCAGATAAGCAAAGTCAATAAAGGAAGTCATATTTGCTTAACGACCTTGTGATTCACTTAACAACCGCAGCAAAAAGGTCATAGGCACAACTCACTTAACCATCTCACTTAATGATGAAAGTTCTGATTGTAGTTGTGGTGGTAAGTCGAGGACTACCTATATTGCTTGTCTGTGCTTGAGGACAACTTTTGTTTCATGGGGCTCAGGGAGTTTGCCTGTACCCACACAGCCTCCACACCCCTTCTTTTCAATCTCTGGGCCTTAACTTATTTTCCTCCAAAATCTATTCTCTTTCATCCTGCAAAACAGGAAGGGAAGCCACCACTCCTTGTTCCTAGCAGGGATCCCTGGGCTTCCATTCCTCCAAGAAATTGGAACAAGAAATTACATATCTCCCAGTCAGCTTGAACCTACCTCTTGCGCAAATGGTATGAGACAATGATGATGGCTAAGATGAAGGTCCCTGTGGCCGTATACATCACCCAAGCTGTGTCACAAAAGAACAGAAGAAATCAATGGGTGTTCCACAAATGTTAAACCATTAATCAAACAGCCTGCTAAACACCACAGCCTTCTTCAACCTGGTGCCCTCCAAATGTGTTGGAATTCAAGTGCCCTAATTGCCTGCCACAAAAAAAAATTAAGAAGCGATCACACAACTCCAAGCCAGGTTCACTTTGGCCTAACTGGGACGGCTTTAAAGCCCCCATCAACCTATCTGTAATTGCAAAGCCTCTGCCACTAGGTGGTGCCATATTTAATATACTGAATAATACCAACCTCTTCCAGATGGGGTGGATAAGGCAGAGCAGCAAAGCAACCTCATTACTCTGGAGGAGACAGAAGGCTAGAAAATGGCAACTAATTATATAAAATTCCAGACAGCCTGATGAGCAAGATGTCAATGTTCTTAAGAACATGGCATAAACCTCAGAAGTGGACATACTCGCCATGAACATAGGGGTGATCCCAGTGGTGGGATTCAAATATGTGAACAACCGGTTCTCTGTGTGGATGCCGCTTCCGGAAGTCCATTCTGGGCCTGGGCAACACAAAATTAGCTACCGGTTCTGCCAAACTGGTGCGAACCGGCTGAATCCCACCACTGGGTGACCCTATATACTTCTGTGTATGGTATGTATAATACACACACACACACACAGGTTTCCATGAACAGAAGCCAACAAGAAACCTAGCCAAAGGAAGGCCCCTTCTACTGACAGCATGCATTCCATTCTTCTTTGACTGCATCATGGAAGTTTATGCCAAGCTGAGAAATTTTGGCTTTGGCTTGGTGTGCTCTTCTTAGTCCCTCTGGCTTAACAGACAGATATGAAACTGGCAGAGCAACACTGAGTAAAACTGAAGTCAGGTAAGGCAGAGGCTGAACAGAAGCCAAAAAGGGAGTTTTCCAAACCATTTTTCCCATTCCCATAAGGGCAGCAGAAAAAGATGTGCCAAATAAGCATATATCTACAATATTGCTAGCTTTGCATTCTGTGTGCGTCACCGTGCCCTGGTTTCTTGCACAGAGTTCTGTTTTATCTTGCTTTTGTTATTTTTCCCAGGCATTAGAGTCAAAGTCTTGTCCTAAATAAGGGGTTGTCTGCTAGGATCCTGCATGTGTTCATTCACCCAATTTGGAGTACAAAGAGACTGACATAAAGTACATAATATGTATATAAAGTATATATACGGTATGTATATAAAGTACAAAGAGAGCCAGTTTGGTCCAGTGGCTAAAGCACAAGGCTAGAAAGCGGAAAATCGTGACTTTCACTTTAGCCAAGAAAGCCAGCTGGGTAACTTTGGGCCCGTCACTCTCTCTCAGCCCAACCCACCTCACAAGGTTGTTGTTGTGGGGGGGGGAAAGGAGGAAGGTGTGTTGAATCTGCTTACCGCCCTGAGTTATATGTAAAAATAATAAAGGCAGAATAGAAATAAAAGAAAAGAAAAATCATAATAAAAGGAAGCGATAACTTCTAGTACAATCTTTCTGAATCTTGGCAACTTGAAGATGTGTAGAATTCAGCTCCCAGAATTGGGGCTGGGGAGTTCTGGGAGTTGAAGTCCACACATTTTCAAGTTGCCAAGGATGAGAAACTAACTGTTGTGGTGGTCCATTGCAAGACTGTGATGCCCCAGTTTCATCTTCCGCAAGTTGACCAGACAGTCTCGGAATTATGAGAGTTGCTGTGCTAGCACATCTGGACAGAGGCCACATTAGGAAAGGCTGAGCTGCACAACAATCTGTTTCTTCTCCATAATACTATTAACCTGTTTACAATGACTCTATCCTTTTTTTTGTTTATCCTGCATCTCATTTTACAGAGCACTAGATATTTAAATACACAATTAAATATTTTCTTTTAAATATTTCTTTACAGGCAGTCCTTGACTTATGACCGTAAGGAAGCTACCCATCATGGTCATAAGTTATGACGGTCATAAAAAGGATCTGTCACAAAACTGACCCGATTTAATGACCGTTTTTTTTTTTGCTGTAGTCATTGAGCAAGCACCGAGGTCATTTAGTGAACCAATAGTTCACCATGGGTGCAGTTTGGCCAAAAATCAAAGGTAAATGCTGGGGTTTGGCAAAACTATTGTAAATCGCAGTTGTACAATCACGGGACCCTGCAAACACCATAAATGCAACCCGGTTGCTGAGCACACAAAGTCGGGTCACATGTCCATGGGATGGGGGCAATTGTCAGAACTTTGGATCTGGGTCATAAGTAGCCCCCCCCCCTCTGGTATCTATTGTAACTTCAAACAGTTGCTAAGCATCCGGTCGTAAGTTGAGGACTACCTAAGTGAACTCATTTTGAAAAATACACATTGCAAATGTGTGGCGATGAGGGAATGGATAGCCTGGCTTCAATTCATAATCGGCAGAAGAAGGAATAATTTGTATAGAAATGTGAAAAGATCCCATTCCTCAAATGTTCCTCTTATCCATTTGAAAAATATGTTTTAGATACTTTTGGAATATATTTTAGTGCACCCCAGTGTGTTTCTGTTTCTTTGTTTAAGCCAGGAACTATTTATGGGAAAGAGAAATTCTGCAAAGAATAAATAGGGGGGGGGGGGCTGCTGGATCTGCTTTCCATCCATCTCCATTCCAAATTATTACTCTTGAAAATATCCAAATGGTTATACCCAGAACGGTTGCTGGAATTAGGTACGTCTAGTTTAATGAAGGACTAGGGATGACATGATAGCAGTGTTCCGATATCTCAGGGCTTGCCACAAAGAGGAGGAGGTCAAGCTATTCTCCAAAGCACCTGAGGGCAGGACAAGAAGCAATGGATGGAAATTAATCAAGGAGAGAAGCAACCTAGAACTAAGAAGAAACTTCCTGACAGTTAGAACAATTAATCAGTGGAACGACTTGCCTCCAGAAGTTGTGAATGCTCCAACACTGGAAATTTTTAAAAAGAAATTGGACAGCCATTTGTCTGAAATGGTATAGGGTTTCCTGCCTAAGCAGGGGGTTGGACTAGAAGACCCCCAAAGGTCCCTTCCAACTCTGATATTCTGTTATTCAAACATCATCACTGTGGGGAAAAATGCTGAAAGACTGCTCTGCTTAGAACAGTATTTCTCAATCTCAGCAACTTGAAGATGTATAGACTTCAACTCCCAGAATTCTCCAGCCAATGCTGTTGTCTGGGGAATTCTGGACATTGAAGTCCACAAATCCTCAAGTTGCTGAGATTGAGAAACACTGACTTAGAAGATGGATACGATGTATTAATCAGTATTCAGTAAAGGGGGGGTTAATATGTGTACATGTGTTGGGGGTTTTTTCTATTCTTTTTTATGCACTTTTTAAATATCTTTATTGTATTGTGTTTTTTGTCCTTTTTTGGATTTTTTTTTTTAATTTTGTATTTTATATTGCTTTTGAATAAAAATAAAATTATGACAGGAAGAAGATGGATAGGCAACATTTTTAGCTCTGGATGACCCTTAAATTTCTTTCTGCTCCTGAAAGATAGGGGAGGTATATATAACCACGCCTATATATTATTACCAAAGATGGGATTGAAACCACTTTTCCAAATCTGGAAGGCTTTAAAAATGCAAAAAAGTGGATTAAACCTTCGTATGCCTCATCTATTATGCATATTTTGGGAGCAAAATCAGGCAGGGGCAGTTTTAAGCTCTGTGATTTGGGGATTCTCCTAAAAACAATGAGTCTGAAGATGCATACAACCAGTGTTACATACAGTTGGCTCACCCTAGATTCAGAAGAAAGAAATAGATAGGAAAAACAATTAAGTACATTTCATCTTGCAAATGTATTCTCTAACTTCGAATTGCACTCTTTGAAATATTGTAAATTTAATGGCACCCTGGTTTTCTTGGCAGGCATAACTAGAATGGCTCCAAGGGCTCCTTGGTCCAGTGCAAAACTACAGTGTCAAAGAATCTGTTTTGCCTAAAGCCAGTCAATCTATAACACAGGGGTCTTCAAACTTGGCCCTTTTATGACTTGTGGACTTCAACTCCCAGAATTCCTCAGCCAGCGTGCCTGGCTGAGGAATTCTGGGAGTTGAAGTCCACAAGTCAAAAAAGGGTCAAGTTTGAAGACCCCTGCTATAACATATAACAGCTTCATAGTATAATATGCCCCCCCGCAGTTTAATCCTTTACCTCCTACCCCAATGGTAGAATCATTGGCACTGTAGGTCCAGGTTGAGTTCAGCCAATCAGAAGAGGTAGGGGCCAGACGGGATCCATCACCTGGAAGGGTCCGCAAGTTGACCGAGGAAGCTTTCAGTCCTGGAAGGAAATCAGAATCATGAAGGATTTTACAGTGGATTTTCAGCTTAACTTCTCATCAAAATCTCAGGCTTTCCTGATATGTTAAACAGTAACACCAGCCTCACCAGTTTTGCTACATTGATTTGACATGAACATACAGTGATTCTGAATGTAATCATGGCCTAGTGAGAACAATAATTTATTAATGAAATTTAGCCTGTCATTACCATGGACTATTGCATTGTCTGTCTGTCTGTCTGTCTGTCTGTCTGTCTGTCTGTCTGTCTGTCTGTCTGTCTGTCTGTCTGTCTGTCTCTCTCTCTCTCTCTCTGTGTGTGTGTGTGTGTAGCCATGATGAGAGCTGTAGTAAGGGCAAGTTGCACAGATGCAATAAATGCAGCTCATTAGCATCTCCTTTGAACCCTTAGAGTCTTCCCCATACAAGAGACCCATTTTTCAATTAGTGGAGTTGTGGACCGCTGCTTTAGAGAAAGGTTGGATAAAATACAAGAATTTAAATCAGCCAAACAAGCAAAAACTTCACTGCAAAAGGAGCCAGATCAAGGTGTCTTTAAAATTTTGAGAAGCTCAACAGCAAAATGTCCATCTGACCTTCTTTTCTTCTCAATGCAAAATATATCAATTTAGCTTCTCCTCCCCTTTGAAATTAGTGATTCTATAAATGTGAATATGTACAGTTACATCTTAACATTACCAGAATAAAAAGTACTGATCCAATCAATCATTTCAAAGACCGAACCATACCTTGTGAAAGCCTGAGACAATTGTGCCTCTCAGCCTTGCAAAATCAGCTCTGGCCATCTCTGTTAAAAAGAACCCTGGTGTCACAGACAGATTACTGATCTGGGACTACAGAAAGATTCAAAGGGATGTCAAGAGAAACTGGCCTACAATTAACCCTTTGGGGATGTTACAAAAAATTAATTAAATGTAAAAAGAAATGTAATTAAAAATGTAATTTAAATTTTTTTGGAACATTACAAAAAAGATGTTGAGACTTTGGAAAAAGTGCAGAGAATAGCATCTAGGATGCTATTTATTTATTTATTTAGCCTGGAGACTAAAACACATGAAGAACAGTTGCAGGAACTGGGTAGGGCTAGTTTAAAGAAAAGAAGGATTAGGGTGACATGATAGCAGTATTCCAGTATTTGAGAGGCTGCCACGAAGAAGAGTGGGTCAACTTATTTTCTAAAGCACCAGAAAGCAAGACAAGAAACAATGGATGGAAACTAATCAAGGAGAGAAGCAACCTGGAATTAAGGAGAAACTTCCTAACAGTGAGAACAATTAACAGCTTGCCTTTGGAAGTTGTGGGTGCTTCATCACTGGAGGCTTTTAAGAAGAGATTGGACAGGCGCCTGTCTAAAATGGTATAGGGTTTCCTTCTTAAGCAATGGATTGGATAGAAGACCTCCAACGTCCCTTCCAGCTCTATTCTGATTGATTGATTGATTGATTGACTGACTGACTGACTGACTGACTGACTGACTGACTGACTGACTGACTGACTGACTGACTGACTGACTGACTGACTGACTGACTGACTGACTGATATGGGAAGAAGCATTTTTTTCATATTCAAGGAGTTTGGCCAGATAGCAATGTTTGGGTAACAGATTTCTGGAGTTTCTCAAGGAATCCTGAAAGATGTTCCAAGACGGAACCATCTGTACTCCTAACACATGTGGATCTAGGATCTACTAATTAGAGCTCAGAGTGCAAGAGTAAGATGTCACCAGTACAAGTGTTTATCCACCGCCTTGCAGGTCAATTGGCATCTATGGTTACATTGCCCAAAAAGTTGACTTCATTCATCTTGCTAAGATGGTCTCCCCTGTCCCGCTCTGTAAGCAGGGCCACTTGGGAGAAAGAAGGGGAGGGGGAAAGAGAAAGCACTCCTATGGAACATCATCATATAACTTTCCTCTAACATTTTAGTCAGGTGACAGCATCATCCAGGAAGCCAAAGTTCAGTGCCTACCTCGATACAAGATGGCAAAGCCTTGGGCTTGCAGGAACTGGTCTGATTGGAAGAAGAGGGAAAGACAGTCCGTGGGGAACAGCAGAGGTGCACCCGGCCTTCGGCGCCCATCAAACTGGGCCAGTAAGAGATTGCTGTGTCCATCCCGGACCTCCAGGCGGTCGTTTGCATCACGCACATCAAAGATCCGGAAGCTGAGCTCTATAGAATCACAACCTGCAGGGTAAAGGATCCAGCTGCAGTTGCTGTTGGCCTCATAGTCATCTGGGAACTGCGGAGAGTAGATCACTCCAGACAGATCACTGAAGTTCCCCTGACAGGCCCCCATGGAGACTGGAATGGGAAGAGAAAAATCAGAACAGATTTGCGATCAATATTTAAAGGAAAAGCCTCTGATGAACTGTGCTCATCTTCAGGTTATGAAATTTAGATATTTTTAAATTTAAAAAAATGATAAAATACTGAAATACAAAGAAGTACAACGTCAACATAAAAGGATGCTTAATGGCTATTCAGTTACAAAAACTCTGTTTGTTGCTTAATGATGAAAATAAACTAAATGTAACTGAACAGAAAATAAAAAGTTAATTTAAAAAGATCCAAATGCATGTAATATTCATTTCATATTGGTATGAGATTATTTCAGTCCTCAAGTTTTATCATTAAATCTAGACCATGTAGAGACATATTGCTTCAGTTTCTTATTTTTGGAATAAAAAGATTTCAAAAATAGATAACAGACTCATATCCTGAATCAATTCCTTAATATCAGGAAGATACGCTTTATTCAAATTATATAAGATCATCCTCTTTACCAAACTCTAGGTTTAGGGTATAGCCAAACCTCTTCGTAAAACACCAAATTCCCTCTTTTAGGAATATAATATCTCATTTACATTCCATTTCTTTCCAAAATGATGTTAAAAAATATTTACAATGCCAGTACAAAAAATTTAATGTCCAACTTTTTTAAACTTTACTTGAGTCCAGTAGATATAAAATATAAGACGTTCTATTGAATTTCTTAAGTTCTTCAAAATAATAATAAGTATGTTTACAGTTTTTTTAAAAAGGTGCACCCTTTGATTTTTCCAAAATTGGATATTTCAATTCTTCATTCCACAGTACAGATATGTAATTAAAGCTAGTCTTCCTTTTATTTTTTAAATCCCATATAAAATTGAATTGTTTGGTTCACTTTAAGTTCTACATCTCTTAAGCATCTCAAGACTCCAGTTACTTCTAAGTCTGCTAAAAGCGTCTGGATTGTGCTGTTTTGTCAGTACATGTTTCAACAATATATACTGCCAAACAGATGTTATGGGTAAATCATATTCAGAATACAATCTCTCAAAATATTTAAAACAACTACTAAAATTCAACTGACTTAAGGAGTTTATCCTTTGTTTGGCCCAGACATTGAAAAAGTAGATCCTCTTCTTTATTTTCAAATTTGGATAATTCAGCATTCGTTTCTTATGTGATTCTGCATCAAACCATAAACACTTTCTGACCTTCCAAATATGTTTAGAGAGAAATCCACATAATGATTTAACATAATTTGTGATTTCAGACAATATCTCTTAAACTAATTAATATTAAAGGATTTTGATCAACCGAAAATGTCTAATTAGATTAGAACCAGGAAGACCCAAAGTTGATTCTACCATCATCCATAAAAACTCACAGGTGACTCTCTTTCAGGCAATCTTTGGTTACTGCTATGGAGGTACAGTGGAATCTTCTTCTGGACCTTGAGTTTCTGGAGAAAAAGTGAACTAGCCTCTTGGCCCTTCCTGCTTTGTCTACTGGAGAGCACAGAACTTTACTCAGCAAATTTTTCTTTTTTGATTGAAGAAATAGTCTTTTTATAGTAAATAGAGGTTTGTTTGTACACAGTTAATCCTCAACTTACCAACAGCAATTGGAATTGGAAACTGTTGCTAAATGACACAGTTGTATAGTGCAACATCATATGACCACACTGACTTATGACAGCAGCTCTGGCAGTCCCAGTTGCTGCTGTTTGATGAATCTTGCAAAGGTTACAATGTCCTGTGGTCACATAATCAGCATTTGAGACCTCCTGCTGGCTTCCCCATTGACTTTGCTCATCGGAAGTCAACAGTGAAGGTCACAAATAGCAATCATGTGACTGAAGTGCTGTGACATCATAATTGCGAGCTGATCCTCCTCATTCAGCACCATCATAATTCTGAATGATTGAACGAATGGTTTTTAAACAAGGACTACCTATTATCCTATCTTGACTTCTTGTCAGTAAACTTTTATTGTTTATCTCTTGTGAAATTAGTCTATTGAGAGTGAAGGTTCGTTCTCTGAGCTTGTGGGTGGGTTTCTGAACGTTTCATTACCAGGCTAGGTAACATCTTCAGCAGAGTTTAGGGGATGTCGGTATCAGTGTTCTTCTGTTTATAAGGGCTTCAGGTGTGGGTGTGTCAAGTGGGTGAGGGGCTGTGATGGGTCTTGTGATGGGTCAGGTGTGAGTCATCAGTGAGAGGCTTGTGATGGGTCTTGTTATGGGGAGATTACATTAGAACTGCTGGTGATGGGGGGGGGGGGCTTGCGTGGGTTAGTTGAGGGTTGGTGCTGTCTCTGGTTGGCTGTGTGGTTGATTTGACACCCAAGCTACAGATATTTGCCACTATTGCAAATTGGTCTATTTTTCAAAAGGAAGAAATAAAGGCTGAAATTCCTCGAGTCTATGCTACAAGGCCAATCTCATCTTTTCAAGGTAGATCAGACTAGGAAACCCACATCATGTAGGCCAAGACACACCTTTATGGTAAGGTTACAGTAACAGAATCTTGCAGCTCTGAATACATCTTCTCCCTCCTTTTATCTTCTTGAGAACTAGGGAGAGGTTTGTCTGAGACATTTATTCACACTACATTCATGCTCTGGACTGAGACCTCTTTTATCTGACTGTGGCCTTGGTAGCAGCTCTTCCTCCTATCCCTCAAGGTCACTCTCTCTTCCCCCTATGGCCAGCAAGTTGCATTATGGAATTTAATTTTTTCCCCGATTGCCATTGCCAGCAAGACAAAATAGGTGATGAGAATCCCCTTTCACGCACATAATAGGACTGTGAAGATGTCCATTAGGTATTGCTTGGAAAGCAGTGAGAATTGCCCAGCCACTATAAGTAGCAAGAGGTGAGGACAGGATATGCGTATCCCAGGAGAGAAGACTTGAGATCTCCAGCCTTCCATATTACTGCTACACCTCTCTTGATAGCCAGTTGAGTTCTCATAAAAATGGAGAAAGGGGTTCCTCCCATTTTTAAATTTACCCCACCTCCCGCCAGTGTATAACCAATATTCTTGCCCTGAATATCCTACTTATTATTATTTATTAGATTTATACCCAATTTCACTCACACACAATTCCAGGAAAAGGTGTTCACGACAAACGCTATGTGCACATCCAGGTATGCTACAAATTCAGCGTAGACCTTTGAACCTGGATTGCTGCATAGCCTTAATGATTATAGAGGGCTGGTGAAAGCTGAATGCCTAAGCAACCTGCCTAAGGCTGAGCAGTAAGCACTTGGCTGAACTTAGATCTGAATCGAGCTTGTCAACAGCTACAGTACTACATCCCACATCATAACACTAAAGGCAATTAATAGGGAGTATTAAGCATTGCATCCAACTATCATGGAGTTGTTATAACGTGGCCAAAGTTAAGATCCACCTACATGAACAGTCGGATCTTTTCCTATGCAAGCAATATTCTTACATCTTGCAGCTGGCTCAGATCTAACAATTATGCTTTATAAGCTCATCCATTTCTATGTGCAACCTCTGAGATAAGAGGGAGGTGGAATCCAGGACTGCAGCTGTTTTGAAGAATCATATGCATAAAATAGTACTCTGCATAGTTAAGTAGCTCACTTTGATGGGATGTACAAGTGCTCGATTAAATTACCTCAATTTTACAGAACTTCCGCAGAGCACCGATTCTACTTCCCAATCCCACTCTCCCACCCCCATTAAATTTGGAAACAGACCTGAGATTGTTGGCCTTCCCTGGAATTCTGAGGACAGGAAGGCATATCATAAGCCAATCCCTCAAGTTAACCAAAAAGTGAGCACAAAAAATACCATTTGTTCTTGACCTGTGCCCTGAGCTACAGCAGTTCCGGGAGCCACAAACTCCCCTTTGCCTCTAACCCAAACTGAAAGGGGGGGGTGGAAACCCAAATTTCTAAACCCACCTCCATGTTTTCCATACACAGTGTGTGCTTTTGTTGTTGGGCATTGTGTAAAAACATCCCTAAACTACCGGTATTAGGGGACGCTCCTTTTATATGCATTTTCCCCCTGCATATATAAATTCTCAAAGTCAGCATAATATTGTACGGTGATGCCTGCCCTTCTGTGGAAACTTCTTAAAGAAGGTGGAAAAATGTTGCGGGGTAGTTTTGAGGTATGGTGAAACTTGCTAGGAGAATTAAGATTGGGTTCGCTGATAAGGTTGTGAAATCCATTAGATTGAGGTTTCTCAACCAGGAGGACACATACCAATGGTGGCATGCAGAAGCAGTCAATGTGGGATGCAATTCTCCTCCCCAAGCTGAGAAACAGTCTTACAAGAAAAAGGGGAGGATACCGAAAAAAGAGCAAAAACATCCAGGCTCTAGTGAAGTGTGATGTTAACAGTCCTGAAAATTCAGGACTGGATCAGCCTCCGAAAGGTTTGGGCTAGGGAAAAAGATCAAACACAGGCAGTCCTTGACTTATATTACAATGGAGCCTTGAATTTCCGTCAGAAAAGAGGTAGGCCTTACATCATGATACCATCATCCTGCTTCTGTCAATCTGACCCCTCTTGCCGCTCCTTCCAGATGCTGCCTCAAACCAGGTTCTCTGATAGCTGGGATTTAATACACAAAGGATGCTAATTTGAGGGTGGCTATCCTAGAGCCACTTTGGTGTGGTGGTCAAGGCATCAGGATAGAAACTGGGAGACCATGAGTTTTAGTCCAACCTTAAGCACAAATCCAACTAGATGATCTTAGACCAGTCACTTTCAGCCCTAGGAAGAAGGCAATGGCAAATCATTTCTGAAAAATCTTGCCAAGAAAACTATAGGGACTTGTCCAGGCAGTCTCTGAGAATCAAATGCAGTTGAATGGAAGAAAAAAAAATCCTAGCAAATGCCAGGTGGAGAGGCAAGTTTCCATGTACAGAAAAACAGTCCAGCCAAACCTCCATAGAGCTCCAGCACTGCAAATCAGTTGTGGGAACACATTGCCATGATGCCAATTGCTGGACTGGCATGACCGCTCTATGCCTGAAGGGGTCCCGAGTTGGCTGTCAGTGAATTTGGGAGGCGGAAAAGATGTTCGTTCACTGGATTCTAGGTTAGGAAGACACTCAACCTTGGCAACTTTTAGATGTGGTGGACTTCAACTCCCAGAATTCCTCAGCCAGCATGCTCAGTCAGAGCTACCTAGAACTAACAAAAGTTCATAAGGAGCAGGGATTCCCAGGTGCACAAAAGCTAAGGCTCTTGACAACTGGAGCCATTCTCTCCCAGGCAGTTGACTTGTTGAATTCAGGGGCTGGCAGAACAAGATAAAACATGGCTAAATATCCGCAGCCATTGCAAAGAAGGCACAACTAAATTGTCTGGCTGTGGAGAAGCTGGACAAGGGTATGTTCTACTCACTCTCATCCTTTTGGGCCTCTTTTTAATCCCCCGTGTAGTCACAGGTATATCTGTGTGAAAATCAGAATGCTGTCAGAGATTATGAGGTGGTCAGAGATGATGACGCTAAAGAAAATCTACTCTTCTTTAGGATGTCACCTCAGAATTGGCCATTAATTCCTCCTCAATCTAGTTGCATGGGTGACAACTCTCTAGGAGGGGTTAATTTAATTTAATTTAATTCTTATCAAATCTGGAACTGTTTAGAGCGAAATGTGAAATAGCTGGATCATTTTAAGCTACCTTTCCTATTTATATAGTAAACAACTCCCGAGTCCCCAATGACCAGCCAAAGGGATTGACCAAATAATATGTGATTCTCCCTCCCCCAATATTTATGCCAATATATGCCAGCTCTTAAGACAGACCTTCAAATATGGTACAGGTAGTCCTTGAATTACAATCATTCATTTAGCAACAGTTCAAAGTTATAATGGCACTGAAAAAAGTGACTTATGACCAGTCCTTGCATATGCAACATGCAGCATCTCTACAGTCATGTGATCAAAATTCAGGTACTTGGCAACTGGCATGTATTCATGATGGTTACACTATCCTGAGGTCATGTAATTGCCATTTGTGACCTTCCCAACTGAGATGAAAAGCCAATGGGGGAAGCTGGATTAATTTAAAAACTGCTGTGCTTTGCTTACAACCATGGCAAAAATGGTCATAAAATCAAGTGTGTCTCACTTAACAATTGCCTTGCTTAGCAATAGAAATTCTGGTCCCAATGGTGGTTTTAAATCAAAGGCTATCTATATTAGTGTTTTCAGCTGCTTAATTTGATGAACCATGCAAAGAAGGCTCCAATTGTCCTGTTAATATTTTTTTTTAATCAAAACTGTTCCTCCTACCCTTCTGGCTAGTTGGTTGTTGTTGTTTTTTTGGTCAAAAAATTTGTATATAACACATGATATTTCAAAGCAGTACTATTGATTTTACTTTTAGGATATTTTGGGGTAAAGTGGAGTCAATTTCAAATGTCGTAGTCTAGTTAGCATAGTAAAACTGACAAAGACATATGAAATTGACTAGACTAGGGTGAGGGTATAAAACTGACAGCAGAGTAAGCGAAGGACTCTGGAAGTGATAGATAGTAGCGCTCCTAATCATAGGGCCTCAAGAAGATACAGCTAGAACTTTTTTCCTTTCCTTTTTAAAATAAAACTATTACATTTAAAGGAACAAAGAACAATTCAAAAGAGAAAAACAGATTTAAAAGGCCAACCTGGAGTTTGCAATTACAGAGCTATTAGTCATAAAAAACACACAACCTTTTTTTTTTGCACCTCCCACTTCTCCCACAATTGCTCAGTGTGCATCTCACGCACATATTCTAAACAAAGCAAACACTGCCTTGTTGTGTTTGTCATGTGCCTTCTAAGTTGCAATTGTATTATGGAAAACTATCAATGCACTGCCTCACATGTGAAAGGAGCTCCTATATAGATCCCAGCTTGTTATGGTTGTTAAAAACTAATTAAAATGGAAATAATACTTAGTTGGGAACAGACTTTGTCAGAGTCAAAATCAGGAAGGAAAAGAGCCCAACTGCATCTTAAATAAACAAGAAGACAAAGCAAAGTTCTTGAAAACTAACACTAGTTAAAATAAATAACTGCACTCCAGATGTTGAGAACATAAAACTAGCAGGATGGGAGCAAATACCATCCTTCTCTCCCATACCAAAAAAATGTGCAAGAGCTCGTTCCTAAAATGGCCTTCCTATTTGTATAATAAGGGTTATGGCACTTGCAAATGAAACTTGCAAATATTTATTACTCTCTATGGCAAAATATGAACTCAAGCACATCCCTGCATCGTTAACACTGGAAGTTTTCTAATCCCAGGTATAAAAGCTGTTATTTTTTCACCCTGCCTATCCCTCTTGCCTCAGATGCCTCTGAATCTATGAATGTCCCTTCTCAGGATTCCATCCCACTCAATTTTAATGGAACTTTATCCTCTTCTCTATAGTCACCGATTTTCCTTCCAAATGTAAGCAGCGTTTTCATGCCAGTGTCCAACTTAAACCTTCTCTTATGCCAGTGTGACGGATTCACCAAGGATTTCACCTTCCATCCTGTCAGCTGACTGGCACTTCCTCCAACTGACCAATGAAAGAGACCAAGAAAAGGCAGCAAGCTGGCAATCTTCTACCTTCCTTGTTTCCTTTTCACATTTTCATTTTCACGAGAAGAATTTTAAAAAACAAAAACAATCCTGTCCAGCCCTTGCATGGTGCAACTATAGAATGGTGGCAAGGGAAGAAGAGAGAAATACCAGCATTTAGGAAGTGAAACAAGGAGAAATGTTTTCTCTGGAGCAGGAAATGAGCCAGCAGTTAATTGGATCACTTTTCAAAGCCTCACAGAGAGTTCACAGTATCATGGGGACACAGAGATGGGCAATGACAATCTCAGACCTTAACCTACTGTATATGTCAACATGGCCTCAGTATGTGCATAGAACAGGGTTTCTCAACCTTGGCAGTTTGAAGATTCAGTTCTTCAACTCCCAAATGCTGGCTGGGGAATTCTGGAAGTCTAAATCTGTACATTTTGAAGCTGCTGAGAAATACTGTTATAAACAATATGAAACTTCTGAAAAACCCCTAGTCTAAGGTAGTTCAGTATGCCACTTAGGGCAGAGTTCCCGCAATCTTTCCCGCTCTGTGGATCGGTGGAGGGGAGGGGATGGTTCCACGCAAGCGGCGGGCAAGCACATACACACAACTCCATTTGCACGAGCAGTGGGCAAGCCTGCCTGCTGCTCGAGCAAATGAAGCGCACATGCACACATTCACCCGCTGCTCAATGTGTGTGCGCACTCACCCGCCACTTCTGCGGCCCAGTTCCGAATGGCTCAAGGCCCGGTAGTGGGCCACAGCCCAGGGGTTGTGGACCCCTGACTTAGGGTGACTTGGATTCCAAATCCTTGAATAAGAAGATAACTTGCCTTTGTCTTTTTAAAAGTGTACTGAAGTTATTTCTAAACCCCATCAACTTCACTGGATGGCCTTCAACGTGTAATATGCAGAGGGAGGAAGTTTCATCTATAGGCATTTAGCTGTACCAGGTACATCTTTACCAAAGATATGCATCCAATTCTCACACTTACCATTGTATATGCCGATCCGGCCATCTCCTCCACACAGTTCACTGGACTTGCCAAAGCAGACTTGATCACATTCCACAGCACTCACTTGCTGGCTGTGCCGGATATCCCCTTCATGACCACAGAAACAGGCATAACCAGCTTCTACTCCAGCAAACTTCAAAAGAGGCAGAAGAAAATAAGAGAAGATTTAAGATGGACCCCTCTCTTTAACTGCATTGCTATGGTAAGAAGATGAAACACGAAATCTTACAAGGAAACAAGGATAGGACAAGCAATTGTCTTGAAGGAAATTCAAGACTTCCTATGATATACTTGTAGACTGAACACCATGCTTGATTTAATCATGGTTTACTGAATAAGCCAAATTGGTTGGGTTCACTCAATATGCTAGACCATAAATCATGGTTTGCAGACCATAAAGATTGTATTTGCATGGTAAACTGTTGAGCTAGTTGTCCACTTTAAGGCCAGAAGAAATGGTTTACTTTCTATGGAGCAATTATGCAGAGTAATACCAGCAGATTTATGTTTCCATAAAATAAAAGGGCTGGAAGATATGGAAGATTATAGGAAAAGAGCCAACATTACCTGCAACAGCCCCAAATTCTTGCTATTTCCAAATGAAAAAGCTTAAACAAGTGACATAATCAAGTAACCAGACTGAATAATGCTTTCCCAGATATTAAAAAAATAGACGAATCTTCAAATTCAGTATCTCCAGAACAGAAGCATAACCATGAGGGCAGCCGTCTGAACCAAGTGTGACAAATGGGTAACAACTGTGCATTTGTTGCGCTAATAAAAACTGATAGCCTGGAACGACAAAACAAATGCTGTTTGATGGCTGAGCTCTGTTTCACTGGGTTGCCAAGAATTGGGCTGATGGGATGAAAATAGAGAAGGGGGATAACATGTGTCTACTCAGTTGTCAGAGAAGACTAGAAAGGGTGCAAGACCAATCCAAATAAGGGAAAAAAGTAGATCAGTGAAGGCACATGCCCAGAGCGAGTGAAGAAAATTAAGATTCAGGCCTTTTGTGTAAGCTAGCTCTGCCTTACTCTGAGGTCATCATTTGATTTGCTGTTTAGATGTTGTACCTTGAATTACAAATGAAGGGTGGAGAGCTGGTCACCTGCAAAGTGGTGATGGTGCTGTGATCAGCAAACAAATCAATTAGGAAAGCTTTTTATGGCATGGAGATATGCACTATTGCCCATCAAATCAAACAGCAGCTGCTCAAGGCCCAATAGTTAAGATCAGTTCAGAAAAGTTGGCAAATCAACAGTCCCTATATCAATATTAAATAGATATCTCTTTATTAACAACCATGGATCAGTGGCCAGCAGGACCTCTATAGCTGCCTTAACAGTTTTTCTTGAAATATGAGAGATGAGCTATCTTGGTTACCCATTAATAGAAAAAAAAAGAATGGTCATAGCTGTTCTTAGTGGGAACTGTAGTTTAATGGGACACTAAGAGATCAAATGAAAAAGAGGTTGAAATTACAAATGGAGCTTCTCTACCAGATATTTTTATTCAGGGAATGACAGCTTTTTGGTTCCCAGACAGAGAAATAGTCACTAAACTTGATTGTGTTCCAAATTTCTTTATTCATCAATAATAATAAATCAATACATAAATTCATCAGTTCTGTATTCAGAACCCCCTAATGGTCTCCAATGCCATACTGGCTAAAATTGTTAGCTGTGCCAGAGCACTGCTTTGTATCTCTTTGAACCAGGCTACATCCTTATACAGGGGTCTTCAAACTTGGCCCTTTTATGACTTGTGGACTTCAACTCCCAGAATTACTCAGCCAGCATTCCTGGCTGCAGAATTCTGGGAATTGAAGTCCACAAGTCATAAAAGGGCCAAGTTTGAAGACCCCTGTCCCTATATATACCAATCTTAAAGGTCTTTAAATCAGCCTTCTCAAGCTTTGCAGACCAAGTCAGATTAGGAAAGACAAATCTAAAAGCATACAGTATTGGAAACAGTGTCAGGATTCTATGTTTAAATTAAAAACAAGCCCAGAGTTGCATCACACAACTCCAGTGTGGCAGATTAGGAAGAATGAAATCCTTTTCACTGGCGCTTTTTTCCTAGGCTGGAGAGGAGAATAAGTGGGAACTGGGTGGAATCACTCCCTGGCTTTTATTTGTTATTTTATATTAATCTAAAAAGCCCCCTCTTTCTCAACCAATGTCATCTAATTGTATCCGGACTGTTTAAGAACTCAATTCCTGAATTCTTAGTCCAGCCCAGATTTTCTAGCCAGTCTGTTATCTGGGAATTCTGGGAGATGTAGTTCTAACACACCTAGACAAACCCAGGTTGGGAGGGCCGTTTGAAGCAACCTCTTCAATGGACTGTGAAGGCCTCCTGAGCTGCTGTACCTTATAGCCTCGCTTGCGGCAGAAACTGAGGCAAACTTGCACGGTGAGCTTGGTGGAGGTGCCACTGCTCCCACTTAGTGTTGGGGGAGTACCAGAGTCCAGGAAGCAGCCAACATAGCCAGGCACTGAAAGAAACAATGGAGGATGAGGGTAGAAATTTTGAATGTTTATACAGGAAGGTATCATAACACTACATAATAATAATAATAATAATAATAATAATAATAATAATAATAATAATAATAATAATAATAATAATAATAATAATAATAATAATAATAATGATAATAATATAATAATGATAATAATGATAATAATAATAATAATAATAATAATAATTTAATAATAATTAATAATATACTAATAATAATAATAAAAGTTGGAAGGCCCTTGGAGGTCATCGAGTCCAACCCCCTGCTCAGGCAGGAAACACCAGTCTCTTCTTAAAACTTCCAGTGTTGGAGCATTCACCGCTTCTGGAGGCAGGTTGTTCCACTGGTTAATTGTTCTAACTGTCAGGAAGTTTCTCCTCAGTTCCAGGTTGCTTCTCTCCTTGACTAGTTTCCATCCATTACTTCTTGTCCTGCCCTCAGGCGCCTTGGAGAATAGCTTGACTCCCTCTTCTTTGTGGCAGCCCCTGAGATATTGGAACACTGCTATCATGTCACCCCTAGTCCTTCTTTTCATTAAACTAGACATACCCAATTCCAGCAAACGTTCCTGATATGCTTTAGCCTCCAATCCCCTAATCATCTTTGTTGCTCTTCTCTGCACTCTTTCTAGAGTCTCAACATCTTTTTTACATTGTGGTGACCAAAACTGGATGCAGTATTCCAAGTGTGGCCTTACCAAGGCAACTGTAGGACTTTACAAGTAGTCTTCATTTACCAACCACAGTTGGGACTTGCAACTCTGTAGTTCAGCGCCACAGTCACTAAGCCAAAAAAAAAAAGCCACGTGATTGCGCTGGACCTTTGATGTCACTTCTGCTTCCGTCGTTACACAAATCACCATGGTCAGTAAGTGAAACATCACATGACTGCGACTTGGGGTTTCACTTTTGCATTCTCCATTAATTGTGCTTGTTTGAAGCAGATTGTGAAGCTCACAAATGGCAATCACTTAACCATGGGACACTGTGCAGCTGAAAATGTAAACATTGGTTGCAAAGCTGTTTTTCTTTTTCAACTGTCATAAATTCAAGCAGTCACTAAACCAGGCAGTCAATAAGTGATGACTACTTGTGATACAAACTGACCGTATGCAGCCAGATGTGGGGAATTCTGGGAGTTGTAGTCTACCCATCTTTAAGTTGCCACCGTTGAGAAACACTGCCATATTGTTTTGAGTGAAAGGCATCAGAGGCAGTTGTCTCAAAATTGTTGCTCTTCAGGTACAACAGATTTAATACCAACTTTTGCCTTACACTTTCTCTGAAGTGTTTTCCCCTGTAAGAGCTGTTCATGTTTTTCTGTATTTTTCTGAGGCTTGAAAATCGCATTCCAATACATCTCTTCTTGATGTATTGGGTTTACAGCACATTCCTGTTGAAACTGAGAAGGGTGCTACAGCTATATTTTGTTTCTTTGATTTCAAAGTTGCCCTGGCTGCCCAAACTTCAAAATCTGAAAAGGGACAGTAGAAGGGACACCCCTGCCTTTGGAGGACTACCTTTGAAGCAAAGACTAAGACTGGATCTTCACCCAGAACTCTTGATCTCCCATAATAAAGGCAAACCACAACACTCCATCTATAAGAATTTCATTAAAATGTTCTTCTCCTTTGAAATAAATTTCAAAGCAAGCAAATCTTTTTTCTGAGCTGGTGATTGATCAGAATGGGATCTGCTTGTCAGTTTGAACAGTAGGACCACAGTGTCAGAGAACTATAAGAATGGGACTTCCATAATTTCTACCCATTCTGGCCTTTATAGGACACCAATTTGGGAAAAGCTGGGTTAGAGACTCCAAGCAGAACCAGTAAGCAATTGAGAAAAGGATGTTCAACTTCTGAGAAGGTCCACCAATTATTAACTTTCCTACAGAGTGGACCAAACTTTGAGGGGTCCTTGGTGCTCTCTGAGCTTGCTTTTTTCTTGCAGACGTTTCATTACCCTATCTAGTAACATCATCAGTGCTAGTAAGGACTGCTCTTTGCTGTCAGTTTATATAAATCTTAAAGGTCTTTAAATCAGCCTTCTCAAGCACTCAAGAACTCCTTACTGATGATGATGTTACCTAGTCAGGGTAATGAAACGTCTGCAAGGAAACAAGCAAGCTCAGAGAGCACCAAGGGCCCCTCATTTCAACCCTGAGCTACAAATATTCTCCATCCATCATTGGGACCAATTTTTTATTTTTTTTGCTAAACTCTGGCTGATTCCCCCAACTTCAATGCAAGGTCCAACACTTACTGTGGCAGGTTGGGATGTCACAATACTTCCAGTAGATCCCTTCTTCGTTCTCTGAGATGTAGCACCAAGGCTGTACATCACCATCCGGATTTCGGCAGTAATTGTGACTGCCCAGCCCCCACTCGCCATTGGGATACTTGGCCGTGTTGTAGGCATGTTCTCGTGTCTGGTTCCAGTAGAGGCAAGGCTTCCCAGCGGATCCAGGCGCAGTTCTGTTCTGCAGTCCCCGATAATCAGCTCCATTCACCATAAAACATTCAGATAATTCTGGGGAGTAATCAGAGGGAAGAGAAATGGTAGGAGGCAGGTTTCTCCATGTTTTCTCCTGCATCTTTTAATTTTCTATATGGGGGTGGTGATGGTTGTTATCGTGCATTTCCTCCCCATTCACTGAAGAACAAAGTCACACAAGGCTGTTTTGAGACAAATCATCAACTCTTGATGATTGCATGGATGTTCTTCAACTTCTCAGACCCAACTCTTAGCAAAATCAGCCAAGCAATGCCTTCTCTTCACACCTAAGTCATATTTGATTGCTGCTTTATGATGAAACATAAGTGTTTGGTCACTTCCAACCCAAGACATATCTCTGATCAACAATCCCCCTTTCCTTTTCTCTCTTGACAACCACAGCAATTCTCTCTGTATCATATGCATCTGATAAACTGAACTGCGATGCACAAAAACTATAGATATCTGCCTTTGAAGTGGCGTTAAGAGTCTGTTTTGATTTTGCCGCAGAAGAGTAACACAGCTATCCCCCGGGAAGCTGTTATATACAAACAAAGTTGTCCTCACAACAACCCAGAGAGCTTGGTTAAACTGAGCTATAGTAACCAGCTCAAGGTCATCTAAGGAACTTATGGTAGCCTGCCAGGAAAACAATCCACAGTTCCTCATGGATGAAGAACTTGTGGCTCTCCTGGTATTGCTGAAACTGTAACTCCCAGCCATTGGCCATAGCTGCTGGGACTGCTGGGAGTTATAGTTCAGCAACATCTAGAAGGCAACCAGTTCCTGGTGAGACACATATACACACACACAAATATATGTATGGATACAAATTACATAATCAAGAAAATAAAGGGCTTGCAATTTTAAAAAACCTAAGCCTTCTGGACTAGTGAATTTGTATTTGGTCAGAGATTAGTGGCCTGTCCATACAACAAGCTTCAGTCAGTCAGTTAAAATATAGCAAATTCACATACAAGTTACTAAGCTTGGTTATTTTTAACCTCTGTCAATTTTTGTGAGTTGGTGTGTTGGGTGAATTTAACTTCTTTGGTTAATGCGTGATTCAGTGCATTGTGCAAACCAGGAAAATTAATTCAGGTTAAGTTGTGTGAATGCAGCCAATGCCCTTAATTGACTCAGGTTGTCAGTGAGCATTGCAATTATAATCAGGAAATCCCACTGAATGTTTTTTTCTTAGGGAGGGACAACAATGACATTGATAAGACTGACACAGTGGGAAAGTAGACCTTGTTTAGCTACTGTTCTCATTTAGTGATTGTTCACAGTTAACAATCATGATGAAAAAGTAACTTTAAGACTGTTCCTCATATTTAGGTCTATAAAGCAAAGGAAAGCTTAAATAAGACCACAAATGCAGTCGTAGTTTCATTTAGTGACTGTTAATGATTGAGTTGCCAGTCCCAATTAGGACTATCATTTATATATATGATTCAATTATTCAAATCAGGCATAATTTATGCATGACAGCTGTGACATCCTATATCATCATGGACTTCTGGAACTTCATTTCTAAATGAGGAAGAGATCCCAAATTTTTAAACAATCTTCATAAACGCATGGCACAACATAGGACAACATCAGGACAAGATTCAGCAGTCCATCTGCATTTAAAAGACACTCTTTTGAAGATAGCAAAGTCCACATTTTGGACAGAGAGGACCACTGGTTTGAAAGAGGGGTCAAAGAGGCCATCTATGTCAAAACTGAACAGCCCTCTCTCAACAGAGGGGGAGGGATACAACACCATCTATCTCCAGTCTACAACATTCAACAGTTCCAAGAAGGCTCCACATCCATTTGCACTACTCAGGTGATCCTGACAACACAGATAAACTTCCAGGTAGCCTCAATGACTCTCTAAAAGAATGCAAATGCCAGCTGTCTGCAAGGAGTATAAATCCTTCCATTCTCCACCACCCAATCAGAGCTGAAGAAGTTTCTTGGATGAGAAGCGAAACATCTTCAAAAAAAAACCCATAAGAAAGTCCAGTTGCCTCATGAAAAAGCATCTTTGGGATAACTGTGATCTGGTCGACTGAAAATCTCCATAGACAAACAATCTTAAAGATAACCTCTCAGTCTTAGAGGATTGCTGATGGGTGAATTCAGCCCTTGATTTCTTATTGGTGAAGGAAACTCCCTCTGTTTCTTCACAGAAAGAGCTTCTGTCAAAACGAGTTATAATTTTGGGGCAGAAAATTTGAAAAAATAGTCGTGCTTCTCTTTTACCCATAATCTAGGGAATTCGCTTTGGTCAGAAAATTGAAGGAAGTTTGAAGAGCTGCAGCTGGAGAAGAGACCTTGAAGTCTTCTGGGAAGTTCACAGGAGACCTCCAGCTGCCCCTTCTTTCCTTCCCCTCCCAATCCTGAAATGTGGAGCTGGAAAAACATCAGAGCAAGCGTGACAAGACAAGCTTGGAAGAAGAGGGACTCCTCTCAAGGCTGCCTCCAGGGTGGGGGCCAAAACGAGATTAGAGATGCTAAATGTGTAATCAGTTAAAGCATGCAAGGAGCTTTGAAGATTCAAAGGGAAATGGCGGAGGGTGTCCTGTGAGATTTGGCTGGAGGCAAGAGAAACACAGGAGACCCTTTTAGATCTCACATTTGGGAAGAGCAGGGATTGGAGGAGGATCAAAGAGTTCAAAGACACATTTAATCGGTCATGCCAAGACAGTCAAGTGCAGGCAGAACACAAAGAAAGAGTATGGGGGACAGTGAGATGGCACAGCCTCTGCTAAATCTCTGACCTCTACCGAGGTCAAAGAACGAGTCTTTCTAAACCAAGGATGAGCAATATTTGGGGGGTGGCAGGGAATGAGTCATGTCTTTTGAGTAGAGTGACAGGTGGGGATAGATTCCCCAAAGATGGCAGAGACTATAAAATGAACTGGGCAAAGCCCAGTTGGATTGAAATGGAATTGATTTATTTACATGCAGATGATAGGATTATTCCTGTGTATTTAATTTTCCTGTTTAGGCTTATCATTTGTCTTTATTTGTTGATTGGTTTCATCTCCATTCTCATCCTCCTAAACAGATTTGGAGTGGTTTACCTCAAACACCTAATTAATTATATTAAAAGAAATATACAATCAACTAAGAACTCAGATTCAAGTGTTTACAACTACAGGTAGTCCTTGGCTTATGACCACTACAGGAACCAGAAAATTTGTTAAACAGTGCAGTCGTTAAGTGAGACATCATATGCCCACATCTGATTTTAACTTTTTTGCTATGGTCATTAAGCCAGACATCACTTGCCCGCAACTTGTCTTTTGCTGAGGGCTTCCCCACTGACTTCGCTTGTCCAAAGCCGGCTGGGAAAGTCACTTTTTTCAGCACGGTCGTAACTTCAAAGAGTCGCTAAACAAATGGTTGTAAGTTGTAAGAACTACCTGTATTAATTTAGAAATCGTAGAAGGGCTCCAAGTATTTCAACCAAGGCTTTTAGGGGTCTTGCCCCACTGTGGAGAGCCATCCAGTTCATCTGTAATATCAAGACTTAAATCGTCCCAGAAATCCCATTTTCACAGTGTTTTCTCCTTACATCATAAATGCTAATCCCGGGGGAAAGTCTTGTACCTCTAGGCCAGTAGTTCTCAACCAGCATGACTGGCTGGGGAATTCTGGGAACTGAAATCCACACACCTTAAAAGGGCCAAGTTTGAGAATTATTACTCGAGGCAGCTGATTGAAGTGGTAGAAATGTGAAAACGATGGAAGGAATGCACCACATCAGGTTGCAAGTTAATGTGTCATTTCTAAATGTTTCTGCATAAAAACAAAACACACAAAACCTACACTCCCTTTCACCCAAGTAAAAACTGACATATCAAGGAAAAAAGTTCTAGCCCAACCCAGTCCTGGCTTTGCTTGCATTCTTTCAAAGTCATACAAGCATGTTCCTCACTGCATTCATATGTGTCTACATACAAAGAACCTTCACAAATCAGCACACATCCAGAGTCTGAAGTATATGCTTTGTACAAATATTGGAATTCTGCCACTTATTTCCACTACAGCTTTAGTCAAAGAAAATAGCGTGCTGGATCTGAAGAGATGCCCGTGAGGGATCATGCCCAGTGGCTCCTGCCATTTTGAAGATTGCCCTGGCATTGAACTGTCCCGCAAGGGGTGCAAAGGCAGAATGCAGGCATAGAATAACACATCAAGGAAGCAAAAGGATCACAGCCAGCCATAAGGGCAATTTGCACCACCGTGTATATCTGCTTAAAAAGTAAGAACAAAAACATGCATAGAAATACATCTGTGCTACTTGGCTTTGCACAAAGTAGGTTGCAGAAGTGGCAGAAGGCCATTTTCTTGCAGAATCCAATCTGGGCTGTAGTTCTCCCCCCCTCTTTTTTATATTCTGGAAAAATGGCAGATTCAGCAAGTGGTCCTTCAGGCTAAATAATGCTGAATGCCGGGTGGTAGAACTCACAAGGATGAACAAAGGGGGAAGAGAAGCTGCGTTCTGGGCTGGCAAGGAGATCAGACATCCAGCGGCTCCCCCTCGCCCCGACCAAGAACTTGAGAGGGCTGGCTCCTAGCCTGCCTTGTTTTATCCCAGACATAGCAATGTCTTTCCACAGCTGGGAATAACCTATGACTTGTTTTCTCTTCACTTGCCTCCTGCCATCCACCCACCCACCCACCCTCCAAGCCCAAACCTCTCCTGGTGTAACCAGATGCCTTTCCAACCTAGCAGACATGAGCCCCAGGGGGACAGGACCCACCTGTTGTTGGAGATGGAAATAGCTGAGAACATAATAAACAGGTGGTCGATATAAAGCAAAAGGACTAGACTAGGAAGGGGAGGGTAGCAAAGCGAGCTCTTCATGGGAGGATGTGGAAGCCCACAGAGGCCGGAGACTGGATGTCTAGCAGGTGGCGGGTGTTGGCAGCTGGTCCTTTAGAAGATGCTTAGGACCAGTGGAGTGCTATCTGGGGGGCACGAATGTGAGATGGCCCTGGGGAGGTGAGGGAGGGGGAGTAAAAATCAGGGGTGAGGCATTAGACAAATGGTACAGGAGGCCTTGGTGTTACCGCACTGTTGAATTGCTGAAGAAATGTGACATGAATGTAATGGAACGCATACAGGCGGGCCGGGAGGCTCATAGCTCTGTTTCAACAAACGTGGGATTAGCTATTTTGGTACCATTGTGGAAAGCTTCCTCCTGCTGGGGTTGCAGCTGTCGAAAGACCAACAGGCTGTGGAGAACGGACGAGGAATAGGACAGGCAAGAATGTCAAATATGTCTGTAATGCCTTTCTTTAAAAAGAAATCAAGGGTATATTCACACCTTTATTCTGCATCTCTGGGGCTTGCATCTGTGTTCCGGATACTCTGGAGATCCTTGGATACTTACCAGGCCCCTTTAGTGAGAATAGCAATCATATTAGATCAGCTGCTTTGGGTGTTGTCCCCAAATTCAGGTCTTAGCCTGGCGCCAAAGCCAATGAAGACTACCAGACACGAGGTGCAGGATTGATTTCCCTTTACTGAAGCGCTTCAGCAAAAGAGGTCCCAGCCTGCAAAATACCAGGGCTCAGAACAAAGGATTCAACAACTTTTATACAGTTTTTCAAGACGGGATAGAGAAACATTGTCTAATAGGTTTTTTAAAAATTATCTAAAGGGTCCTCTATTGGCTCCATGCCATTCCTATTTCTAAGTCTTAACTAATGAACAGTTCAAAAGTTATCTAACAAGTATTCTACTCGCTCTACTTCCACCCTATTCCTAAAAGTTCACTAATAGGCATCCTAGAAGACTTTTAGCAAGTGTTCTATTGGCTTAACCCTATTCCTTATCTTAGCAGTATGTCTTATATGAGATGCCTGATAGTCAGCTCTTGTTTTCTACATTGAAAGGGGCCCCACCTGTCCACACTCCCTCTTCCTTTATCTTTGTTATGCAGGCTTTGCAAATACACATCTTCTCCCTTCCGAGATCATGCCATAACCTTGCATTTTTATGGCAAATGTCCCTACAGCAAATGGCCCATCATCCAAGGCAGCTGCTACACCCCCACAGATCTTCTCCTTCCCCATCAAGCAGGCTCAGGGAGGAACTGGGGTGTTTGGGGGCCAAGCCAGACTGAACAGGGGCATCATTCACATGTTCACAAAGTGGCCGAGCATAAAGGGAGCACATTAGAGAAGCACCATTGCTTTTGGACTTCGGTCTATCTATCTCTGTTTTTCTAGCCACCGCTTTCTCTTTTCAGTTCAAACATAGCCAAAGTGAGCTGGAAATGGAATGGAGAAACACTGTGATGGACTGAAGAGGTAGCAAAGCCCAGAAACCCTGAAGGGCTTGGTGTTCCCCTTCTTCATCACCATTTCTATAGTTAAGTAAAACACTCTCTGTTCCTCACGTTACATGTCAGTGGACAAAATTGTGAAGGGATCTGGGTTTATTGCTAGGGCCACATCCGGTTTGACCTTCAGGGGCCCATGGGTCAACAATGGTGCTTTCAAACAAATCCTCAGGGTAGCCTTCCTGATTCACTCAAAGGATCTCTGGCAAGCAGCACATATCCAGCCTTCTCATCTGTGGGAGATTTGGAACAACTTGAGCCCTGAGAAACTTGAGAGAATAAAAAAGGAAATGCAAACAAAAGTGATGCACTTCTTGATGCTTCATGTACAAATGAGAAAACTAAAAGACTCAAATGAGAGGTGGTTAAGGAAAAAATAAGAGTATGAGGAAGAAAGAAGGAACAGGGGGGAAATCTTACGTGGCCAAAGATTGCCCTCTCAGTTTTCTAGCTAGCCATTTATAACTCTTCCAAGATATCCCACCTCGTTCCTATTTACACCTAATTTTCCATCTCCATCCAGTTCTGCATCCAGTTCTGGTCACCACGATGTAAAAAAGATGCGGAGACTCTAGAAAGAGTGCAGAGAAGACCAACAAAGATGATTAGGGGACTGGAGGCTAAAACATATAAGGAACAGTTGCTAGAATTGGGTATGTCTAGTCTAATGAGGAGAAGGATGAGGGGTGACATGATAGCAGTGTTCCAATATCTCAGGGGTTGCCACAAGGAAGAAGGAGTCAAGCTATTCTCCAAAGCACTTGAGGGCAGGACAAAAAGCAATGGATGGAAACTAATGAAGGAGAGAAGCAACTTAGAACTAAGGAGAAATTTCCTGACAGTGAGAACAATTAATCAGTGGAACAACCTGCCTCCAGAAGTTGTGAATGCTCCAACACCGGGAGTTTTTAAGAAGAGACTGGACAGCCATTTATCTGAAATGGTATAGGGTTTCCTGTCTGAGCAGGGGGTTGGACTAGAAGACCTCCAAGGTCCCTTCCAACTCTATTATTATTGTTATTGTTGTTATTGTTATTATTATTATCCCCACCTTCCAAAATATCAGTATAAATCAGACTCTTCAGAAAAAGGAGATCCTCTCTTAGTTTTTGTTGCTTTAACTGTGTGATAAGTGTTAAGAAACCTCTGCATATATTTAACTATGTATATATAAGTACTTATATAAGAACTGATGGCAGGTGGACCAAGGCAGTCATAGAATGGATCCCACTTGATAAAAAGCATCCACAAAAGAGACCTAAAACAAGATGGATCGACGACATCAGCAAGTATGGCGGGCCCAATTGGCAAAGGAAAGCTCAGGACCATATAGGTTGGAAACATGAAGAAGAGGCCTTCATCCTGCAGTGGATAGACAATGGCTAAAATGATGATGATGACGATGATGATGATATAAGTACTTACACTCACTCACACAAATATCATCTGTTAGAATAAGCTGCAGTTCAACATTTGCCATAACATCATTACTGATAAATCGGTGCTACTATGTCTCTGTTCAGTGACATTAACTGGTATTTTTCTAAACATTTCAGGAAGGTAATTCCTGTTGCATAGCTTTGAAACCATTACCAAGGGATCCATAAAAGCATAGGACAGATAAAAGGGGGGATGATTTGAATTTCTAGCACATGCCATTTATATGCATGTTATTCGCAACATATAATATGTGGGCTGCTATACCTCAGGCAGCCATAAAATGAAGATCACTTTTCAAAAATTGCCTTTTCCTCATATTATTTTTTTTCACCAGCCAGATGCCCTCTTTGCTTGCAGCCAACACAATGCAGCATGAATGCAAAATCATTTATTTTCCAAGGCGCCTGATATTTTCCAAAGCGCCTGAAGGCAGGACAAGAAGCAACGGATGGAAACTAATCAAGGAGAGAAGCAACCTAGAACTAAGGAGAAACTTCCTGACAGTTAGAACAATTAACCAGTGGAACAACCTGCCTCCAGAAGCGGTGAATGCTCCAACACGAAGTTTTTAAGAAGAGACTGGAGAGCCATTTGTCTGAAATGGTATAGGGTTTCCTGCCTGAGCAGGGGGTTGGACTAGATGACCTCCAAGGTCCCTTCCAACTTTATTATTATTATTATTATTATTATTATTATTATTATTATTATTATTATTATTATTATTATTATTATTATTATTGTTGTTGTTGTTGTTGTTGTTGTTGTTGTTGTTGTTGTTATATTATTATTATTATTTATTGCTGCAAATTAAATAAACATGCCAAGCAGCAGTTTTCCTTAATCTAAGGAAACTATCCTTAGAAATAATCTAAGGAAATAATCTAGCATCCTATCATCCTGTCCTATTTTAGGGATGGGGGGGAAGAGGTTAACCAATTAAAGTGAGAAGCTAAAGAAAAACATGACCTGCTTAAACGGGGAATGGCCAAGCTCCATAAAACCTCAGTTCAAACATTTTAAAACGCTTTAAAAAGACAGTCAAGAAGAGAATTGAGAAGCAGGGGAGAGTCACCAGATTTGGCAAGTAAGTCCTTTGAAGGAGGAAAAGAAAGAGCTCGGCATATTGAACCCTAAGAAGAGACGATCCAGCACAAAGCATGACAAGGGTCTTAAATACCTGAAGGACTGTCACATATAAAATGGAGCTAAGTTCCTGCTTGTTATTCGGAGATCTGGACTGGAAGCCATGGGTAGAAAAAAGAAAAATGCAAGGAAATGTGTGCTTCTGGCTAACTTCTTAGAAGTCATTTCCTAACGATTGTGAGCTATTCACAATGTCCTTGGCATTTTCTTCTGCTGTAGGGCTCGGAGCAGCTATTGTCTGGGGCTGATCTCATACTGTAGTACAGCACATCTGGAGGGCAAAAGGTTCAGAAGCTGCTGCCTTCAGCACTAATGTCCCTTCCAGCTTTGGAACCCTATTTTTTTACCCTTTTCAACATTTCACAAAAAGACCCAGAAACCCACCAGCATGATGCACTGATTCAGAGGAGATCCAGGCACATTTCCATGCTCAGCTATATTGCACACCAAATGACCTTGTGCTAATTACTCTCTCTCAGACTGACTTGCCTGCCAGAGGAATGGGGGGGGGGAAGAGGACAGAGGCAGGGAGGGGAATCCCATATGCTGCTTTGAACTTCTCTGAGAAAAGGTGGGATAGAAACAGAACTCAGTTCTCCTACCAGGAACTGATGCTCGAACACATCTGTTACACATTGCTGAATTCTCTATCCTGCCTGGTCTTCATTTAGCTTGCAATGCTGTATTCTGTCCTCCCCTGATTTAAACAGAGTGCACATTTTTTTTTCAGTTGAAGAGTTCCTTGAAAAACCTAATTCAGGGTAGGCCTTCCCAGCAACTGTATTTGCAGGGCAGGGGTTACACGTTCCCTCGTGTTTGTGCATTTGTATGTGGAAACAAACACATACAACCCCTTGCTGAGACCTAATTTGTAGCTGACTGGAGAAGGAAACTGAATTTGGAAAGACTGACAGCTCAACCTACTGCATACATGGGAAGGAAGAATAGATGCAGCTCTGGCGTCAGAATAATGGGTTTTACAAGCATAGGAACGTCTCTAGTTTACTTGTGGGAAACTGAAAGGCGTGCGCTTTTGATACAAGCCCTTTGGCTTAAGCCTTTTGGCAGGAGTTCTTGCTCATAAATTAATAAATCCTGGCTTAGCCAAAATCCACACAACAGCATAATGAAACGACTGGGTATTCCTACGGCAAGATGTGACAATGCCGCTAATTCTGGTAACTCTTTAATTTTGGAGCACGGATTATGTATTAAGGTCACGCCTCTGCGTTCTTCATTCTTAACTACTCGGCATTCCACAAAACTGGAAAATTACCTTATTGTTTTCTTTTGTGTCTCTCTCTTCCTGAGTCTCATCTTTGAACAGGTTTCCAAAATGAAATTCAGCAGCTAATTAAGGCAACTATATTTTCAGTGTCAGTGAGAATTGCAGAGGCATTATTAAAGATCGCACCCCAGGAAATAAAGGGAAAAAAAAATCAAAATACGTAGGGACATTCTGAAAATTGTCTGGAACAAAAGGAAATAAAACGGGTCTAACTGCCTCTGTGATCTAGTGCCCCCTTATGGAGCCCGAAGCTTTAAAACTGGCTTTTTCTGCTCTGCTCAGAACATAGAAAAACAGAAAGTAGCTACTTTGAAAGAGACTAACTGGCATTTCCTGTTGCAAAAGAAATAGAAAGAAATTATAATTGATTCGGGCAAAACAACAAAGAGAAAATGGAGTATTTCATGATCTGCAACCATCAGAGTTGTCAACACTAACAACCCCACCTTTGCTAACTGCACCAAAGGGCAGAGGTTCAACCAGTGAATCTTACATGATCCACTACAGCTTTAGTGCAGGTATTCATATTTCATCTGCTGAATTGCTGTTTCACCCTGAACATGTCAGCGTAAGAGCATAAGCAGCAGAGGAGGTTTCAGGAAAGGTTGGATCACCTGACAGGTAAAGCCTTCCTTCTCCAACAGGTAAATTCTGGGTAAATTAAATGTGGTCCTCCAAAAACCCCCATTCCCTTGTCCGTATTATTCCTAATCCCACCCTTCCTCCAAGAACAAGCTGAATGGTCTTTCTTTACTCCCCATCCTTTTCTTTTAACAACGGATTAAGAGAACCTCAAACAGAACGAAGGGACGGTCCCAAGTCACTTAGTGGATGTGCTTCAGATTTAATCAAGTCAATGAAAAAGCTGTGGTGGTTGCATTCACATGACGTGCTAAACTGAACAGTGACTAATGGGTGGAGAAATACTGATGGGGGGGGGGGCGAAATAAAAGTGGGTTAGTGGGAAGAGCCCAAAACAAGCAATGGGTGGAGCCAGTCAGTGGAGTTTGCAAAACTGGAAGACTGAATCTCACTTCTCTTCTTTGTGTCACCCTATCCAGGGGTAGGCAACCTTGGCTCTTTTATGACTCGTGGACTTCAACTCCCAGAATTCATGAGCCAGTCATGCTGAGGGGGAAAGGGAGAGGTTTCCAAACTGAGCCATGCTGGCTCAGGAATTCTGGGAGTTGAAGTCCACGAGTCATAAAAGAGCCAAGGTTGCCCACCCCTGCAATCCTTTCCACTGCCGTTCTGATTTTGGCATCTCTCTTTGACTGTGTACGTCTCAAGACACACATGTCCCTATCCAAGTGACATCTAAACACTCTGAAGGAGGCCCAAAATGGGAAGGAGAAAAATGGAAGAGTTGTGCACCTTCCCGGATGAGTTTTCCCTTCCTCAACAATCTTAGGAGCCCTACTCTGAACCTCTCCGAATAATGGCACCCGCCAAGCATACCTGTGCATGGATCAACCGTATCACCCAAGTTTCCACACCACTTGTCCATGAAAGAGATAGAGAACAAAGAGGAATAAATAGAGAGGTAGGATGACTTCAGGAAAGTATTACATTAAAGGCACTGAAGGACAGCCAAGATATGTTTGGGAAGGGGGAGAATATTGGCAGCCCTAGTAACTGTCAGATCTCAAGGATTAATATCCAGCTCCGTGATATAAGTCCTCGCTTGGCTGGGAAAGTAGCCAGACATCTTTCCCTCTCTCTGGGAGATACAATGAAAGGAGGTGTGGAATAGAAATGTCTTCTTCCTGCATACCTGGACAGCATTTATTATTTGGTCTTCAGCCCAGAACATATCTACTATATTGGCTGGGTTGTGAATATATGAAGCAGTCTCATATGGAGAGCAACTGGTCCTCTGAGGCTGAGGTAGCCTGCTCTGCCAGAAGGCTACCTCTGGAGGATAAAAGAGGGATGCTTCCCTTCACCTGCTGTAATTGGATTTTTCCAATGGAATCCAGCCTCTAGCATGCCAAGCAGGTACTTTAAGAAGCTGCCACGATCCCTTCCCAAAGAGAGGCTCGCTCTGGAATGTGTGCAGGAAAGAACGCCATCGACAAAACTGTACTAGCACAATCGGCAGGGATCACAGTCCTGGCTAGGTCCTTTCAACATCAGGGGTCAGAGTTCCCACTTAAATGGCACAGTGGTGGTGGTGGTGATTGTTTTATTTATTTACATCCTGCCTTTGTTATTTTTATAAATAACTCAAGGTGGCGAACATACCTAATCCTTCTTCCTTCTCCTATTTTCTCCAAAACAACAGCAACACTGAGGTGGGTTGGGCTGAGAGAGAGCGACTGGCCAAAAGGCACTCAGTTCAGTCTCCTGGTTGCTAGCCTGGAGCCTGAACCGCTACACCAAGCTGACTCTAGTGATGATGGATACAAACGCACCTTTCACTAGACTCTCCCTCCCATGTAATTACTTTAATTAATCCACAATACCTCTGGAACGCTCAACAGTTCCTTGCATCCAATCCCAGCTTTCCCCAACCTGGAGTTTTTCCTGAGGGTTTAAAACTACAATCCCCATCATCCCCAGCTGGTATGTCAATCGCTTGAGACTAATGGGAACTGTAATACAACATATCCCAAAAGGTACCAGCCTGTGTAAAGCAGTCCTGACTAAACCTGAGAAGATGGAGCTGTTTTCCCAGCGCTTCACTTCAGTTCTTCCTCGGCTCTCTCCACTTTTCCTTTCTTACACCCCCTTTGGGGCAGCGTCCAGTCCCTTCATTCTTCTTCAGTGCTGTGAGTACTGAAAACAAAAGTCTGACATCTCAATTGGGCACATCAAGACCACAAACTCCCCAGCTTCTCCTTGCTGAAGAAAGCCTAATAACACCCATGTATGATAGATAGCAAACAATTCCCATTGCTCCTCTTACAGCCAGCCTCCTAAGCCTTGCCATACCTCATTAAACCATCTTTGCAAATAACTGAAAGAGGGGTCAGCTTGTTTGAAGGAGAGAAAAAGGGAGGATCTGGAAAAGGCCTTCACTGAAGCTGCTATCATTTCAGGGGCCACGGGAGTGTCTTTGGGGAGTAGGTGAGGCTCATCCCCCTCCTGTCCTGCCATCACAATCTTTTCTCAAAAATAGACCAGCCCAACACTCTCCAGTCACTTGGGATTCCCATTTGACAGGTATCCTAGACTCCAGTCAAACACATCTGGAGGGGCAGAGGATGCTTTGGCTCAGAAGGGCTGCAATGGGGGTGGGGAGAGAGAGAGAGAGAGAGAGAGAGAGAGAAGGATCTCTGCCAAGGCTATTCTCCTCCCATCCTACTACAATCCGAGCTGCCGTTTGTGGTCCTGCAGCTGTCTGGTCTGCCAGGGTGAGGGAGAAATTGGTGGGGCTCATCTGTCTGCAGTCGGGCAGGACAGGTGGTCCATATGGGGTGCTTCTGAGGCCGAGGGCTCCTCGGGCCAAGCAGAGGCACCAAGTGAGGGAGGCAGAAGGGTCCTCCCAGGCCAAAGGCAGAGGAAGCGTCCACTTGAGTGGCTCTCCTCCTTCTCTTCCCAATCTCTGGTGTGTCTGTGCTGAGGGCTATGGCTGTGCTTCCAGCCGCCACTTTCTGCATCTCAACAGCCGTGTGTGGCTAACACCCTCACGACAACCTCCAGAGGCACACGTGGAACGAGTAGATGCCATGTTCACACAACACCTTGGTTCCGGCATGATCCCATTTCGGAGGCTTGTACTGTATTAGCCCAACAAGATTCCCACAACCCTGTAAGCCATGAACAGACATAACCAAACTCAAAACTAAACCAGCTGGGCACATTTATAAAAGCAGCAGGTGATGTGTGAATGCTGCCTGCACGTGAAGCGGAGGGCATGTTTGCTCAGCTCTCCATCAAACCTGGTACTCCGTCTTGTGATCTATAACTCCCATGATGTTGCTAGGGAGGTGCATACAGAGGGTCCAAATAGGCGATGGCCACTGTGATGGGCATTGTAGTCTGAATTGCTTGGGCAACACTGGTTCAGCAAAGCAGAAATGGCCAAGCCAGGATGTCTGCTCCTCATCACTGAACAGCATGGATTCTTGGGGTCTCTCTTTGCCCCACCTCTCAGATTTTAAGTCCTGTGTCTTATGGACCCCATTCCCAAACTTGTCCTCCCAGCTCCCTTACCTGCTTTCTGCAGAGTCCACGACCGTTGAAGGAGCACCAGCAGGAAACCAACGACTTCCCAGGGCATCTCTGGACAGTGTCACTCACCCCTGCTCTGGGCATCAAGGCTGCCCCACAGCTGGAGGGAACCGCCAGGATCCCAACTTGACAGCTAGAGCTGGCAAGTAGAGCTGCAACGGGTCTCTGAACTGTCACGGTGCCGGCCAGGAGCCTACGGATCAAGAGGTCAGCTGGATCAGTGAGCAATGTTTCCGCTTGCCATGGTCCCGGAAACCTGGTTTCGCTGTCCGGGGTGGTTCTGTCGTGGGAACTATGCTGCTTCTCCTCCCGGTTTCCAAAGAGTAGCGCGTCGGAGGCTGCCTTCTCCTGGTTTGAAGGAGCACCAGTCGACGCGCATCTGGAGTCTTTACTCGGGAGTCAGGAGCCTACTAGGCGCCCTCCCAAACTCAGCCACCGATCGGGCTTGTCGTTCCGGGAAGACATTTGGGATTACTCCGGGTCGGAGATCATCCTGGCGGCGGGACTGAAGACGCGCCTCGGAGACGGGATTGCGCCTCGCCCTTCTCGGCTTCGCTCCCAAACTTCAGATCTCGAAGCGGCTGGATCGCCTGCCAGAAGCGGGATGCTTAGGGATCGTTCCCTAGTCTCTGTCTCTCCGCCTCCCTTCCCCGCCTCTTTTGGCTCCCGACCAATCTGCTCCCCTCTGGAATGAATCCGGATATCTCCGGATCTCTCCCCCCACACACTCCTCTTCCGACCGGTCGGCAGGTCAAGCCCCGTCCCCGCCAGGTGTCATCCTCAGGTGGGTGTCTTCGATCCCTCGAGGAATCTCGCTCGGCGTCTACTGGACGGTGGCGTCCGGAGCAATCCTCCCAGCCGCCGCCGCCGCCGATCCCCGAAGGACCAAATCCGAGGGGAATCGCACCGTGGCGCTTGTTTACCTCGGTCGGGTGACGCAGCTCAGGCAGCCCGAGTTGGGGTCGTCTCGGCTGGGCGAGGGAAGAGATCGGATCCTCCAAGAGCCGTCCTAAAGCGAGAGGACCACCTGTCGCAGCCCGGCGCGCCCCGGGTTCGATGACGCCTGGCCAGACGGCTCTCTTCTCCGACGCTGCAGCTGCCGCTACCGCCGCCGCCGCCGCGCTCCGTTCCCCCAGCCCGCTCCCCTGGCAGCCGGAGGCAGAAGGGAAGGCGGCTCCCCCGCCATCCCCACCCCACTCCCAGCAGATCTCCCCGCCCTGGCCGGCGGCCGCCCCTGGGACGTCCCATCCCGGAGAGGGAGGGCCGACGGAGGAGGAGGAGGGAGCGGCTCTTCGGCGGCGTCGGCTTTGCAAGCGAGTCGCTCGCCTTTCTCAGCTTTGCGCGCCGCCTTGAAATCCGAGACGGGGCGGGGCAAGGGGGCGGAGCCAAGGAGGGAGGAGGAGTGGTTCGTAACGCGAAAACGGGAGTGTTGGGGACGCGGGCGTGGGGCGATGGAAGTTGCTGGATGGCCAGGATGGGAGCAGGCTTGGCCTATGGATAGCACGCCGCCCGGCAGCTTTTGTTCAACACCCGCCCTGCGTCAGCAAGGGAAAGCCATCCAGATGAAGATCACCGATGAGATACCAAACGATCACCTAGGAAGAACAAAAATAACACCAGGAATACTACAGAAGAGTTCATTGAACAACAGAATCAATGAATCAACCCTTTTAACAAAGACAGACCGCGTTTAAAAAAACCAAACAAATAAACCGTAATTTTAAAAAGTGCTCTGGCAATCTTCCCAGAAGCAAAGCGGGTGGGTGGATATGCATTCATCTGCCGGAATGCCTTTTCTCATAAGCTGGGTCAGTGGGCATCTGCAAAACGAGATTGTCTACTGTAGTCAATCACAGACAAGGTCATAGAATATGGGCAATCAGTCAGATAGCCGGGATCAACCATAGAAGCTTTTGCAGGTTAATAAATTAAACTGTGTCCGAAAAGCAAATGGCACCTAGCAGAGATATTTCAGTGACAAGAATATAATCGAAGTACCCTGCCCCAATCAATACTCCTCCTAACTGCAATATTTCACACCCAATAGAACCTTCTGGACACTCGTCAAGGGTAGCCCTACGTATAGCTCACTGCAGTAGTCCATCGTGGATAAAATATGGACGAATGTGGGGAGAAAACATTTACCGCTGATGCACTCCACTTAATTGCACAAGCATTCCATTCCCTTCTACTGCTGCCACTCAAAGTCTGGAAGCCAAGTGGAGCAAAGAAGCATTTCCAAGAAACCTGTAACTCTTTCTAGAACAATTTGAAATCTAAACCTGGGCCAAGCTTCATCGATAGCAGCTCCAAATTAGCTCTGCTTGTTTGCACTCGTTCAGCCCAAAACTGAGACAGCCCAAGTGACAGTCCAAGATATCAACTACTTCCTCAGGGTGATCAATACGTGGATGACACTCCAAATCTCACCTAGTGGTTTCAAGTCAGTATCACAAAAAACAGGGAAAATGCTTCTCTGATTTTACATGGCCCAAAGGTCATTTTGGACCCTACTTTGAAAGGCAGAAAGAGCTAAGATTAGGGGCTATCCAAGAGGATTTTGGAACATCTACACAATGTTTCCATGGCTCAAAACCTGCTCAAAACTCACAGAAACAGCCTGATCTCACTGTTTATTAATTTAAGTAGAAATGCTGCCTGCACATAATTCAAATGCTTTTCTTTTTTTATTACAGTGATTTGTATGTCACCTAATTCACTAGACTGATGCGTATTATTAAATCAAATATTTTGGCAATAAAAAGAGGTTCCAGATATGAATCTAGAGTGAATTTGTATGGTACCCTGCTTCATCTCTTTGCAGTAAATTTGAAAAAAAAATATATGAAAACATTCCAAAGTGGAAGAGTTAATAGTTAGAGCAGTCTTCCCCAAAATTGCCTCTCCCTCCAGCTGTAGCAGATACATCTCCTTTCATCTCCACCTAAATCGCTCTCTTGATAATTCTCTATCGAAATGCATTTCTACCCCTGGTTATTTAGCAAAAAAAAAACCAGGATCAAATTCTGTTCCCCCTCAGAACAATGTTGCTGAGATGTAAGAAAAATAAAACAAAACAATCAGAAGTGGGGTTTCATGAAAAAGGACTGTTATTTCAGCACTAAACTACATTCAGAGGTACTTCTGCTTCTTGACTCCCTCCATTCCGATTCATCTCCTAAGCCACTGTTTGTCACCTACCCTCCAAGTGATGGGTTTGGAGATTCCAGCAAAGACAGCCAATTCAGAAAACCTAAGTCTGCCCATCCCTGGGTTGAAGAAAGTTGGCACTGCAACATTCAATTGGTTTAAGAAACTGGTTTAGCTGTGTGGATTTCCTTCAAAGATTCTTGGGAACCGTAATGGTGTTGAAAAACAATTTGCTCAAATTAAAAACACTTTTGAAGTCATAAAATTCCCAGGATTGTTTGTTGGGAAGGTCACAAGAACCAAGTTGACTCAAAGTACACAACAGTATAGAGGTTGGGCATCATGATCATCCTTGAAGTTTTCTCAGGAAGGCTTGTCATTCCCAAATGTCTTGTATAATTCTAATGAGCCCTGGGCAATGTATCCAATGGCAGTGATGACCAGGAATTATGGAAATCATCATCTAACACTTCTAGAGAGTGCCAGACTAGACAAACTCAAGAGTTGGTCATTCCAATTCCTTGGTAGAGCCAGCTTGTTCAATTGCAAAATATCTGTGGGTTTGAGCAGATTACAAAAGGGAGCTAACAGAATCCTGCTCTGCCAGAGAGCATTTAGGAATTTGGGTAGATTAATGCTGAGAAATCATGCTAGGGATTAAGTCAGGGACAAGATTTTCTGCAGAGCTACGGTAGAAGCAATATTCAGCTGATGTTCTGGAGGGCCACTAAAGGCCGTGTGCTAAGATGTTACTGCAAAGGCAACATTGAATATTTTCAGCCAGGTGTTTTGTGTGTGTGTGTGTGTGTGCGCGCGCACGCACGTGTCTCTGTGTGTGTGCTTTTAAGAAGGAAGACATGCAATGCTGTCTTCCATCCAATACTGTGATTGCACCCACTGCCAGCATGAAGGCAATGCACTTGAAGCCAAGAAAAAAAGTCTCCCACTCTCCTTCAGATTCAGTTTCAACTCTCCATCTGGAATGCTGGAACAACAGAAGGTAATAAACATAAATGCTTTGAACAATCTAAGGACATGCATGGAAGTATTATTATTTGATGTTGAAAGCCACCCATAGTCGCCTTGTAGCTAGATGGGCGGCAAATAAATTTAATAAATAAATAAACATTCTTATTAAACTCGGCCTCCTCATCACTCTCCTATAAAACTCAAACGACTTGCTAGCTAAACAAATCTATTACAGGCAATCCTGAACTTATGACCATAATTGAGTCTGGCAATTGTAGTGATAAGTCATGATGGTCATAAAGTGGGTCATCACATGACTGGAGCCTATTTTGCAACTTTTTCAGGGCAGTCTAAGCAAATGCAGTGGTCGTTAGAAAAAGGCCACAGTTCTTGAAAGTCGTTAGGCGAATGCATTGTTCATTATGGGCTGGCTTTTGCCAGAAACAGGGAATAAATGCCAGTTTCCAAAAAAAGGACATCATAATTTGCGGTCACAAGACTGCAGAGTGCTGCAAATGGCCATCGATGTGGCCTGGTTGACAAACACCCAAAATGCAATCCCATTCCCGTGGGAAGGCCCAACATCAGAACTTCAAAATTGGGTGGTTAGCAGCTTTGGAGGGGTCCATTGTAACTTTGAATAAGTGACCAGTCGTAAGTGGAGGACTACCTCTAAACAATGCTTTCCCCCCCAAAATACTAGATCTGTGCAAAAAACTCACAACCATCAGCCTAATTTCTCTCACAGGGTTTGCTGTTGTTAGTTGCGAAGTCGTGTCCGACCCATCGCGACCCCATGGACAACGTTCCTCCAGGCCTTCCTGTAAAAACCCATAGCCGAGGTACTCGCATCTAACACTAAGCACAGTCATTGTGCTGGCTATATGATGTTCCCTGGTCCCCCTGTCTGTTAGCAAAACAGTGTTTTCAGGCTCTTTTGAAAGGCAACAAGGTTGTGGCTAATCTAATCTCTGGGGGGGGGGGGCATGTGGAATGATGTTCCACAGGGCAGACCCCACAGCAAAAGATTATGCCTCAGAGCAGTGCTTCTCAACCTCAGAAACTTTTTAAGATGTGTGGACTTCAACTCCAAAAATTGCCTTAGAGCAGTGTTTCTCAACCCTAACAATTTTGAGACGTCTGGACTTCAATTCTCAGAATTCCCCAGCCAGCAGGGCTGGCTGGGGAATTCTGGGAGTTGAAGTCCACACGTCTTAACACTGCCTGAGAGTGTTAACTCTGAGAGTGTGACACTCTCATTGGAGAGTGTCACACTCTCTGCCTGAGAGAGGGTTTTTGTTCTACTCTGACTCTCAAAGAGGGAGTACTAGTGACCTTTCCACATTTGAAGGGACCAGTAGTGACCCTAAGCTACATAAAATTAGGTCAGTGTGGTAAGAGAGGGGCGCAGAGATGGAAGGGCATTGTTCCAGATGGGGTTTCCTGGGAAGGCTAAGAGTGGAGGAACAATGAGATGAAACTAAGCAGCCTTGGCAGAGGATGATGCCAGGATTAGCAAGGTCTGGGTGGAAGGGACAAAAGAGTGTCAGGACGGGTTCTTGTGGATTGGCATTGTGGCTTATCGGTCCCAGAACACCACACCTTTTTTTTCTTCTCCTCCTTTTCATCTGCCTTTTTCTTTCAGGTTCAAAGCTATCAAGGGGGAGAGGGTGGGGGGGAAGCAATTTTGTGGGGATCAAGGGGGGATTAGGTGTGATGTGGCTTGCTTTGGTGTCTCTTGGCAGCTCCCAGTGCTGGCTGAGGGGGGTTTCCGTGCAGGGAGGAGAAGAAGCCAGCTAAGATTTGGGGCCTGCAGAAACCTGCCCCCTTTGAAGGGGGCTTGGAATCCCCCCCAGGCTTGGAGAAGGGGGGCAGGGAGTGGCCCCAGGTGGTAAGCTGAAATAGCGGTGCATATTGGGGAGGGGGATGAGAAGGAGGCCGCGGAGGCATCAATCATACCTCAACTACAAAAGCTTCTGTGAACACTCAAGCATAGAAGAATCCAGACTTTGAAATGCAACCAAGTCCCTCAAATGCTGAGGCAAGCTCCGAAATGTTCCCCTTGCAACCAGACACACATTCCTTGCCAGTAGCACAGCACGCAGGTAGCCATATGGAAAGGTGTACAAGTGCATACAGGCACTCAAAAGGTGGGGGGGAGGGGAGAGAGAGAGAGAGAGCAAAGAGATAGTCTGTGACTCTGGAAGGTTTGAAGGGCTGCAACTCCCACTCTCTTCCCCACCAGCCAGGCTGGCTGGGACTGGTGGGAGTGGGAGAGTTATGGCACCTGGAGTCTGGCAGATGCCTAGCATCTCTTTGAACAGTCAGCCATTTCTCTGAAGCTGGACAGATGGGAAGAGCTTACCTCAGATGATTAATGGTGAGTGTATTCCCTTCACCATTAAATATCTCTTGCCGACTAACTTACAGTATCTTTTAAGGCCAGAAAACCGGGTTCCCCAAGATGGTTGTAAGACACATCGGAGCCCCAGAACAGGTCTGTGATGAGGCCCCACACAGATGAAGGCCCCACACAGTTGCCCCAAACCATCTCCCATCTCTCATGGGTGAGGGCTTCCTTTACTCTGAAGGTCACAGTCAAAGATCCAGGGAAAGCTTGGAGTGGTCTTGTCTTTCTCAGGCGTTTTATATTTAGTAAGAAGTACAGGTAATCCTCAACTTACAACCACAAATTGCCCAAAATTTCTTTTGGCAAGCGAAACAGTGAGTTTTGACTCATTTTACAACCTGTCTTGCCACAGTTGTTAAGTGAATCACTGCAATTGTTAAGTTAGTAACACCGTTGTTAAGTGAATCTGGCTTCCCCATTGACTTTGCTTGTCAGAAGGTCGCAAAAGGCGATCACGTGACCCCCCAGACACTGCAACCGTCATAAATGTGAGTCAGTTGCCAAGCGTCTGAATTTTGATCATGTGACCATGGGGATGTTGCAATGGTTGTAAGTGTGAAAAATAGTCATAAGTCACTTTAACTTTGAATGGTCACTAAATGAACTGTTGTAAGTCAAGGACTACCTGTACTAGGCCAAGAAGCATTTAGTTCACCCATTAAAGTGCTTTGTAACTTGCCACAGTCTTCCACATACTTTTATGCTTCCTATGCCAATTTATTGCACCCTTTGTTTTAGATTCTTGATTTTTTATGCAGATAGTCCTCAAATCACAGTCAAAGTTGAGGGCAGAATTTCTATGGCTAAGCAAGGCCATAGAATGAGTCCTGCCTGATTTTATGATCTTTTATCCATGGTTATTGAAAGAATCACTGCAGTTGCTAAGTAAATCGTGTGGTTGTTAAGCGAATCCTGCTTCTTCTATTGACTTTGCTTGTTGGAAACCGGCTGGAAAAGTCACAAATGGTGATCACATCATTCCAAGTCGCTCCAACCATTGCAAATACATGACAGTTGCCAATTTTGATCACATGACCCGTGGGGATGCTGTGATGGTCATAAGTGCAAGAACCTGTTGGAAGTCACTTTTTTTTTTTAGTGCTGTTATAACTTCAAACAGTCACTAAATGAAGGGCTTTAAGAAAAAGACTACCTGTATATTTTTCATTTTAAATTCCTATGTTTTTTGTATCTTCTAGTTTTTCATCATAATTTTTATAGATTTAGATTTTTACTGTTGATGTCTCCTTTATAGTTTTTTCATCACTGTACACCACCATCCTTATGCTGGCCTATGGCCACCTTCTTTATGCTGGCCTATGGCCATAATAAAGATTTGATTTTGAGAGATTCTAAGCTCAGTCCTTACAAAGCGCTTGAACAGGCAACAGGGAACATTTTCCCCAGCTGCAATGTCAAGGCATCAGGATAGGATAGGATAGGATAGGATAGGATAGGATAGGATAGGATAGGATAGGGTAGGGTAGGGTAGGGTAGGGTAGGGTAGGGTAGGGTAGAGTAGAGTAGAGTAAAATAGAGTAGAAGAGTAGAGTATAGTATAGTAGAGTATAGTAGAGTATAGTAGAGTAGAGTAGAGTAGAGTAGAGTAGAGTAGAGTAGAGTAGAGTAGAGTAGAGTAGAGTAGAGTAGAGTAGAATAGAATAGAATAGAATAGAATAGAATATAATAGAATAGAATAGAATAGAATAGAATAGAATAGAATAGAATAGAATAGAATAGAATAGAATAGAATAGAATAGAATGGAATGGAATGGAATGGAATGGAATGGAATGGAATTTGTCTCCAGTGCATAAGCTCTTAGAATATATGCAAAACAACAAAGTAATAATAATCATATATCAAAGTAATAATAATCATAATAAGAGAAGGTAGTAGAACAGATGAGAAGGTTAAAAATAATACAGCCATATACTACATGGGTAAATAGACATAAGACAGTACTATGGGAGTTAGGTGTTCAGCAGAGTGATAGCACAAGGGAAAAAACTGTCTCTAAGTGTCTAGTTGTTTTGGTATGCAATACCCAGCAGCAGCGGCCAGAGGGGAGGAGTTGAAACAGTTTATGTCCAGGATGTGAGGAATTTGTAGATATTTTCATAGCCCTCTTTCTGACCCATGCAGTAAACAGGTCCTCAATGGAAAACAGGCTGGTTGCAATAGTTTTTTTCTGCAGTCCTAACCATCCATTCAAGTGTGTACCTGTCCTATTTGATTGCTGTACCAAACCAGACAGTTATAGAAGTACACATGACAGACTCAGTAATTCCTCTATAGAACTGTATCAGCAGCTCCTCGGGCAGTCTGAACTTTCTGAGTTGACACAGGAAGAACATTCTTTGTTGTGCAAGGTGGCAAGATGGGAACATGCAGCTCTGCCTTTTAAGAGAGGATGATGAAACACACACACACACACACACACCATCAATATGTACCATCAGATGCAGTGACTATTATTAAAGTAAACCTCAAGCTCTGAACATAAAACCTCCATATTTGGAAGCTTGTTGTTGTTTAACCATTCAATTGTGTCCAACTCTTGGCGACTTTACAAGCAAGTGCTCTCCTTGCTACCCTGTCAAGCACAGCTTCTTTCAGTGGTTGGATGTCCATGTTTGTATCAAGCCAGCCTGTTCTTTGCTTGCCCCTTCTTCTTGTTCCACTAAGCATTACAAGCATCATTGACTTCTCCAATGAATTTGCACGTATGACATGGCCAAAGTACATCAGATATATTCTTGCCGTTTTAGCTTCCAGTGATGTGTCTGTTTTCATATGATTTAGCACCTCTCTGTTAGTTACTCTGGCTGTCCACTTAAGCAGTATACCTGTAATTAGTAAATGCCCCTGGGGCAGTAGACCACAAGCAGCCATTGCCCTCTTTCACTGCCTGGCATTCTACTGTTCCTCCCGTTTTTCAGGGTGAAAAGAGACCCTAGTGAAAAGAGGTGATTTCCCGGAGGTGATATGACCAGTCCGGGCTGCTTGCCTTGTTACACAGAACACGAAATGTCGCATCTGAAGACCTTCCGTCTGGGTGCTGCTGAGGAGCAAGCAACCCCACCAGATCTGAGTCCTGGATCCCGTTTGCAAGAGTGGCCTCGAGCATTGCAGAATGCATGTCTTCCGCTGCATTGAGTAAGCGCAGCCTGGCATAGCGAGCTGCTGAGATTTCAATCAGAATAGCGCTGGAAGGGACCTGGGAGGTCTTCCCCCTGCTCAGGCAGGAGATCCTATACCATTTCAGACAAGTGACTGCCCAGTCTCTTCTTAAAAACCTCTAGTAATGAAGCACCCACAACATCTGAAGGCAAGCTGTTCCACTGGTTAATTGTCTTCACTGTTGGGAGGTTTCTCCTTAACTCCAGGTTGCTTCTCTCCTTGATTAGTTTCCATCCATTGTTTCTTGTCCTGCTCTCTGGTGCTTTGGAAAATAAGTTGATCCTCTCCTCTTTGTGGCAGCTCCTCAAATACTGGAATACTGCTATCATGTCCCCCCTAGTCCTTCTTTTCTCTAGACTAGCCAAACTCAAATCCTGTAACCCTTCTTCATATGAGCTGGTCCTGATGTTTCTTGGTAACCTGTAGTTGCTGCACCCAAAGCCTACACACAATCTCTCCAGACAGTTAGCCAATGAACTGCTTCTTCATCTGTCAATACCCAGATCAGCCATCTTGGAATCTCAGTGGATGCTGCTTCCTATCAGATGTAACTACTGGCCCATTTAGTCCAGAGTTTTTTTAAAGTGTGGTCTAAGAACCCGGTGTGTGTGTGTGTGTCCCTCAACACCTTTTCAGGGCTCTGCAAAATCAAAATTATTTGCCAGATATTGAAGATGTTTGCAAAAAAATTATATGCACTAGAGTCACCTTATTGGTGAGGTGGCAGCATATAAATTTAATCAATAAATAAAGTAAAAGTAATAAAACAAATAAATGAATAAAATAAGAATCTCACATTTTCATTGATATTTTTGATTTGTTTAAAAAATATAGGGATTTTTTGTGAAAAATGTTTTATTTATGTTAATATCTAATGTGGGCCTCATTGAGTGATGATAAATCATCTTGGGCTGCATATAAAATATACAATATAGTTAATGTATATAAATATTGCAAAAAAAAAAATCACATAATGTTAAACCTTTACGATCTTGTGGGGCCGCATTACTAGCTGTCCAGAGTCACATATGGCCCATGTGCCACAGGTTGGACGTGCCTGATCCAATGGGTTTAATATTGTTGTTTTAATATGATTTAGTAAATAAAAATTCTACGAATGCATCCATTTTAATTGTTAAATATTGATCAATATAACCCATGCAAACAAAAACTCTTTTGGAATTCTCCATATTTTTTTAAAAGTGGGAACAGGTCCCAAAAGCAAAAAAAATAAGAAAGACTGTCTGGTCTAATCGGCAGTGGCTGACCAGGTTTTTTTGGGCAAAAGAATTTCTCAGGACCTCCTGCTCAGGTTTCTTATTATTGGCCCAAACCTCAGGACATCTGCATGAAAACACATGGGCTTATCCTGAAATTATAGTCCCTATTCTAATCATTTGATTTTATTTTATTTTTTAAAGCAGACATTCCTAGCCGTATGTTTGCTTTTTAGGGCTCTGAAAAATGATGAACAAGGCTTCTTGAAATCTGGATGGCCTCCACCGCTAATAATTAGCAATAGATTTCAAAGCTAGGTTTGTAGGAATGTGGGCTGAACACTTGAAGGGAGAGCCAGCCAGCCAGCCAACCACCAACCAATTTAAATGTTCAAGTAGTCCAAAACGGAATTCTATTCTCAAATTTCTCTTCCTCCTGATCATGGAACCTGTGATCATAGCTTCCCTTCATCTTTTGTGTCCCTTCCAACAATCAGCATCTTGGAAGTAGAACTGGGTATGTGGGAAAGGAGGGCTGGCGGCAGCCTATTTCGGTAGGAGGGGGGGGGAGGAAAAGACCGATTTTTGTGCACAAAAGATTGAGCAAGGGTTTCCCCATGCTTTGCCAAACCACTGGAAAGTTAGCCCTCAAGTATCCAAGGATCATTTTTCCTTTTATGAGTGAGGGACCTGGAGCAAGAGACTCACATGAGACAAGCTTGGTTTCTCGTCTTTAATATATGATTACTGCAGAATAGTTCACAACTGCCTCAGGGCCCAACGTGCAGGAAATTTCACATCACCCCTCAGGCTCATACAACAGTGGTCGGCAACTGGATTCCGCTGGCATCCAGTTGACGGATGGATGGCAGGAAGCCCAGCCTTTTCCTTCTCCTTCCTCTCACTTGCTGACTCCAGAACAACTCTGAGCTGGCTCAGATTAAGAGTCCCAAATTGGCCCTGCAAAAATCCAAATCAGCCTTTCAGAAGATTGGCTGGAGTTTTGTTTGTTTGTTTGTTTGTTTTTTTAAAAAGGAAAAACAGAACAAGCCGCTTTCAACAATAAGAATGGCAAAGGCAGGGATTGGGTCCCTGGATGTTCAACTTAAGGCCAGATCCTTTCAATGAGAGGAAAGCTTTAGGGGTATGCAGCTCCCCCCCATTGCTTAGCCATGTGGCCTTAATTGGGGCCCCAGACAACAACACAGCAACTGCAACACCTGGAACACCAACCCAGATGAGGTCATATTGGGAAGAAAGCCAGCTAGATTTCCCTGCAAAGCACTTGCCCCTTTTCTCCAAACACTGGTGCAGCCCATCTTCTCATTCTGTGACTGTGAAGGATTTATTCTGGGGTAGCCCAGCAAAGACTTCAATGGGTCCCTGGGTATCTGGCTTTGTCCTATCCTCTTAAAGGCTGTTTCAGCAATGAATCCCATCAGTTAATTACACATTGACAGAGTTCTCACAGTATCCTAGATGAGACTAAATAGAGCTGGCAGTTAGTGGTTCTCTGAGTTGTGGGAATCCAGAAAATATCTTAGCACATTGTCTGAAGCAGACCACCATATCAAATGGTTTGTTTGGTAGGGAGAGGGAGAAAAATAACATGTTTATGTGAACTCAACCATTATGTGTCTTGACTGGATTTAAGATTGAACATGGTCTTGGAATCTATCCAGTAAGTGTGGAAAGATTGTCCTATAAAGACTGACATTAATGCAATAGCCTATGGGCTATAAAGGTGAGGCCATGGGTGACCGTAGGTTGAGGGGGGCAAGTTAAAAAAAAAAAGGTCAAAAATGGCACTTGCAACTGTGTGACTGAAGCCACACAGCTTTTTATGTGCACATAAAAAAAGGAACAGGGCTCAGTTGCAATGTTGAGGCTGCCATCTTGAGTTTTTTTTTTCCCTGCAGATGTCTCTGGGTGGCATGTGTGTGTATGTGTGTGCACATATGTTTGTGAGTGGGAGAGAGTGTTAGATGTGGGCAAAAGGCCCCAAATGATACATTTTATTTTACCCTTCCTCATAAAGTTAGAAGTTGGGGTCATCCAGTCAAATAGTTTGGCAGGAAACTTAGGACAGACAAAAGGAAAAAGAAAAACCCCACAGAACGCATCATTAATCTGTGGAATTTGCTACCACAGGATGTGGTGGTGGTCACTAGTTTGGAGGCCTTTAAAAGGGAATAAGACAAATCCACAGAGGCAGACTACATGATAACTATATATTTTCCTTGTGATTCAGATTCAGTACCCCTCCAAATGTTGAGGAGAGAATTGTAACTTTTTACTGAAAAGTTGTGGCCTAAGGATAGATAATATATGCCTTGCATATGGAAGGCCTCTAACCATCTGCAGACAGGGAAAGCTCTGAAAAAGCTTTGGCTGTGCTCCCACAACACACTCCCCGCTGCCAGTTTATGTCTCAGGGTTGTATGAACCCATCCAGTGGTGACTTTATGGTTCACTGTCTTCTGTAAACCATTGGCTGAACCGTGTGCTAACTTCCAAATATTGTGTGAACACAACCAAGATATAAGTGGGCTTATAGCTCATGCTAGTGCCCTACAGATGTGTCAAAATAATACTAAATTTTCAGGATAGCTGGAACTCTGACAGTTGAAGCCCCGAATCACACTGAGGGCACCAGATTGGGGAAGAGTGTTGGGAGCATAACTGAATGGAAATGTGGTTAGGTTCTGTGGCTGTGCTGGCATAAAATGCTAACTAATCCAGGAGGAGATGGACTTTTGATCATCCCAAGCCTTCCTGGCCTAATACAGGTAGTCCTTGACTTACAACAGTTCATTTAGTGACTATTCGAAGTTATAATGCCACCGAAAAAAGTGACTTATGACCATTTGTCACACTTACAACCATTGCAGCATCCCAATTGGTCACGTGATCAAAATTCAGACGCTTGGCAACTGTCTCATATTTATGACGGTTGCAGTGTTCCCGGGTCATGTGATCCCCTTTTGCGACCTTCTGACAAGCAAAGTCAATGGGGAAGCTAGATTCACTTAACAACGGTGTTACTAACTTAACAACTGCAGTGATTCATGTAACAACTCTGGCATGAAAGGTCATAAATGGGACAAAATTCACTTCACTGTCTCAATTAGCAACAGAAATGTTGGAGTCGTAAGTCAGTTGGAGTCGTAAATTGAGGACTACCTGTACACAGTTGGAAGAAGCCAACAGGGCCCACCTGGACTGTAGGATTTCAGCTGCCATCTGCTCCAGCCAGCCTGGTCAATGTCAAACGACTGTGGGAACTGCACATGAAAACATCTCCAGCCTTATCTTGTGAGCTGGGAACTGGAGCTATTCTGGGCTAGCCTTTGTGAAACCCAAGCACAGGGCAATTCCATGCAAGATTGTTTCCTAACCCATGTGGGACACAGGACACTGCCCTGGGGAAGCTCCCTCTTAATCAAACAGGTGGTTCCGGAGGGGAGGACAAGTGTGGGGTGCGGAGCGGGTGGCAATTTCTGCCTCTTCCTGTCCATTAATTAAGGATTAAGAAGAATGCAAATCAAATGGTGACAGTGTGACAGGCCTTGTCTTCATCTGGCCTCCAGCTGCAAGAACCGGCCTCAAAAATCTCCATTTCCCGCCCACTGAATGCCACATCCCTTTTCTTTTAATTTGGCCCTGATGAGTCCCAGAACTGATGCTGCAGCAGAGGACACCTCCTTCCTTTCCCACTGCTGAAGGCCACCCCTGGACTAGGGTGCAATGTGGAAATTCAAGAAAAACTGAAGCTAGAGTTGCTCAAAAACAGTAATGGTAATTCCAGTGTCTTTGTATGTATCAGTCTTCTCTAGCCTGGCACCCTCCAGTTATGTTGGGACTACGACTCCCAGAATTCCACAGCTGGTAGATCGCCTTGCATGATGGAACACACAGCATGCCAGCTGTGGAATTCTGGATGTTGCAGTCCCAACACCTGGTGGGCATCAGATTGGGCAAGGCTTCCTATATTTATGAATAGCTATGGAGATTCTCAGTCATCCAGGTCACGGTTATCCCAAAGGTGCTTTTTCAAAAGGCAACTGGGCTTTGTTTTCCTTGAAGACATTTTGCTTCTCATCCAAGAAGCTATTTATAGGATGTATTTATGATGATACAAAAGTTATGGGTGGCGCAAAGAGCCATGGAAAGATACATGCTCGGCATTACAAGACAAGATAGAAAGACCTGCACATGGATTAGAGAACAAACAAAAGTATATGACCATGGTGGCGAACCTATGGCACGCAGAGCCCTCTCTGTGGGCACGCGCACCGTCACCCCAGTCCTAGGCCTTCAGCTGGGTTTTATAAAACCTTTTCGCTTTAGGCCTCCGCCGCCGTGTGCAAAAAAAAAAAAGGTTCAATCAATCAATCAATTTCAACTTCTTGCAGGAAAAAAAAGATCTCGCAAAGTTGGAATTCATTGATTGAACTTTTTAGTTCCACACAGTCTGCCATCACCACCGCATCCATGCCCACCCAATGGGCCACACCCATCCAATGGGCCATGCCCACCCGGCACCCGACGATACATAAGTGGATTTTGAGTTGCAGTTTGGGCACTCGGTCTCTAAAAGGTTCGCCATCACTGGTATATGATATCATCAAGAGAGTGAAAGAATTGAAATGGAAATGGGATGGCCATATAGCAAGAACTGATGGCAGGTGGACCAAAGCTGTCATAGAATGGATCCCACTTGATAAAAGGCGTCTGTGAAAGAGACCTAAAACAAGATGGATCGACAACATCAGCAAGTAGGGCGGGCCCAATTGGCAAAAAAAGCTCAGGTTGGAAACACGCAGAAGAGGCCTTCGTCCTGCAGTGGATAGACCATGGTTAAAATTATGATTTCGCCACAGACTATTATACATGTTTTCAGGCTACCCCAACAAGTAACTCTAGTCCACTTGCCATAAAGCAGTAGGTCTCTACCAGCATTTCTCTTTTCACCCAAACTGGCAACCTAACACAGCATGTCATATTCAGCCATTCAGAAGAGAAAGAGAAAGCGGAGAAGAAAGTCAGAAATACATCGTGTTGTTCTTCCCATCAGTTTCTAAGCAGGAATGTTTTGCTTGAATGGTGACAAGCTGTTGTTTGCCACAGAATCCTTAGACATGCAGGGCTCCTTTTTTGCTAGTCTCAATGCGCCAAATGCACACACAGGTGTACAGACACATCCCAAACACCAGGAGTACGGCCTTTCCATCCTTTGGCTCTGTTGTCCCTGGTGTTCCCCAGAACTAGTGTTCGGGCCCTCATAAGTGACTTTCAAGGATCTTTCAATACAGATAGTCCTTGACTTACAACAGTTCGTTTCGAAGTTACAACAGCAGTGAAAAAAGTGACTTATAACCATTTTTTACCTTTACAACCATTGCAGCATCCCCAAGGTCGTGTGATTTACATTCGGATGCTTGGCAAGCGGTTTATATTTATGACGGTTGCAGCGTCCCGGGATCATGTGATCCCCTTTTGCAAACTTCTGACATGCAAAGTCAACAGGGAAGCCAGATTCACTTCACAACCGTGTTACTAACTTAACAACTGCAGTGGTTCACTTAACAAATGTGGAAAGAAAAGTCGTTAAAATGGGGCAAAACTCAACTTAACAAATGTCTGACTTAGCCACATAAATTTTGGGCTCAATTGTGGTCGTATGTTGAGGACTCCCTGTACCTTTCTGGCAATGTGATAGCAGAGGCTTTCTGAAATCTTCACCTGAAAAAATAATTCTGGGATGATCCGAAGCAGAGACTTTGCGAATGGCCCATTTAATTGCACTGGGACAAAAAAAGGCCCTCTTTCCAACTTTGGGATCCCTCTGCCCCATGGGAGTCTCTGCTGCTCCCTCCTTACCCACCTCCTCTCCAGTGCCCCCCTCCCCAGCTTCCGAGTAACCCAATCCTCCAAGCCCATCAGCTAGGAATGGCTTTCTTCCCGCCACCCCCTCTGCGCTCAGATCTGCCTCCAGCTGCACCTGGCAAATGTTGAGCCTGCTCTGATCCGGCTCCTGTTTGAAGCAGGGTGCCTGAGATTCCAGGCGTGCTGCCTTTTGTTCCTCTCATCCTATAGTCTACCAGGCGCAGCTATTTCTGTCTCCTGCTCTTGGCATCCAGCTACCAAAGGGAATGGCAACACATGTGTTAAGAGGAGTGAATGGATGCTTGGGGATAGGTCAGGGGTGACCGGAGGAGGGGGGGAAAGCACAACAGGCGAGGGGGTGGGTGGGAGATACTGCACAGTTGAGTCCCCCTTGGAGCAGTTCTCCAAAGAGCCACCGTGGGGAGCCAGAGGGCATTCCTAGACCTCTGTCACCATAGTGTTGTTGTATGACAGTGTGCCATTTAGCCAACGGTACCGTGACTGGCGTGTCCTCAGAAAAGTGGTGGATGGGAGTGAAACAAACCTTCAGTCTAATCTTCTTTCATTTCATTTCATGAACATTTACAAGCAGTTCATAATTTCAGTGGTAATTAAGGACGCTAACAGGGTAGTTCAGTTCAGCCCTTTCCTGATGTTAGAAAGATGAGCTGATAAGTTTCACATCGCCTATTAAAGTACAGGGAGTCCTCGACCTACGACCACAATTGAGCCCAACATTCCTGTAGTTAAGTGAAAACTTGTTAAGTGAGTTTTGCCCCTTTTTACGACATTTCTTGCCACAGTTATTAAGTGAACCGCTGTAGTGGATAAGTTAGTAACCCGGTTGTTAAGTGAATCTGGTTTCCCCATTGGCTTTGCTTGTCAGAAGGTTGCAAAAGGTGATCACATGACCCCGGGGCGCTGCAACGGTCATAAGTATGAACCAGTCGCCAAGCATCTGAATTTTGATCACATGATCATGAGGATGCTGCAAAGGTTGTAATTGTGAAAAATGGTCATAACTCACTTTTTCCAGTGCCGTTATAACTTTGAAAGTCACTAAATGAACTGTTGTACGTCAAGGACTACCTGTAACTTGTCAGATCTCTGCAATGGAGCTCGATCCAAGAAGCAGCTGCTGCTTTTCTGTCTTTTTGCTATGAAGACCTCTGAGTTCAACTTCTAATGCAGCAAATGTTGTCCCGGGACACCCAACTTAAGTTTACTGTATTTACTGGCATACATTTTACTGGTTTAATGTGTTTTATTTCAATCTGTAAGCCACTCTTGTTGCTTTTGATTAGAATTTTTTTGGATTGGTGACTGTAATAAACGATGAATAGCTTTGAGGTCCTTGGAGCTTTGGATGTGGCCACCAGGCTCCAGATTCTGCACATCTGCTGTGTAAAAATGTTGCTTCACACCACAGGCCTGTAACTCCTCTGCCTTGGCCTCACATTCTTGCATATCCCTCTGGGCCCTATCACCATGTATGGATGGGCTTCAAAGCAACATACTTTGCCTTGTCTTTTCAGTGCAGTCACATCCATATAGGTACAAGCACAAGTACCTCTGCAGAGCAGAGGTGTGTGTGTGGGAACAGTTAGTCCACAGAGTGAGGAATGTATGTACATTACAAAACCCTCCAGATGGAGTAACATAACTAGATGTTCATCAAACATCCGCATGTGTCACTCACAGAGAGGTGGGAGATAGCAAACGTTGTCAAGCATGCCCGTCTCTCTGCCAGTGTATCAGTGGCACGGAGCAGGAGTTATTGGTGAGCCCCAATGGAGACATCTGCTTGTTTGGTGTTTCTTGCAGTTGGGCAAATTTGTGAGCGCCCCATCAGTAAACAGAGAATTATGCATGTAAGTAAGTGTTAGGAATGGGCATACTGATTGATAAAGTGATAAGAGTTGTCCTTTTTCAAGCTTTGTTTGATCCCACCAAGATCGATCTCATCCAACAGCTTACAAATGATCAGCCCCAGAGTCTCAATTGATGCTTACAGGCCACCTCACTATTGCCCATTAGCGGTACATTAGTAACTAGTATCCACTGGTACACTGTTCCTGAATGTGGCAGTTCCATTTTAACTTTTGCTGGCCTTTATTATTACTAATGCTAACATTCAGCAATTAACTGTGGGCTTTGTGCTATATTTAGCACATAAACAGGCTTCAGAGAGTTTTAAAGGAGACATAAAAGTCAAGATTTGGCACTATATTAATGTGATGAATAATGAATGAATGAATGAATAAAATAATCAATAAAAGTATAATGACTAACACGTGTGAGAGCAGCGATAGTAATTTATTGAAAATGGACAGTAGTTGTGTGTATGTGAGAGAGAGAAACTTAATATGTTTGTGTGCGATATAATATATGTATTTGTAAAAGAACAGAAGCTTTTGTGCTGGAGGCAATTCAGGCAGCTGTTGAAGTTTGTAGAGGAGGGAGGACCGGTTTGGAAAAAGCAACTGAATGTGTGTGTGTGTGTGTGTGTGTGTGTGTAAGAGAGAGAGTGAGAGAGAGAGAATATACTGTATATTGTAAAACTTGAGTGTGGCATCAACATCTTTCTCTTTAATACTTCCACTTTGTTCACAGCAGTATATGCTTTTTTAAAGAAAATGTAAACCAGGATGGGTAGAGATAAATAAGGAAAGTTTGGGGACACAACACTAACAATTTTGCCTGAAGCAAAGGTTTGTCAACATTTTGTGTGTACGTTTTGAATGCAACTTCCTATCCATAAGTGGGTTGAATTCTGCGTAATATGTGGGTGTGCCAATGCTATTAAAGAACACACCAGGGCGGTCTGTATATGCAGCCTCTTACTATGGCTTGTGAGTCACTATAAATGGAGACATGTTGATGTGGTATTTGACATGTGGCAATTGTGAATATAGTCCTATGAGCCATGCTACCCTTTCTTGATCTAAATGTTTTTTAAAAATCAAAAACAGGTCTCAGTCTGAATCAGCCCCATCTGTAGCCCTCAGTTTGCTTAATGGCACTAGAATGGATTTCTATCCATTCATAAAAATGTTGTTTTTTAAGACAAAATGCCAGACACACCTATAGGTTTCCTTGGACAAACACTCCTTTGGCCTCAGGAAAGAATCAGAGCTGCTATCGATCTAACTTTTCTTCCTTCCCAGTCCCTCAGAAAAGGGAAATTGTAAACTAAGCCTCTTATAAGTCCCATCACGTGTAATAAGTAGGACAGATATTATTCTCTGTGGAGTTGGTCTTTGCTGTGCAATTTCAGCCTGGCATTGGAGCTGAGAAGCTGAATCCAGACAGAAATGCAGACAATGGTGTTTCCATTGCTGTTCCACACATGGCTCATGAATTCTCGTTTGCAATGAACACCACACATGTCCAGTTCTTGGCATTCTGTTGAACACACTCTCAAGCGTGACCAAGAACGAAACCAAAGGAAGTGAGACTGATTGCTTCCAAGTAAGGAAAACAAGGCATTTTGTAAAAAGTTGGGCCAGACTTGGAGATAATCTTCTAGAGAGGGAGAAATCTGTGGCTTGATTTTTGACAAACAAGGAATCCCTAGGGCAGCGTTTCCCAAACTTGGCATTGGGAATTGAAGTCCACCCATCTTAAAGCTGCCAAGGTTGGGAAACACTGCCCTAGGACAAGACCACACGATGGATCTCTAAGAAACACCACAAAATTAACAACCTCAATCCATGTACTGATTACCCTGATGAGATGTATTTGTGCCTTCGAGTTAGTCAACCCCTGGCGACTGCCTGGACAAGTCCCTGCAATTTCATTGGCAGCATTTTCGGAAGTAGTTTGTCTTTATCTTCTTCTTAGTGCTGAGAAAGACTAGCCCAAGGTCACCAAGTTGGCTTCAGGCTTAAGTTGAGACTAGAAGTCACAGTCTCCTGGTTTCTATTTTGGGACCTTTAACCACTACACATAAGCCAAGTCGTTCTCTTGCCCTGATGACAGGATTGTATGGAGAAAGATAGGGAAACATCAATGAGACTTTCATAAATCCATTCCCCTTATAGCGGCATTCCTGATTCCACCATTCCCTGGACTTACTTATCTACTGTCTTCCTATCATCTCCAAGAAAACCAAATGAACTGTGCTCCTCCTTCTTTGGGAGAGCAATGTCATTTGGACCTACCAGCAAAGCAAAGGGGCAGCGAGGACAGAGGGAAGGTGAGAGGACTAACTGTCAGGCTATGAATCAGCCAATGGCTAAGCTAGACAAACCCCTGCTCCTCTGGATTATAACAGGATTTGTTCTTGCATAGTCAGACTGGGTTTCTGCATTGTGTTCCCCTCTGTGCTATATAAGGGTCCTGTTTTCCTCATGGCCACTTAAAACAGCCTTGCCAAATGCAGTGTTTACAATTTGGTTGGGCTGTAATCCCATCATCCGTAACCAACACTAGCAGAGATGTCCTGGCTGCAAATAACACATCTGGAAGCTCAAGGCTGGAGAAAGGGGCTGTAGGATGTAGGAAGTTATAATGGGATGCCAGCCCTATCAGAATGGGCAACAGGAAGGAAAGAGAAAGGTTTTGCCTCCTGGTCAATCCCTCTGCCTGTGCAAGGCTCAGGGTGACACTAAGGCCATTGTGGCTTAAAGGTAGCCATATAAATCTTTGGGGCAATGAAGATTTGGCTTTTCTGGGATAAGTAGTAAATATTAAAGAACAAAGCCTCATTTAGAATAGAATCCTCATTTAGTGACTACTTCATTTAGTGACCATTCATTCAACAGTGATGAAAAAATAACTTTATGACCAATCCTCACATTTATGACCTTTGCACATCTGTAGCGCAAAGGAAAGCTGAAGTAAAACTGTTGCAGTTTCACTTAGTAACTGCTTCAGTTAATGACTGAATTGCTGGCCCCTATTGTGATCACTAAACGAGCACCACCCGTAATTGCAGTGGATTCCCAATAAAAAGAGTAGTGTTTATCTACCACCTACTAAACCTTAAATGCAGAAGACTCACAAAATGTAATTATAGTTTTACAACATGTTGTCCTGAAGCAAGTAAACAATATTGTGGCTTAATGTGATGGATTGTCTCAAAAATGAGAGCTGGATTCCCACACCAAGGCTACTGATTTGGCCTGCAAAAATCAGATCTTACACTCTCTGTATCTCTCTGGCACCATCTGGTGGTAATCCAGATTTTTGCCGTCTAGTTCTGATAGCCTCAAACAACATTAACTGAACCATTAACTATGTACCAAAGCCTCTTTTAGCTTGCCAAAAGCAGAAACTCAGTTAGTCTGCTATAAAACTAACCTCCTTGTCAATTAAAAATAGAGAGGTCCCGTGTCTTTCAAAAGACAAAGAGAGGGCATTAAGCATAGGGGCATCATCCAGCATTGTATGTACGTGCGCCTGTGTCCCTTTCCACAGCCTGGGAACCTCCCAGTTGCTCCCTCCACTCCATCACACGCTACGTACTCTCACAAGTTTCCAAATTGTCAGTTAAAAACATTATTTTCCAACCACAAACAACTGTTTGACATTACTGCCGAGTGAGGGAAGGCAATCTAGGGGCTGGGCCGCAGGGAGGGCATGTAGCCATGTGGGAGAAGCAGGAGAACCCAGGAGCTGTGGGCTCCACCTTGGCTTGTAGCAGGCCAGAAGCCACCAGCTGGCCTTGTGACAGGGAGGCAGTGTTGAGGGAGAGCTGCACTTGGCTTTGTCCCATGTTTCAGAGGGAGAATTGGGCTTTCCTCACAATGCAGATCCTTTTATTTTAGATAGACTTTCAGCACCCTTGACATACTTACAACAGTGCCCCCTCCTGCCCCAGGACCCCAAAACTGATTTAAAAGCATCTATTTGTAAACAGCCCTTGAAAAACAGACTAAGACTGGCAGAGGAAAGAAAATGCACTTTTTTCTTATCTAGTGTGCAACTCTTACTGGTAAAAAGTGCAATGGGCTTTACATATGCCCATTCTTTCCCAATCAGGCACTTTGTGGTGGACTACAACTCCCATCACCAGCAGTCTTCCTAGTCCCTCTCAATGTTAGATTATAAGTCCCAAGAGGAATGGGGTGATAAGAACTGTCACTCCCAGGCTAAGAAAGGCTGATTTACAATGCATGGTTAAAATTAGTTGTTTCAATGCAATCAGCAACTCTAAATTCCTGTTAACTAACCTGGCACTTAATTAATCAAGCTTGCTAAGGAGTAGTAAACAAATTAATTTTCCCTATCCTTTTAGTGTGTGGCTTATGCAAAATAACCAGGAATTTTAGATCCACTAAGAAAAGATGTATGCCTGCGTATATTATATGACTGGATTCATGTAACTCAACTGGCAGTCAAATATTGATTTGACCTTGCTAGAAAAGCATTGTGGTTGTGGGTTGAGATGATCCAAGGGGCCCTTTCAGGAATGGTAGACTAGTGATATCCCTTGGCAAACCAACAACAAACCAGCAATTGCTCATTGTTGTAAATCACCAAGGAACAGATACTTGTATTGATATCCGAGATTCTGGAAACGAAAGGATTACACAAGTCACTTAATCCAATCCTAAATGAGATAATACAAAGTGGGATTTGACTACAATAAATAAATAAATCTCTTTGCTCAATCTTTTCCCATTTCAGATCAATCAGATCTGGGCTACAAAAATCTGGACAATAACAGAAAAAAACAAGTTTTCTAAATATGACTAACACTTATTAATTGTACATATTTTTGCGGTCGGATCTGGTCAGCTTACCCATATAAACGAGATTTCAGAGTGAATGCAGAAGGAGTAGAAAGTTTATTATTCAAATTGCAACAGGAGTAAATATTCCCCTTCCCTCCCCCCCTTTTTTAAAAAAACTCCATTAATTAGTATTTTTGTTAAGTAAGAAATAAAGTTTTGACGAATCTAGCGGTAGCTTCACAAATGTTAATTAACAGTCTCCTAATATTTAGAATTCCAGATTTACTTATGGAGGTGGGTAAGACAAGATGGATTTTCAGAAAGTTAGGTTTATATGTCCTGTATGGTAGTTACAGATGAGCTTTTAATATTATGAAATCAACAGTGACAATTTCACTTCCCTTCTTGCTGCAAGGACATCACATATAAAAATTATCTACCAGTTTATTATTCTACCAGATTTATGTGGGGAGGGTAGATTATCGCAACGCTTCTTGAAATGGGCTTAATAAAGTGCACCTAGATGAATGTAAGATTAATCCCAATATCCTGCAATGATCGCCTTCCAATTTCTAACAATCTGGACAGGGATTTTACCCATGCTAACTTTGGCATTTTAATACAGCGTAGATTCCTTTAGAAATGGTTTGTTTGTTTCTCTCTTTCAATTACTACCATCATGCACAGCCCCGTCTGCTGCTGTTCTCCGCTTGCAGCTGCTTGGAGAAGCAGAACTCTTCCCCACATAAATCAGTTGCGGCCTCTTGACAGCCAGACCTGCGTCTGGGAGTCTAAGAATAGAGGTCAAATTGTAAAATATTGGGGTACATGACTAAGGGCGCAAGAGGGGACAGTCTGAGCCAGAGGTGTGGGGGGGGAGGTTGCATGCTACTTGCCCTTGGGGGTCCATGCACACAAGTGGGTGGGCTGACAAGTGTGGGGGAACACTGTCAGGACAAAGGCACCCCCTCCTTTCCTTGCTATTCCTCTCCTCCTGGCAAAGGAACCGGTTAGTCTGCCTCAGCCTGCTGGAATTGGCAGGAGAGAGACAGCTGCTTAATGAGAAAGTGTGAACGATGGCCTGGGGGAAAGGGGGGGGGCAAAGGCAGGGGACACTTGAGTTTGGTGAGAGGGGGCTAAAAGAGAGGTTCTTGGGGTCAGGAGAGAAACTTGCCATCTTAATGCAGGCAGATCTCATCCCCAGATCTTTAGGGATAACACATGCAATATCTATATCTTGCTTCACCATGTTGCGGCCAGAATAAATACTTTCGAATTTCACAGAAGCCTTCAGCAGAACAGAATCGGTCAGGATGAGGAAACGGAGGTGGTGAAAACATAAAGGAACCTGAATTGCAGAGAGCTAGAAAAATATTCCCTTAAGCTTCCAGTTGGTTAAATGTATTAATTATATAATCTGCAATCAGTTAATGAATTAACGGTGTAATCTTTTGTATAGTTACTTGTGCATAAGTAAAGTCAAAGGGAGTTTCTTTGGATATGTGAGATTTGCTGAGAATCGGAATGCAGGGAGTGCTCATTTAGTGACTACAAGTGGGAGTCGTCACTTGTTCATTAAGCAAAGCAGTCATTAAGGGGAACCGCAACTGTACTTATGATCTTACCTCAGCTTTCCATTGCTTTACAGACCTGCGGAGGTCATAAGGGACTGGTAATAAACTTACTTTTTCTGTCCTAACTGTGAACTTTACTAAACAAAACAATTGCTAAACAAGGATTATTTGTAGCTTTACAACAGAAATTAAGACCATCTTTCCTTTTTTGGGATTTAAGATAGTGGGGATTAAACAAATTAGAAAAGTAATCTTTTCTCTATATGTGACAAGAAATGCCTGTTGTAAGATGTAGGCTGCCAGACATTGGGTTTTTTTTTAAGTATGTGTACTAAAAATAAAGGTTTATTAATCTAGCTAGCTTTTCATAATTCAACAGTGTTTGAAAAAAGTGGATTAGGTTAATTAATACAACTGCTTGATTGCTTAAGTTATCAGCCTTAAATAGTACCATAAAACTAGAGTGCAAACAGATAGCTCATAAAGGGGCAGTTTATAAAATGCTTAGCATGAAATAAAGTTTATTTTCCTTGTTTGGTGCCTCCCGTCTTTCAGATTTTGACAGCCTTCTTCAGGCGGTTTTCCTCTAGATGTGTTGGGACCATAACACTTAACACATCTGGAAAGCCTCAGGCTGGGAAAGACTGATGTACTTTGATAAATGATACGGCACAACAAATTACAACAGTTTAACAAAGGGGGGAGAAGGTGCACTTGCTCAAAATTAATGAAAAGGAGCATCAAATGGCTATGCTTTTTTTTTTTACAGATAATCCTCAACTCGCAACCAAAATTGAGACCACTTCCCAATTTCACTTCACTCATAAGTTTCATCCCTCATTAAGTTGAGGCATACTGTGATCAACCCCAATTTAGAATCATTTTTATGGCAATCATTAAGAGAATCACATGGCTGTAAGTCCAAATCATAGAGTTGTTAAGCAAATCAGTTTGGTCTAGTGGTTAAGGCATTAGGCTAGAAAGCAGGAGACCCTGAGTTCAAGTCTCCTTAGCTATGAAAGTCAGTTGGGGACTTTGGGCTAGTTACTCTCGGCCCAACCCACCTCATAGGGTTGTTGTGGGGGGGGAAATAGGAGAAAGGTGTGTTGTGGATATGTTCACCACCTTGAGTTATTTCTAAAAATAATAAAGGCAGGATACAAATAAATATAAATAAATAAAAATCACCCCATCATAAGAGCAAATCCATTCTCCCATATTGCAGGAAATTGCAAATCGTGGCCCTGTGGTTACCGCACCCTGCAGTTGTAGTTGTGAGCTGGTTGCCAAGTGCCCAAAATGTGGTCAGGTGACTATGGGGTGTGTGTGGAAGCACAACATTTTACAATGACTAGAAGTGACTGCAAAGCATTCTTTTCAAAGCTGCCATTAAACAAGTTGAAGGCTACCTATTAAGGACATTTCTGATACGTCATCAACAATAAGATCTATTTGCAAGTTGTGAGCATGGGCAGCATACAAATCAGAGAGTGAGAGTGAGTGAGAGACAGACATGTAGAGTAGCCCCACGGTGAGTAGGCAACAAATAAATTTAACAAATAAATAAATAAATATTGTTAGGACGACAGCAGAGATTTGAAACTGAGGTAGGGATGCTGGCAATTAGCTCTTAGAAATTACTGTTCCCGTGAGCCTCTTGCAACTATAGATTGGATGTATGCTTTTTTATAGGACAAATAGTATTTATCTAGTAAAAGCACTGATCCTCCAATTATCTTTTCATTCAGTAGTTGCTTTAAATAAGAGGTTAATAAACGTGCACGAAGTGCTCAGTTTTAATTCTGAGGCTAAATTTTAAATTCGTGACTCGTATTTGTGCCATCCACTGGAGTTGAGCAGCCACATCTCACAGGTGTAAAACTCCCAAGCGAGCCAATAGTTCTGTGTTAGACTAAAAGTCAGGAGATTCTGGGTTCCAATCTGCCGTGAGCCTTGGAAGCTCACTGGGTGACTTTAAGTCAGTTACTCTCTCCTAATCCAGTCTACCCATTGTTGCTTTGGGGAAAATTAGAAGGAGTGTTGTGTGTGTGCTGCTGATTGAAAAGGTGGGATCTAAATCAAATAGGTAAATGTTGAGGAAGTTCATTGGTAAATTTTACATTTTTAATTCTCTCCTATCAGCATCCATGTTGCACAGATCTTTTATTTTGGCAGATTGATTAGCTTATAACTAATATATTAGATTTAACTCAAGATACCAAATGCAGTCTGAGTTGTTGGGGTTTTCCCCCCAATCAGATATAAATTGCCCCTGAATTAGCAGTTTCCTCCCAAGGTCACTGTAGAGACAGTTGCATCTTTAATCATCTCAGATTTTGAGATGCCTTTGCTTGGCTCCAACCTGGAGAGCAGATAAGCACCAACAGCTTCCTTAATACACTCCCTGTTACCTCAGCATTTCTTTGCCCCATGTGTTGACTTTTCCAGAATTTCTACAAACAGCATTTTTCAGCAAATACCTGGTATGCCAAAAGCCACCCTAGATTAAATCTTGAACAAGCTGTCAGGATGCCAGTATGACCAGTGCCAGTATGGCTGAAAAGCAAGGCAGGCCTTTTACAGGCATTCTAGCCTTGTGAGGTAAGAACCAGTTTTGAATGATGGGGAGAAAAACTATTATCTTTGATGGGATAGAAGTCCTTTTCCTGTCTAGGCTCAGTTTGCCATCTAGTGGTTCCTTTCAGGAACTTCACTCACAGGAGCATCCTAAAGCAAAGCCAACTCTTGGTTTGCCAGAAATGCAACTTGTTTTGACTAGCTTGACTCCCTTCAGTCTCTAAGGAATTCTGTTAAAGTGTATGAGAAGGTTAGAGAGCTCTAATAGGAGAGTCATTCATTTTCCCCACATATTCCCAGTTTTCTTTTGAGAGACACTTAACAATTAAGCCAGCTGAACTTATGGCTCAGCTCCAACTTTAGAGAGAACGGAGCATCGATTTTTATAAGCCATACCAAAAAATAAGATTCAGTATGGACACTGAAAAGTTACCAGGTTCATTTGCATCCCACGTTCAGCTTCTGGCATAGAACCAAAAAGTGTGAGAGAAGAAATATCACAGATGTGACTTCATGTCTGCCGTCTTTCGCTAACAATGACTCTCTACACAGAATAACAGGAATTCTTCTTCCATAGCACTAGTTGTTTTTGGTGTTTTTGTTCTACCAAATATAAACGTGATGGAGGATGGAGGAAGAGAGGAAAGGCAAATGATGATGATGGCGGTGATACTTCCATGACTTCAATTCATTTAATACCTGGTCAAGCAGACTGTAATATTCATTTCAACGAACAGAATCATTGAGCAAGTGGTTGGACCAGAAGACCTCTAAGGTCCCTTTCAACTCTGTTATCCTTATCCTCTGATTTTCTTATAAGTAGTTCTCAACTTATGACTGCAACTGGGACTGAAATTTTGGTTGTAAGCTGTGACGGTTGAAAGTTGAGGCACCCATGTCTCTAGAGATTCTCAGTCATCCAGGTCATGGTTGTCCCAAAGGTGCTTTTTCAGGAGGCAACTGGACTTTCTTGTTTTTCTTTGAAGATGTTTCGCTTCTCATCCAAGAAGCTTCTTCAGCTCTGACCGCATGGTGGGGAATGGAAGGATTTATATTCTTGTTTGCAAGGAATATAAATCCTTCCATTCCCCACCATCCGGTCAGAGCTAAAGATGTTTCTTGGATGAGAAGCGAAATGTCTTCAAAGAAAAACAAAAAAGTCCCTTTTGCCTCCTGGAAAAGCACCTTTGAGGCACTCATGTGACCGAACCTGATTTTAAAATTGGCTTTACAGCAGGCCTTAATGGAATCATACCATCCTAAGTGCAAACCCATTTTCCCATGTAACTGTGGTGGCGCAACCCATCGTAAATAAGAGCTGGTTGTCAAGTGTCCAAAATGTGGTCATATGACCATAGGGTGGCTATGTGTGGCACGACATTTTACAACATCTGGAAAGGCTGTAAAGTACCCTTTCCAAGGCTGTCCACTGTAACTCTTAACCAACCAGCTGTAAGTCAAGGACTATCTGAATTCTTTATTACGACTTGCCACTGCTCCCTGTTCCACAACGGAAAGGAAACTGATCAGGTCATCCTTAACTATTAAAGAGTATTCACACCTCCCCTTGCCCTGTAAAGATGATACCTCTGTATTATGAAAAAAAAGAGGGGGGAACCAAGTAGGTATGTATTCAATGGTTTGGAAGCACTCTTTGTTATGAATGGCTCGGAGGCCCATCAAAATATTAAACTGTTGTTATGAGACCATTTGTAGGGAAATTTTTCTCTCCTCGGGTAATTGCACTCTGCAAAGTGCAATGAATCTTGCTTTCCCATCACATAACCAGTTTTGGGATTAAAAGACCTAGATTTCCAGCTCAGATATCACTTCTTGGAAAGCTGCCTTACCCACTTCCCTGGGCTCTTTTTCAAAAGTTTGGTCTATGCTAGAAATAGGAAACTGTAGGTTGTAGTTCTACCTTAGGCATTAAAACTCTCTCTCTCTCTCAGCCCAACCCACCTCACAGGGCCGTTGTGGGGAAAATAGGGAGAGGAAGGAGCATTAGGTATGTTTACCATCTTGAGTTACTTATAAAGTAATAAAGGCAGGATAAAAAAATCTAATAAATACATTTAAAAAAATAATGATGGTTCTAACATTTCTGACCCTTCATGCTCAAAGATATTGAGTTGCTAGTAAGATTACCAAATGACTATACTTTCTAGCCAACCAACAAAGCAAGAATCCAGAACTCTTGGGTTTTTTTCAGGATTTTTACCAGTAGTGCTATTTATTAAATTTATATCCCATTTTGCCTCGAAGAATTTAAATTGGCATCCATAGTCCTAGATCCTATTTTTCCTCAGTCCTGTGAGACAGAGAGCTAAGATGGGCCCCAAATAATTCAATGAGCTTCTGGGATCAAGAATGAGTCTGCCTTGTCTTAGCCCAGTTTCTCATCCATTAACCCACATTGTGCAGAGCATATGATTGTATGCCTATGTATGTATATGTAAGGCATTAACAAGGATAGTACCAGCTCAGCATGCTGCATCATTCAGAAGTTTGGGCAGTCTTCCAGGGCTTTTTCTGCAGTGATCCTGTTCTATTGAAAATTTTGTCAAAAAAGTTCACCAGGCATGGGCAAAGATTCCTTGTGATCTCTGATTAAGAAACAATTCAAGAGTTGTTGAGTTTCCTATCTGTAAATGCTATTTAAAAATATATTATTTTTTGGTTTTGGAAGTTTTTAAATTCATGCCAGTCACTATGAATCATGCAAATTGACTGGAGGGTAGGTAAGATACATTTTTATCTCATACTCTTTTCTTGGTAAACCCGTATCTGAGTGCAGGCAAAGTTTGGTGTTCCTAACTTCAGCAACATGTGCAGAGAGGCACCATGTTATATTGTGCTCCTTTTAAAAGGCATTGCCTCATGCTGTCTTAGATGGCAAGTGTTTAGGGATAGATCATTCCTAGGGTTTTTGACAAGGCTTAGCTCGTCTCTTCCTCCTTAGTGAGTCTTTTCTATTGATTTTTTTAAAAAGGAAAACTGGTAAATAGCAAATACTGGAGGTTAACTAAGGATAACATCACTTGGAACCCTAGTAAAAAATTAAGTTAACAAGACAAAGTAAGTACCAGATTAAAAATCCCACCTGACAGGACCCAAGTCTGTAAACAAACAACTGATCCATCTAACCCAGTTCTGCAGTTCCTGACTTGCAGTGATTCCCTGAAACTCGATCTTGGGCGAAGAACTTGGCTTGTCCAGGCTGATGCCACCATTTTCCAAATTCGTGTTCATCACTGCTTTCTATTGGGTCATGCCCAGAAGCTCGCCTTTCATCTTTCTACCTCTGAGCCTTCCCTAGAAATGGTCATTCCTTTCCCCGGAGGAAGAGAACTCTGCACATACTCAGAAGCCATGCACCAAAAAATAAAAAAACCCAACCCCAAGCATGCTGCTAATTTGATACCTTCCAGCCCCTCTGAGAAAGAGAAAAAGGGGCCCGGGGGGAGGCAAGGAAGAGCAGCGGCCCAGATGCGCGCCATTGGACCCCGGCGCATCCCAGCGGGCGGAGGGAAACGTCCAGCCAGGGGCCGAGCTCGGCGACTCCTCCATGGAGCAATCGTGGCAAGGCAACCCTGCCCAGCCTCCCCCTCCCCCTTTGGGCGAGGGGCTGTCCCAAGCCGGCTTCCCCTTCCTTTCGGCGCTGACTGACAGGGATCGCAGCCACTGCCTGCCCTGTGGAGGGGGGACTAACCCCAGCCTCTCCGGCGCAGCCCGGGAACCAACCTGGTGGCCACCTCCAGGGCAGGGCAAGGCGAGAAGGGCTTGCGAGGCGCAGCAGGCGAGGCGACGGGCTGGGCCAGGCCGAGCCGGCCGGGATATGATGGGCGCCGCGGAACTCAAGGCGGAGCCGCCGCCGCTGCCGCTGCTGCTATCGCTGCCTCTGCCGCCGCCGCCGCCGCCACAAGAGCCCTAAAAGAGCCGCGCTGGAGGCGCCCCGGCCCAGGTAGCGCATCCGGGCCCGGGGCGCGCCAAGGCGGGCGGGCGGGCGCAGGAAACAAAGGGGGAGCGGAGAAGAGTTGGAGCTGGGACTCCCGGGCTTGGGCGGGCGGCAGAGGCTGCTGGAGCCTGAGGGGAACCGTCGGGCTCGGGAGCTTCGCGCCGGGACCGGGGGTTCTCCAGACTGGCGCGGGTCCGTTAGGGCTGGCGGGGGGAACCCGGGCTCCAGGCGGTTCCGCCAGGGACGGGACTCGGAACTCGGGACCAGAACTTCTGCAGTTCTTCGGGGAGGGAGGAGGGCGGCGGCGAGGAGCCCGCGGTTCCCCCGGGAAACAGGGCTAGTCTTGCCGGGTCCGTTAGAAAAGAGGCGGAGAGGAAGGAAGGAGGCTGGATTGGCGCCAGGAGCAGAATACCTGGCTCCTGGAGGGAAGAGATGAATGGGCGCCTCTCGTGCGCCATGCAGAGGGGCTGCGGGTGGCTGTTCTCCGAAGGGAAGAGGGGCTTTCTTGGAAACGCGCCTCTTGTCCTGGAGCCCTGGTTTCTCCGGAGGAGAGAAAAGAGAAGAGGCTCAAACTCCTCTTCTGAATGTGCCTCCTTCGGTTTCGCCAGGCAGCTACACGCGAAAAGGGGGTAACAGGAAAGATGGATGGGGGTGAATAATAGCCCAGGATCCGCCTTGAGGAAGACAAAGTGGGATCTACTTGACAAAAGGCATCTCGGTCACTTTTTGTTTGTTTGTTTGTTTTAGTCTCATCCAGGGGCGGGATTCTGGATTTCTCCAGGACAGGAAGTGTTGGAAAAGGTAACTCAACCCCAGTGGTCTTTATGTGTGTTTAAAATATTAATTTTTAAAATTAATGTGATGGCCCTAGTGTGCTCAGTTCATACACAGAAGGGCTATCTCTGTAATAAAAGAGCTCCATGGCTACATTCTTAAGAGACCAGAAATCCCTAATAGGGGATTTCATTTCCCAGGATCCCCAGTCAGAATGGGAGTTGTAGTTGAAACATATCATCCAGGTTATGGAAGGTTACTATGCAAATCTTGCTTTGGTGGGGGGGGGGAGGATTCCTGTAGATCTGTTTAACTTTAGCAGCCCAAGAACAAAGGAGTTGCAGTTCCAGGTAGACCATCCACCCTTGATTTTAGGATAAAATTATATGTATGAGTCAGAAAAGAATAGTTTAGCCACAGAATTCTGTATGCCATTCTTGGCTCTCTGAATTTAGTACAACACTGGTATTTTCTCCTCTTAGTCCCGTAAAGGGAAATCTTGTGTTATATCTAATGAAATAGATTGGCAGATGATTCAGAACAGATCCAATCAAGTACTCTAAAGTTCATAATTATTGCCACTAGATGCAGGGAAGATTTTTAAGAACACTATATTTACTTTATGGGGATTGGGCCTAAAGATGGGATAAATCCAAGATGCTCCATGTTCAATTTGAGTTGCCCAGAGAAAAAGTCTGGCATTTAGTGTGGGATTAACTTGCCAAATCTTTATGTGTGGCCAATGTATATAAATCACAGGAACAATGAAAGCCATATGCTTAAATAAATCCTTTCAGCAATTGCTCTGCTGGCTTTGGATTCTAGGAATTGTTTAACACCTGGGGAGACATCAGATTGGGAACAGATAGCTTAAATCAGTATATTATTAGGTGCTGAAAAAAGGTAGCAAAGTTTTTTCATATTTTACTTGATCTAAATGAATACAAGCAAGGTATGAAATAAAGGTCTCCTTTCTAGAGTCTTCCTTACAGTATATTAGATAAGTCTATTCCTGTATGATGTGCTGAGTTTAAGTCACCCTGAAGCATGATTGGGGAACTAAGATCCTGATCGATGCAAAGGTAATCAAATTAACCACTCCTGCAGCAAACAATCTCACACCAGATATATAAGCCACTTATGCATTTCCTTGTTTTAAAAAAAATGGAATAAAAATGCTTAATGGCTTTGCAGTTGGAGGCACAGAGTGGGGAATGGCTGGATCTTCGCCCACCTCCTTCCTGAGCCCAATTAATTCCCTGCATGTTCACAGAGATTGAAAAGAAGCTGGAGAAGTAAAGATGCTGCTGTCAGAACAACTCTGCTTTGCAGTCATTCCATCAGCCTGTTTCTATGGCAGGTGGAAACAATGGTAGTTACTGGAGACTACAGATTCAGATGACATATCAGACTGTAACTGACGCACATTAACTGAAAAGGGCATGATTTTACATTTACTTAGCATCAAAAATGTACAGCCACCCATTTTGCAAAAAGCGGCTCTGCTTTATCTTAACCATCATTTTACCCTATTGGAACAGTTGAGTAGCCTGACTGCAATGGCTAAATTCACATGATATGCTTAGTGAAGTCAATTATATAGTGGATGCTTTTGTACATTATATCAACTTTAGCTAGTTATACTCTGGGCTTTGGAAGTACAGTTTGTTACGTAAACCCAATCCAACCCAACCAAGTTGACGGTTCAATGCATTGTATGAATCCCCAAAGGGTGTGCTATGCAAATATAGCCAGTGTGGCTTACTAAAATCTAGATTTACATGCTATTATCCATCTAGTCCAAAATTGTGAATTTTGATTTATTGTAACCCTGTAGGGAAGTGTTTCTTAACTTTGGCCATTTGGGGATTTGTGGACTACAAGTCCTAGAATTCCGAGTTTGCTAGCTGGGGAATTCTGGGAGTTGAAGTCCACACATCTTCAAGTGACCAAAGTTGAGAAACACTGCTGTAGGGCAGATCATGATGCTACAATCTTGCCGATAAAATAAATGGATAAATAAAATACCAGAAGCAATAATACAGAAAATGATTTATCAAATAATTTGTCTGCCTGCTCCAGTCCGTTCTGTTCCAGGAGTGAGCACGAGGGAGAGGGTTAGATTTGTTGGTAGCTATTTTGCATCCTGCAGATGGCTTAAGAATTTCAGGTTCCAAATTGTTTAACAGCAGTAAGAAAATGATTCCTCATTCCAAGTGTAAAATTCTGAGTTATATTTCATTTTGGTAAATCCTTCTCCAAGACCTTTGGAAATTATTTGTATGGTTTTGTATACTTTTAGTTCTTGGGGAGGGAGAAAGAGTTTCCACTTTAAAAGTCAAATCAAGTTCTTAAGTCTATAATCCTGATTGAATGAAAGGTAGGAAAAGCTCTTTGCTACCTAAAGAAGAATTTCCCCACATGCTGTCTTTCATAGGATTGCTAAGGATTGAAGCAGGAACCCTGGTGTACTATTACTGGATTGCAGCCCTTCTCCAAAGAAATGAATGTTGGAAGGCTGCTTTATATCAGGTCACATTATGCAGGGCCCAGCCTCACTGGATCCTTTTTAAAGGAAGATGCTCAGGATTATCTTTTTCCACAGGGAAGAAGCTACATCACTGCTGGTCTTGGTTAGAATAAAATGCTAAACTAACTTTATACAGGGCAATGCCTGAATTTTAGGAGATGCCTAACGATTTCATAAATGATCAAACCATAGTCTATTCTACAATTACATTGATCATAAGCAGACATTCCATGACTAGTTTCATTCTGATTAGAAATTATCAGATGTATTAATAAGATTTATTGATAAGATGTATTGATAAGATTTATAACCCATTTTTCACTGATGAATTTAAGGTAGCATCCATCTATTTTTCCTATGAGTTAGAGAGGGCTAAAAGCTCTAAATCAGTGTTTCCCAACCTTAGTAACTTGAAGATGTATGGACTTCAACTCCCAGAATTCCCCAGCCACAATGGGGTTGGCTGGTATGGCTGGCCAGGGAATTCTTGTAGTTGATGTCCACATATTGTTAAGCTGCCAAAATTGAGAAATGCTGCCCTAAATCATTCAGTAAGACTTACTCCCAAATCAGTGGATGTTAAATTGTAGTTCCAGTAATAATTAGCGTAAGTAATTCTCTTCTCTTCTGAGATTCACTGCAGGATGTGATAGAAGGGATACCAGATGCAGAACTAAGCTGGGAGCCTCTACCTTTAAAGCTGAAGAAATTTAAACAGTTGTAGCCTGTCACATAAGTGAGATGACATTAAGCAGAGATTAGACATATTCCTGAAGGAGGAAATTATTTTTATTCCCTGTTTCTGATACTTAGCTATGAATGCTGATGTAGGAAATCTTATGTAGGAAAAAGAGCACCAATGATTGAAAAATGGTAGCACGAGCAGACTTAGGAAGACTCCACATAATATGTAGAAGGAACAGATGAAGTTATTAGGATGATTTGGAAGAACTTGGATGCAGGTATAGTAGTCCTCAATTTATGACTGGCCGCGTAGTGATTATTTGAAATTACATGGGAACCCCCCCCCCCAAAAGCTACTTACAACCCAGTTCCAAAGATGCGACGGACAGCCACATTCCCCTGTCATATGACTGCATTTTGATCACTCAGCAACTGGCCGACATTTATGACCATTTGCAGAGTACTTCAGTCATATAACCATGATTTACCATGTTTTTGCAGGAAACTGGCAGTTTACTTCCTTTCCAGCAGAAAACAGCCCACCATAAACAATGGGTTTTATGACCGCCGCAAAAAAGATTGTAAAATCAGGTTGGTCACTGATGATGACCCATTTTACAACTGTAATGGCCAGGAACAATTATGGTCATAAGTCAAGGACTACCTGTAGTTAAAACTGCTTCTTGACAATGCATTTATTGCAAAACAGCCCTCTCTCATTCTTAGAATTTTATGGGGTATTCAGATGCCACCTTTTAGTTCTAATTATATTCGCTTATTTTTTCTTTCTGTATTTTCTTTTTTTTTCCCACAGAAAAGCCCACAAAGGTGTGGGGGAAAATGGGAGGGCCACACAAAGCATGTAGTCCAGGGAATCAAAGTATTCCCAAAGGGGGAAGGAATGGATCAGAGGGCTGGCATCCTGAATAATAGCTCTCTATCCTATTGTGTCTTCTCAAAGGTCCCACTTAATAGTTGTGATATCTATATTGAAATACAATCTTCCAAAGCAGTAAATCATTTATATGCTCCTGAAAACAGAAGGGGAAATGCATTTCTTCCTTCTCTGCTGATGATTTCCTGATATCTAATTGGATATTATTGTAAGCTAAATTCCAGAAATGATGGACTTTTTGAAGACAGAACGAACATTCTTAAATTCCTGTCTGTGCAGCAGATATATTCTAATTCAGGGTTCCCTATTTGATGCCTTATAGCAGTGGTGGCGAACCTATGGCACGGGTGCCAAAGGTGGCACTCAGAGCCCTCTCTGTGGGCACGCGCCCCATGCCCTGGAGATGGCAACCATCCCTCTTCAACCAGCCGCCTGCTAACTCGCCGAGGTCCCACATGGCTGGATGCATCCCGGCACAGCTGGTTTTCCCCTGTCCCGTCCCTCCTGGCCTCGCATGCTCTCCTTTTCCCGGCACAACCCACTGCATTGCCACCTCAGCTGTCGGTGGGCCATCCAGCTCAGAGGCGGCTTCCTTGAACTGCTGGCGGCGGGCTGCGGAGCCCCAGAGTGCACCAGTTGAGGGACCAGCAGGCTGTGGCTGCTGACGGACACCGTCGGCCCCCATGAGCTCGCTGGCCTCTGTGTACGGGCCGATGGTGTCAGGCAGCAGCCGCCTCGGCCCTTGCCTTGCCCCATGGCAATGGCACCCCCACTCTGCCTCGCCTCACCCCGCAGGACGAGCCTCCTGCCTACCGCCCCACCTGCCAGAGACCCCCTGGATCTTCCCCAACCCTGCCCACCCCCCACAGGCATCCCTCCGCACGAGCAACATTGAGGTGACCACGTCTACCTTGCCCACACCCACCCAATCGGCCATGACCACCACAGCCACACCCACCCAGTGGGCCATGCCCACCTGGCACCCGGCGATAAATAAGTGGGCTTTGGGTTGCAGTTTGGGCACTCGGTCTCTAAAAGGTTCACCATCACTGCCTTATAGACTATAATTCCCATGGTCCCCATGCATCATGGCCCATTTGAGTTGTAAACCAGGACATCTGGAGGTTACCATTTTGTAGAAAACTAGACCATTTTGTATTACTATCCAGGCCTTTGACTGAGGCTGCCAGGGAAAATAACCATATGTGATCATTTGACCCTCAGATAGCATATTATTAGCACCAAACTGCCACTGCCTAGGTGTGAAACCAGTCTTAGTAGTAGGCAAACAATGGTTACGATTTAAGAATGGACCTGCTTCTTCTGAGCATAATTCTTAATGGTGTTTTTCCTTTCTGTATCAGGGAGGTGCCCTTTTACTTAATCATCACATCACCGGCAATAGGATACCTTTAAAGATTGTCCATCCTTTCCGGTTGGGTGTCTTATACCTATCTGGCTCCCTGGGACTGCACATTGCATTGAAGCTCTCTTCCACTTGGCCCAGTCTCCTCTCGCTGGGTAGTTCTACTTTTGTCTGCAGGAAGCTTGGAGGACTAGAACTTCCTTTCTTGCGGGAGTAAAAGATGGCTGCCACACAGGAAGTACCTCCTCCAGCATTGGGCCTCCACTTTTTGTACCCATTAGAAGAAACAATGGCACCCAGGGTGAAAATAGAAGAGCCTGGACCCCCATGTCCTGAAGCTGGTTGGGAATGGGATGCTCCGGGGAAGACTCCTCTTGTTGTCCAGGCAGGCACCATTAGTGATCTGTTGAGGTGGGCAACTCCTCCCCAAGTGAGGAGCGACCCGATTCCACAGCTTTGGGAGGTTCAGTGCCAGGAGATGGTGCAAAGCCTGAGGACACCTGCTGATGTCATGCCAGCCCCTGTGCCTGTCCCACCCCCAGCCCCTGGCTGGAGCAACCTTCAACTACCTGAGCTTGCACCCGTGGATGACATTGAAGCCTACCTGTCATCCTTTGAGCGTGCGGCCGAATCATGCCAGTGGCCGAGAGGAGAGTGGATGAGCCGCCTTATGCCAGCTCTCGGAAAAGCCCAGCCACCCCATAATGGCTTGGATGCCAGAGGTGGCAGGAACGAGCATAGAAAGTCCAAATCTTCTGGCCTGCGAGGGGAGGCAGGCGCCAATGTGGAAATGCAGCGGCAGCGTTTCCGGCAGTTCCGTTACCAGGACTCCGAAGGCCCCCGGGAGGCTTGTCGGAGGCTCCGGGAGCTTTGCCGGCGTTGGCTGAAGCCTGAGAGCCGCACAAAGGAGCAGATCCTGGAACTGCTGATCCTGGAGCAGTTCCTGACCATCTTGCCCCAAGAGATCCAGAGCTGGGTGTGGGAACGAGGCCCCGAGACGTGCGCCCAAGCGGTAGCCTTGGTGGAAGGATACCAGATGGGACGGCGAGAGGCAGGGATGTGGGAGCAGCAGGTAAGGGAATTTTTAATCCTCTTGATTCCAGGAGATACATTGTGATGAAAACTTAACATCCTTAGCACGCCAACATGTTTTCTCATTCCGCCTCCCCCCCTCTTCACCCACCCACAAGGCAAAGGAGAATTGTATCAGTGTTTTAATGATTGCATCAGTGTTTCATGGATATAAAAATAGCCAAGGCTTTGCCCAAATGCAACTTGCAATCTAAATGATGCAAAATTGGCAGGAAAAAACTCAAGTCATGAATAGAGGAAGGATGATACATGGGTAAAAGTTCTTTTGAGTTGGCACAGGATTTCAACAGAATTATCTTTTTTTAATGTGTTGATTTGTTTATGGATTATTTTTTAATTAGGCTTTAAACCTTTTCCTGTTTTATATACAAAGAGGGCGGAAAAGACTGGGTCATGTGACAGGTTTTCTCATTAGCAAATGAACCTGCATTTAGCCAACCACGTTTCTTCCTGATTTATTCAGGAAATGGAAATGGCTGGTCATCAATTGTTAAGGGCCTCTTCGTATGCAAGCATGCAGGGGGATTCTGGTGAAACAAGCCAAAAGCAGCATCTCCAAATGGCTTGGACGGCAGCTCTTACAGTCTCTTGTTATTAGCCATGTGGGTTAAAACTGATGAGTGCTGAAATTCAAAACCTTCAGAAGACTCCAGGCTTTTGGCTACTCCAATGAGGAGGGTGCTAGATAAGATGGACTTGTTATCAGATAGATCTGTATCCTTTTGAAAAGTTTTTGGAATGGGAGTTGCAAAACAACAACCATGGACGCTTAAATGGCTAATTAATTCTCCTTTAGATTTAAGGCTTAAACAAATAAGTGGAATGGGTAGATGTCCCTAAGTTCTTAGTGACCCACTGTTGTGCTTGTTGCCAGGTTACAGTGCGGGTCAAGGTTGAACAGGTAAGCCCACAGGAAATGATTTTACCTGGAGCACCATGGGATCCTTCAGCCTCACTGCTGCCCCATCCCGAGTGCCTATCCTCATCCGATATAACACTAAACCAGCCTATCCCAGGCCCTGCTCTCAAGATGCCCTGCATCCCAAAACAGGAACCACAAGGCCTTCAGGAAACAGGTAAGAAGGAAGAGAGAAGCAGGATGTTCTAGGAATTTTTCCTGCTAAAGGGAATCGGTTGCTACAGGAAAAATAAATCAGTGATAAACTCTTTAGGGAAGTTTTGTCTGTAACAGATGAGGAATTGTCCAATTCCCATTATCTCCAGCCAGTGGAGCTAGAACAAGAATTTGTAGTTCAGCAATATCTGAAAGATAGTTGAGTTAAGAAATTCACTTTTTAAAAATAAATCTATGGAATGATTGGCTATGAGAGAAGATGAATATTCATTTAAGAATTCTAATGCTTTGCTTCCATTTAGTGGGCATCCAGATGTTTGCAGTAAAGATTTGGTAAACCATGTTATTTAATAGTAACTATGATAAAAAAAATATTTGAGTTTCTCCAGTCCCCAGAAACTCAATCCACATTTTTAGCGGACAGCAGTTTGATGTAGGCGGAAGAGAGAATATAATCTAACTTGTCTATCTCTTATCTATCTGAGCACTTTTACTTCATTCATTAGAGCAGCTAAACAAGGTATACTCTACCAAGATGTTTGAAAAGAAAAAGAGCTGAGGATGGAAAAAGAAAATAAATGTTAAGATTCAGTTTCTTCCAGTAATGTAGCACCTTTTCCTTTTTGTGCCTTTGAGTCAATCATGACTTCTGGCAAATGTCTAGATGAGTCCCTACAGTTTTCCTGTCAAGATTTTTTAAAAGTGGTTTGCCATTGCCTCCTTTCTAGGCTAAGAGAGAAAGCCGGGCCCAGACAGCCTAAGGCAGGACTAGAACTTGCAGTCTCCAGTTTCTAGCCCAGTGCCTTTAATTGCTATACCACTACAAAAAATTAAACGGTTTTGTATCTAAATCCTATCTCATTTGTGTGTATTGCATTTGAGAGTTCAGTGAGAAAAATGCATCTTACAGTTGAAGTCTGTCTTCCTCCGTTTGATGCATTTCAGATGAGTTGAACTTCTTTCTATTCCAAATAAATGGAGGATATATGTTGATTAGGCTTTTTACAGGAGTATAGGGGATAGAGATTTGAAATAGAACTTCGAACAGTAATATATTATTCAGCCTAACTGAAGTGATTGTAGGACTAGATAGATGAAGAATGTTCCATTAATGCAGCCTGATCTGGCTGCTTCCAGATATCATGTGTTAAACCCCAGTGATTCCCATTTCCAGAACTTTTAATTTGGCCCAACTGTTGCTCCTGCAATTACCTGCCTTTTTTTTTTTTATCTGAGCTAGAGACAGTAGAGAAATGTTCATTAACAGTCTCAAAGGTGCTTTTTCAAAAGGCAACTGGACTATTTTTTCCTTGAGGAGGAGGAAGAAGAAGACATTTTGATTCTCATCCAAGAAGCTTAATCGGTTCTGGCAAAATGGTGGGGGCAAAAGTCCAGAATGTGAACTTTCTGGATACAGAGGACACATTGGTTTGAAAGAGGAGTAAAAGAGGCTGTTTATGTTAACATTGAGCAGCTTTCTCTCAACAGAGGGGAGGAGTATGACACCACCTACCTTCTGTCTACAACACAGTCCTTTCAGCAGTTCCCAGAAGATTACACCCCCATTTGCCCTCTGATCCTGAGAGCACAGGTAAACCCCCAAGTGGCCTCAAAAGCTCTCAGAGAGAGTGCTGATGACCAGAGGACTGCAAAGAAATATAATCCTTCCACCACCATCCCATCCTGTCAGATCTAATCCTTCCATCGCCCCCACCATCCTGCCAGAACCAATGAAGCTTCTTGGATGAGAAGCAAAATGTCTTCAAGGAAAAACAAAAGTCTAGTTGTCTTTTCAAAAAGCACCTTTGAGACAACTAGGACCTGGATGATGGAGAATCTCCACAGATGTTCATTAACAGTGTAATGTAAATTTATCTGATTCCAATTCCTGAATCTATAGGCAAACTGGAGTGCAGTTGTTTCACCTAAATCTGCTCTTTGGAATCAAAGCTTACTAATTACAATGGACATGGAATAGAACAAGTTTAAAATCTGAGAAATGAAGAACTAAGCAAAATCGATCATAAATGAGTCAGCTCTTCTTTTCATTCTATCAAACTTCAACTATCTCTGCCTATAGTTGGCTGCTCATGGTTCCTCTTGTATATTTATCCTCTACTCTTGCTTTTCCAAACCCAACAATCATTGCTCTTGTATGGCCAATAATTATATAAGAGCAATATAATTGCTCTTATGTGGCCAATAATTATTCTTTATAATTAAAGAATCTTCAGCCAAGAACTAAAAATTAATCTGTGGAAATAATTTTAAAAATTGTTTACTTCTGTTTGTACTCTGTATGGATGCTCTGGCATAAAATAGGTCTTTATAGCACTTAGACTCATATACCGCTTCACAGTGCTTTACAGCCCTCTCTAAGCAGTTTACAGAGTCAGCATATTGCCCCCAACAATCATTTTACCAACCTCAGAAGGATGGAAGGCTGAGTCAACCTTGAGCTGGTGAGAATTGAACTGTCGAACTGCAGAAAGCCGGCAATCAGCAGAAGTAGCCTGCAGTACTGCATTCTAATCACTGCGCCACCATGGCTTTATCCTATGCCAGGGGTAGCGAACCTTGGCTCTTTTATGACTCGTGGACTTCAACTCCCAGAATTCCTGAGCCAGCATGGTTGGCTCAGGAATTCTGGGAGTTGAAGTCCACGAGTCATAAAAGAGCCAAGGTTGCCTACCCCTGTCCTATGCCAACTTATTTTTGATCAGCTATTAGTCTGACAGACAACCCAAACTATGCCTATGTATACAGACATCACCAGATGGAACATACAGAAATTGAATTGACTATATATTTTTATATAAAGAGATGGAAGAGCTCAGTTAGAAGAACAAAGATGTGACCAGGAGCTAATCACAGAACAGATTCAGTTCAAGCTAACGTGGAAGAACAAAGGTAGCCAGTTTTCCAAGTAAGATAGTTTGGGCTGTCTGTCAGACTAATAGCTGATCAAAAATAAGTTGGCATAGGACAGGGGTAGGCAACCTTGGCTCTTTTATGACTCGTGGACTTCAACATAAGCCTACCGTTTTCAAAGACAACATTAGGCGCTTTGAAGTCCCGAATCTCAGTGATAGGAAACCAGAGATATTATAGAATTAAATAAGTTGTTATGGTGAATGTCAAAAGTGGCCACCAAAGAGAAGAAATGGTTGAGGAAGAAAAAGTAACTGGGACACTGGGAGGCAGTGACCATGCTGTCCTGGAATTTCAGATAATGTGATGATGAGAAACTTCAGCCATACCTCAATATTAGACTTCATGAGAGAAGACTTTGTTAGACTGAGAAGGATAGTAGGCAACATCCAATGGTTTGATATTGTAAAGGAGAAAAATGTCCAAGATCTATGATAAAGTCAGGCTTTCCCGGAAGGCCTATACAGCCGAGTGCCGAGCTATGGATTTAATCCATAGCTCGGTTCTCGGCTGCAGTGGCCTTCCGGAAAGGCCTGTGACTGAGAAATGCAGGCCTGGCTGCAGAAGACACCGCAGAAGAAGTGGGCCGGTGAGGAGAGAGCTGGCTGCAAAGTAAGCGGGTGCGGGGCGCATGGGGCAGCTCCATACCCCCACCCCCGCCCTAGCTTGCTTTTTAGGTATGTGCTTCGCCCCAAAACTAGGGCTTATTTTGGGGGTAGGGCTCACTTTCGGGGAAACGCGGTAGCTGCATGTTGTCAGACTCATCTGCCCATTATGAAAGGCTTTTTTCTTTCTTGACAGGCTCTCTACTGGCCAATGGAATCCGAGAGAACCACTCTTTCCCTGGAGGCACGATGGAAATGGGATTGCTCCCTGGGAATTCCCGGGAGAAAATGTTGGGTGAGAATTGTGGTGAACGGATGAGTCAACAATGTGATGTGAGATGTGGAGACACAAGAGAGAATCCAGTTGCACATCTCAACTCTCTTGGAGGCTCTCACCCAGTAGGAAAGTCCCTTCACCAGTGTTCAGAATGCGGGAAAACCTTTAGCCGTAACTCACATCTGCTCACTCACCTAAGGATCCATACTGGGGAGAAGCCCCACCAGTGCCCTCAGTGTGGCAAACGTTTTGGTCATACTTCCCAGCTGACTCGTCATCAGAGGACCCATGCCTCCGAGAGACCTTTCCGATGTGCTCAGTGCAGCCGAAGTTTTTACCAGAGCTCAGAGTTGACCAGGCATCGAGTGTCCCATGCCAGAGACCGTCCGTACGGGTGCAGCCAATGTGGGAAGAAGTTTCGCTGGAGTTCTGATCTCATCCGACACCAGATCACCCATACAGGAGAGAGACCGTACAAGTGTCCTGACTGCGGGAAGAAGTTTGGTCAGAATTCGCACCTGGTTCGACATCGGAGAACCCACACTACTTAGCCAGGTTCTTCCCAGAAGGAAAGAAAACTTGTTTTCCAGCATTGAAAGCTCACTAAGGGCCAAAGCATGGAACCAGACCACCACTTAGCTTAGTGTCATAATGAGCCAGATGACCGATGAACTTTCGGTTCAGTATCTGCAGAGATTTATTTACCTGTGGATATGGCTTAATTAGAAAGAATCCAGTCTACCTGCAGTGGGATAGGCAAGGTGGCAGTTCCACAATACCAATTTGTGTTCTACCTAGAGAGTCACAGTAGAACGGAACTGATTACTTTAAAAAGATGCTGAGCCTTACTAGAGCTGACTTCCTGGACAATACTAAACCACTAATATTGTGGTGGCACCCGTTGGATGTCTTTTTTCTTTCCCTATCTCCTTTTCCTCCCTCCCTCATTCTCTTTTAATAGAAAAGATAATAGATCTTCTAGTCATCTAGACAGATTTATTGTTACATAACACAACTTGTATTCCTTGCCCCGAGACCATTTCTTTGTCGTGAAGCAAAAGCAATGTATTTTTTAGAGAAAATGACCAGTCTGTATTGGCAGAGGGTTGAAATCTTTTAAAATGATGGAAATCTCCTCTTGGGGAAGCTGCTGTGGAGTATTTTGCCTTTTTTTTTTTGAAATTACAACTTTGATAAATGGGAAAATTGTCAACCTAAATTTGTAGTGACATGGAATGTGTATAACAGGGCTGGGTATGATTTCAGTGGGTTGGCCTGCAGGTTAGGTGAACTTTATTATGGCCGACTCTAAAGGGCTGGCCATGGCTATACAAGGGGATTGATGCAGGCCTCCCATCTGGTACTTTTCATTGCCAGTAATCCTATCGATCTATTGCACACAGCCTCTTTCTTCTTTGTGAGGGACAACACTGGCAAAACACTCTTTCCTCACATTCAGCAAAGAATATCTCAAAAGTATATTCTTGGGTACTTCAAGAGGGGACCGCTGCTAAGATTTTAATGCTGTTCACCTTGGGTCATGGGAAGTGGTGGTAGAAGAAGTTAGAGAGTCCTTTGCTGGAGGGAATCAGTAGATGACACCTAATGCAGTTCAACCCTTTTTAATTGACATAATCCTGACCAAGGATCTCTTGTAATTAATTATGGTAACCACGTTGACATAATACACTTATCAGCACAATGAACGCTCAAGCTATAGCACTGCTCGACACACTTAATGTTCGTTACTCTTTGGGAGTGGCTTATGTGTTGTGTGGGTCCGACTCATTTGATTAGTCTTAAGTTCCAGTGCATTGTGTAAACCCAGATAATGGGTTAATTCAAGAGCCAGGTTAAGCATCTTGTATGAACATAAATCAATCTGCTAGAAGAGAAAAATATCCAAATGCCTAAGAATTCTTGCCTAAAAATAACCTTTTCACTTTCTGACTGCTGCAGATGTACAGTGCCCCATTCAGTGATCTCTCAAGTTCTGTCTATTACCCATAAAAAAAAATGGCAAGTGAATACCAGACATGGAAGACTTATATCAGGCAATGCTAGTTGCTTATTAGTTATTAGTACAAAAGCAGTACTTGTCTTTTAATTATGCTAGAGCCATTTTCTCATAATGCCTTATTTTCACCATGTGCCCTTCAGAGATTAGTACAGCTCAGCGAGAGATATTCGAATAGAATTAATAGAAAAAGTAATAGATCTTCTAATCATCTAGACAGATTGTTACATAACACAACCTGTATTCCTTGCCCTGAGGCCATTTCTTTGTCGTAAAGCAAAAGCCCAGCCCCACCATTACCACCTTGTCTTTCTTCTTGAAATTATAAGCCTTCTCGAGCTTGGTGCCCTTCAAAGTAGGCACCTTACGCGGATAATTGGCATTATAGCTCATCGGGTTGGGAAAAGCTATGATAGATTTTTCACTGTAAATGTGCGGCAATGACATTTTCTCAAGATGTTGAACCAGGTTTGCTTTTCTGTGGCCTAAAAAAAAAATATCTGTCCATGATGGTGTGCAAGGAACTATTTTAATTTGGGGCATCAAACTCGGCTTCTTAAGAGTTCTGTTTTTTATTTTTGCAAGAAAAAAAAAGTGCATCTATAGCTGGAACTAAACGGGGTAAGAAGAATCAAAATGAGAAAAAAGGATAGTGATACTTGGGCCATATTCATAGTAATCAAAAGATGGATCTCCAGGATTATAGACGATCCTCTTCCAATTACTTGTTCACTTGGGTAATTGATGCAAAAGCACTCCCAAATATGTGCAAATGTATTTTATTTCCACAATCTGTATAGGATCCAGAATTCACTTTTTTTATGATGCAGATTTTAATATAGATGATGTGAAGGTAAGTCCATTTCTTATGTAAAAAAAAGTTAGCTGAAGCCCCGCTTTTATGAAGTCAGCTTTTATGACCAAGTGATTGCCTTGAAGAATAGCTGGATTAATAGAGTTTTCAAGCTGTGTTTCATACAGAAGATTTCTTCAACCTAGATATCAGGAATTACAGTTAAGACCCCTATCAAGCATCAAATGTTAAAAGGCAGATATGGATGATGCTTTTATTCTTTTACACCTAGGTGGGCTTCCAGATTGCTCAGATTGCAGACTGAGAAAACAATTTGTTAGTTTAAACATTTTGTGCGATGGCTTAGAGCAGTGGCCCCCAATCTTTGGGGCACCAGGGACCAGTTCTGTGGAGAGAGGTTCTTCTGCGGACTGGCAGGGGCATCGTTTCGTGTGCTGCCTGCATTGTGTGGGTGGGGCTTGGCTTTGCGCAGCCCGGTGCCAGCCCACAGACCAGGCGCTGGGGCTTGCTTAGCAAAAAGATTAAGGATCCTACCATCAGCACTACACTACACTCAAGTTACATACCAGAACAAAGTCCCAACAATGGCAACTGACTTTTTAAAAAACATTCTCGCGCTCCAAGGATCTTACATGCACGCTTCCAATTTAATACAAAGAAGTTTGGTTTGATTTGCTGCAATTCCCAATGTTGATAGTTTTGTTAGCAAAGATTTTGTATACATCCATTTCTGGAAATGGGATGAATGCTGTGTATGGTACCATCACTGAAAGTGGGGAAAAAATAAGACTCTTCTTTGACTTCTGGGCCAGTTGGCTAAAGTTTTTGTGTAAAAGTTCCATGGAAGTGGTGGTTAGAAAGTTGTGGCTAACTCCAATACCTTTGAGATAAAAATCAGTATTTTGTTCCATTTGGTGTGCATACTAGAACAAATTATCTCCACCTGCTGGTCATTCATCTCAACCCTTCACTCTTTTGCCCAGTGATGCAGTAGTGTGCAAAAATGTGTCTCCATTGCTAGTCTCAGTTTTGATTTTGTTGTGCTGAGGGGGAAGCAGGATGGATGGGGACTAAAGGCCTTAAAGTCAAACAGTGCTCAAAAGACTAGGGAGGCTTCTGATGTACAAGTAATCCTCAACTTATGACCACAATTGAGCCCAAAATTTCTGTTGCTAAGTGAGACACTTGTTAAGTGAGTTTTGCCCCATTTTACGACCTTTCTTGTCACAGTTGTTAAGTGAATCACTACTATTGTTGAATTAGTAACATGATCGTCAAGTGAATCTGACTTCCCTATTGACTTTGTTTGTGAGGAGGTCACCAAAAAGTGATCACATGACTCTGGGACGCTGCTACTATCATAAGTGAACCAATTGCCAAGCATCCAAATTTTGATCGTGTGATCATAGGGATGCTGCAACAGTGTCATAAGTCACTTTTTTCAGTGCCGTTGTAACTTTGGTCACTAAACAAACTCTTGTAAATCGGAGACTACTTACACTAACCTGTCAGTACTGAGCACACCTGCTAAATGTTTCTGCAGGGCCTGTTTAGAGTTTATACTTGCACTAATTTTAATCTTACCCATTAGGGTTAGAAAAAGGGATCTGACTTATGACATTGCACTGAGTTTTGGAGGTTGCCCAAGAATCTCAAGGCTTAATTAAGTCTTGTCTGTTCTCCCATTTTCAATCTGATGCATAGAAACTTGTCATATTGGGTCTAGATTCTTTCTGTATTTCCTGAAAGAGTCAGGAAGTAATTACTGTTCATTGAATTGGGACTTATGGAAAATAACTCACTGGCAAATCATAAAAATATTTTATCAAATCACTTATCATGGAAAACCACAACAATGTAGTTGGCCATAGTAGTTCTGACACTTGAGAAGTACAGGTTCAACCAATTATTTTGGCCGCCATTGACTACAAGAATAGGAAAAAAATGCAGTTGGCTCTCCTTGATTCTTAGATTAGGGCAGAAAAACCCAAGGGATCCACCAGATGGATCCTAGCTGAGATCCACTAAACACTAAAAAAAATAGTTAATGAGTAATGTATTTACTCATTCATCATCCTGAATATAGGCTAAGCTTCCACTATAGCTACTGTGAACCTTGAGGCTGGCCCAATCAGGTAAAAATTATTTTTGAAACACAACTTTATTTTTAAATGTGTATGGGTTGATTTTGAAAAAAATTCAAGTACTGTTTCTCTTTTTAGACCAATGGTTCTTAACCTGTGGTCCGTGGACACCTGGGAGGCCACAATGCCATCATGGGGTCTGCGGAGGCTTGAAGAAATGTTATGATTTAAATCTTTTTGAGTTAGGTCTTGGGGGTCTGTGGACATGGTCTGTGGCCACAAAAGGTAATTAAAGGGGGTCTGCGGTGAAGAAAAGGTTGAGAACCACTGTTTTAGACCTTTCAGTATATTTCAAAAAGCAACTGTTTCAAAAACTCCGCAGCCAGCACAGATGGGAAAACATTTTCATAAAAGAACAGAAACTTTGGAGGAACGTTAAAACAAAATGGAAGCTACTGTGAATCAATTTCTCAAATAATTTAATGCAGGACAAATTTTTGGTGTGCTGAACCCCTAAAAATTCTATGATAAGATGATGGCAGAAATGGCACTGTTTCTCAAGATATAAATTCTTCTGCATAAGCCTCATAAAATAAAAGGTTTTCCCTGTTCAGTCGTGTCCGACTCTTAAGGGCAGTGCTCCATTTCTTAACCAAGGGAGCCAGCATAGTCCGAAGACATTTCTGTGGTCATATGGCCAGCATCACTATATGCCGAGGCACACAAAATGCTGTAACTTTTCCACCAAAGTACCTATTTACAGTAGTGGCCAAAATTGTGGAAACCTTTTGGGAAAAGTGTATTTTTGAGGTTTGATGGCTAATAACACCACTTTTTTTGGAGTAGTACCATAAAATTATATATCAATGGAAAGATAATTTAATCAAGAATGTAATACAACAAAGTTTGTTCAATTATCTGTATTCTATGAAAGGTTATAGCCAAATAACCAGAAAAAGGAAGCACAACTTGCTTAGGTTGATATCAGGTAGCTTTCCTTCATCTGATTCTAGCCAGTGAGCATGAGTGTTTAGAGAGCCAATCAGGTGTCAATCTTGTTTTGGCAATGAGCCAATCAGATCACAGTAGGATTCAGTTATTGATGTCATGTATTGAAGCTGAGAGGAGGACATTTGTCAGTGTGTTATGTGATCGCTATCAAGTTGGTTGGGTTTTTTTGTGTTCTTCCATTTAGTGAGCTTGTAAAACATAATAAAATTAAAGTAATGGTGCAAAGAGTTGACTGGTTGCCCAGAAAGCGATGTAAAATAGTATTTTTAAGTGAACAAGGCTACAGTTATAAAGAAATTAGAAGAAAAATTGGTGGAAACTTAACCAAAGGTGGCATTTCTACTGTACACTTTTCCCAAAAGGTTTCCACAATTTTGGCCACTACTGTATCTACTCGCATTTGTATGCTTTCAAACTGCTAGGTGGGCAGAAGCTGGGGCAAGTAATGGGAGCTCAACCCTGGATCTAGATTCTAGAAGCATATAAGGAAGGTCTACCAGTAATGGGTGTTCAACAACTTTTTGTGATTTCCATGTCTGCCTTTAAATTTAGGAACAATGCCTTTCCTTCCACACTGACTACAAGCCATGCAGTCTAAACCCCAGTACAATACATGGCCCTCTAGCGATCTTGACCAACTTTGGATAATGCAGTGCAAACTAATGTTATAAAATTTATTAAAGCCTTTGCTCTCAATTCTCCTGGAATGCCAGAGTTACCCTTTTACCATTGTTCATATTGTCCCTTATTCTTTCATGCACTCAGTGTAGTAAGCAATCTTAAAGAATGAAGGCAAAACAAATCACCCACATTTGCTCTTCATCGTTTATAAAGTAAAAGTGCTGAAAGGCTTTAGAACAGGGGTCTCCAACCTTTCTGGGTTAGTGGCCCGGTGGGAGAGGGAGAGGCAGGCGTTTTACACGCGCATGTGCAAACAAGAATGTGGCCATCTACACGCGTGCGCACTACACAAATGGGGCTGTGAGCATGCGCGCGAGGCTCTCAGCGACATCGGCACCTGTGTGAAGCTTGTGCTGCCACTGCCAGGCTCACAGCGATGCTACCACTGGCGCAAGGATCACGCCGTGGCCTGTAGTGATGATGCCACCGGTGCGAAGATTGCACCACTGCCCTGCACGAGGCTTGCGCTGCGGCCTACCTGCTGCCTGCCTCTTGCGGTGCTGCTGCCGCCTGCGCAAACTTCAAGGCAATGCTGCCACCTGCATGTGCACTGCTGCCCAACTGCCGCTCGCGATGCTCCCGCTGCCTGTGCAAGGTTTGTGGTCTCCGACCACGTGGTGCTGCCACCGCCTGCACAATACTCACGGCAACGGTGACAGGGCAGGTGAGCAATGGCACGCGCCCATGCACTGCTCAGCTACTCATGCGGCCCGGTGGCCAAGAGGCCACGGCCCGGTAGTGGGCCTCAGCCCATAGGTTGGGGACCTCTGCTTTAGAAGGTTTTGGGGCGACAACTACAGTATTTACTAATCAGTGTTGAGCATGTAGCGACTCCTTCAAAGCTGCAGGACCATTGTCTTGGAATTGGGATATTTGCTTCAATTGAACAAATATGCACAGTAGGGTTGCTGATCTAAATATTAATCTGTCTTCAATCCCAGGTACACAAAACATTTTAAAGCCTTTCCTTTTTTAAATTAGTTTGAAGTCACTACTAGCCCCAGATCCTTAGAATCACAGACACAAATAAGAATTTTGAAATTTATCTAAAGCAGCACATTTAAGCATTTTCAGAAGCATAAACATAATAATCTTTTCAGTTGGCCAGAACAACTATTTGTAACATCTTAAAGCTTAATTCCTTCTTTTTGCAAAAAGATCCTTCTCCACAACCACCCTCATCTTTCATCAAGGGAAGACTAATTCAGCCTATGCAGACCTCTTGCTAGTTCATCATTCATCCTGGCTAGAACAGGAAATAATAGGATTGGCTGAATAATTCAGAGATTCTATGGGGATTTGGTTCAATCTGAATTTTCAAAACAAACCTTCAGAGAATCAAAACAGATGCTGACAAACTCCTTCAGAACGATTCGGAAATCTTGCAGTCATTTTTAAATGCTCCAATACACTTTTTCCAAGTCAATTTAAATGTCTGAGTGATATGTCTACAAACAGGGCATGGCTTTAGTCATACAATTGTGTTTTCACCATCTTTGGTCAAACAATTGTGTCCACCATCTTCCCTCTCCCCCCCCCCAAAAAAAAAATCTTTGGTTGCTCCTGAGCCATTTTATTCTGGGATCCAAAATGGCATCTTGATGAAAAGAGGGGAAGAATTAGTGGGTGTTATTCTTCAGATCCTGGGATGCTGCTGCTAAATGGGGAGGTGAGCCCTTCACCCCGACCCAAGTTTCACCTCTGCAAAGAGAGAGACAAAATCCTTTCTCATGAGACTATTATAGTCCTATCCCAGCATTTCCACAAAAGGACCACAGGCTAGGCTTTCTCTTTGCTGTGAATCCGCTGATGCTGCACCAGGGAGCGTTTATTTGCGCAACTTCATCCACATTGAGTACACTGGTGGGGGTGGTCCCCCAAGTGGGTCCTCTGATGGTTGGTGAGGTGGGAAGAGTCCACAAACTGTTTCCCGCACTGAGGGCAGCCGAATGGCTTTTCTCCGGAGTGGATTCTCAGATGTACTGTTAGATGTACTGTTAGATGCCCTCGCTGGCCAAAACGCTTTCCACACTTGGTACAACCATGCTGCTCCTCTGGTGCACAGCGAGCGCTGATGGCCACCGGAACCCTTTGCCACAATGGGTGCAGGCATAGGCGCTGTCCCTGCTGGGAGCCTAAAGGCGAGTCTGGAGCTGTTCGGCTCCCACAAACTTCTCCTCATACTCTTCTTGTTGAAAGGACTCTGGGCATGACTTGGGCCCTCTTGGGTGTAGCCAGAGGACAGAATAAAGATGTCACTCCACAGCTGTCAACAACTAAAGGGGACAGAAAACTATCAACCTGGATACAAGTAATTAGCATAATATAATGATGTACATGAGGTCATCATTGCTTAGTCCAGGGGTAGGCAACCTTGGCTCTTTTATGACTCGTGGACTTCAACTCCCAGAATTCCTGAGCCAGCATGGCTGGCTCAGGAATTCTGGGAGTTGAAGTCCACGAGTCATAAAAGAGCCAAGGTTGCCTACCCCTGGCTTAGTCCAAAGACCTCCAAAGTTCTAAAAAGGTCCTTTTTGCTGAGTAGCTGCTTAATTATTTGGTTCAGAACCATCTGGGCTGGCAGTGGAGGAAATGTAGGCTTCCTGATTGTAGATGCGCAATTTAAGGGATCACAGAGGTGCCTGCAGGCCACAAGTCTTGGGTGCAGACCTCAGAAATCTTCCAGATTCTTCCCAAATTCTAATGATGATTCAATACTTATTGAACAGCAATCATAATCACTATTGGGTCTTTTGATTAAAATTAAATGTAAATAAAAATTAATTTAATTTTGTCCTGGCTCAGTGGTGCAATGATTGTAACTTCCAGGACAGGTCATAAATCACTTTCTTCAAGTCTGTCATAACTTTAAACTAACATTAAACAAATGGTCATAATTCAAGGACAACCTTTACATTACTGAATTATTTGTTGGTTTATTACACTGCTGAATAAATTTCATTGCAAGAAGCTCAATCAGACACGTACTTATTCTCTCACCAACTGTGATAGGAGGGAGATTTAGAAAAAGTGAGTGGTCCAAGATCTTGCCAAAAACTTTGTGGACAAACCTGAATATCAGTCTTATATAGCATCTATTCAAAAATGCATATGTTATCCTGGTGTTATTCTTTCAATTGTTCCAAGACAGAACGACATTTTGCCCATACTACAGATGGGACCTGAGGTTGAGAATGGGAAACCTTGCCTAGGTTCCCACCCCCAGCTGGACACCTAAGAATTTTTGTGATTTGGAGCACAGTCTTTTAGCTATTAGCCAATCCATCTAAAGCAAGTTTTTGGATTCTTCTTGCATAAAAGAAAAATCTACATTGCTGGATTTCAATCCAGCTCAGGATCTGATGGAAGCTGTGGTCCAGTATACCTGGAGAGCATCAGGCTACAAAAAGCTACTCCATATCTAACTTACCTACTCTTACAGAAGAATTTTGCCTACCAGATCCACCAGAGCCCCTTCTTCTGCTGATGAGTCCCACGTAGTTTCTGTGTCAGAAGAACCTGCAGCAAGAAAAGAGTTTAGAACAGATAAGCCCAACATAGCTAAAGAGAACAAGAAACAACATCAGAAGAAATAGGATAGGATGGTGGTGATGTGAATGCTGGCCTCAGTTTTCCCTTGGGAAACTAATGGATTATTATGCTTCCGGTTAGATATGTACCTAGGACCGTGTGCTGCGGCAATAACATTTTTTTGGGAATACTGTTTTCCTGGACTAAGGCCCCCCTTTCAAGGAGCAGTTAAAAGAAGGGGAAGAATGTTCTTGCCGGCTCAATTATGGTCATACGTTAAGGACTATCTGTACTTTTTCTACAATAAAAATCCAGCAAGTTATCCAGGGTACTTTGTATACAGTTCCTTAAGCCACAAGTAGAAAATAGTGAATGAGACTCTCAGTCTGTCACATGCAAGGATGCTTCACAAGGAATAAAGGAGAAAAGGACAAAGAAAGAAAAGAGTGAGATAAAGTCAGAGAAGGAAGGAAGAAAAGAAAGGAAAGGGTTAGGAAGGACGATAGAATATTGCTTTTGACATAAAATAAATTTCCCCATGCTTGGCCTGTAAATAGACTGCCATGCTTGGATTTTTGATTGCCAGAGATTTCAGTCATGGAGAACCTTGTTTCAAGTCCCATCCTAATCATCAGAAGTGGAGTTCTAATCAGGGACAGACCATGTGAAATATAGCACTATTATTGCCCAAATGAATTACACAGAATGTAGCTGGTGCAGATTCCTATTTACATTCTTTCTGATGAGAACAAAAGCTTCACTGTATTCAGTTCCCGAGCACACTGCCCCAAATAAAGGAGGAAAAAATCTTTTTGTGTGAAGCTCGCATATTTTGCCCACCCCAAGCTATACAGAAGGGAAAAGGGAAAAAAGCCACAGGTGGCCATGCCTTTCTGACGCTTGAAGAAAACCAAGACCTCACAAAGACAAATGCTCTTTAAAAAGAAAGGGTCGGTTTATTTCAATCACAGAGCCTCACCCCATGCAAGACTTATCCAACTATCCATTCCTCTTCCAACATTGGGTTGTTGTGCTCTTTCTCGTAATCAAGTTATCTCTACATCACATCTATATCACAACCTTAGCCATAAAATGTAGTCTACTCCAGAGGTCCACAACCTTTTGGGCACCAGGGACCGGTTCTGTGGAGAAAAGTTTTTCCGCGGACCGGCGAGTGCGTGGTTTTGTGTGCTGCCTGCATCCCATAGACGGGGCTTTGCTTGTTTGTGCGGACTGGTTGCTGGCATGCCGCGGCCCGGTACTGGTCCATGGGCCGGTCTACTCACATATTCTCAGCCTATTCAAAAAGAGATGTATCCTTATAATTTTGCAGAATCATTTGCAAAGTCCCTAAAGCAGTATTTCCCAACCTTGGCTGCTTTAAAGTGCTTGGACTTCAACTCCCAGAATTCCCCAGCCAGCATCTTAAAATGGCCAAGATTGAGAAACACTACCCTAAAGCATCATATCCATCATTTGTCAGATAAACAGGTAGGTAATTGTTAGAGCAATGTGCAGGGGGTATACAAAGGGAAAACTTCAGATCCCATCCCCAGGGAACATAGAAATATTGGAATCACTCACCCAGTGAGCTGGTATCCCTACTCCCTCCCTGCTTGGTCTCCCTGCAAGGGAATATCAGTCTAGTATTTGACAGAATCAGCTGTGCCTCCGGAGCATTCACAGCATCCATGTGCTTCTGTGGTCCCCACATCTGAAATGGCAAGATGAAGTCCAATTCAGTACAGGGGAACTGGATTGGTAGAGGGATGCTGCCTCATGTTTTATATTACAAATCTGACAGCAGAGGGAATAAATATTTTGTTGAGTTGGAAAAAGATTTGGTATGTCTGTGAAAATTAGGAATTGTAAGAGTTTTAGGTTTTTTTTGACGCCCCTTATTAGCAAACATAAGGGATAAATCTCTGAGAGTGAGATGGATGGTATTGTATGTAAATTTGATAGATGGATGGATGGATGGATGGATGGATGGATGATAGATAGATAGAGGCAAATGGTTCATTGACATAAACTCACAATGCTCTACAATGTTGCTTACCAAATATATATAAAAGTTAGAGGGCCAACCTTGAAAAAGCTTCAGGCTGTCAAACCTTAAGGCCAACATTGTCTTCTTATTGCAAACAGGCAGACTGACTTCTGGGAATCTTCTAAGCTGAACTTCTTGTTTGCTTCAGGGTTTAATCAGTTTGTTCCTAGCAGCCAATGAGGTCCATTAATTCCCAGGCAGCTGAGCTTGAGACTGCCCCTGTCTCTATCATAGGGCATCCCAATACCAGTCTCTTAATGCTGTCCCATCTTCTATTTTGTAGGTTAGGATGTACAAGTGATCTATTTTTGTAAATTATGTTATATGTACTATATAAATGTTTGCATAGTTATTTCTTCTTCCTGTGCCCTTGAGAAAAAAAATTATTTCCAACATCCAAAAAGCTTCAATAACATTATTTGCATTGGCATTTGGAATTCCTTACTCTTCTTTTTGTTCTTGAATCAGTCCTCCACCTATTTTATTTGCATCACATATCAACTTTTGGGCTGATTGTCAGATTTCAGGAGCTTGGAGTTTGATCTTTGCCCAATTTTAATTCTTTACCAATTAAAGAGGTCCAGCTTCCACTGGCCCATTCCAACACCCCTAGCATGAAAGGGATTTGGGGGCAGATAGATGCAAACACCCCATGAGGTGAAGCTATCACAAGGCAAAGCAAAAGAACAGTGGTGGAATGAAAACAAGGATAGAAAGTATTTACGTATTTTCTTTTTCTTTCGACTTTCCCTTCTTCCATTGCATCAGTTAAATAACTCTTTGCTAAGAGAGCTGACCATAAAAAAAAACAGTTAAACTTAGTAAAAACCTTAAATCTCTGATTTAAACTCAACTCTTGGTAATTCAATGGACACGTCTAATTCCTTTCCCAGCAATGCTGTAATATGGGAGTAATTTGCTTCTGTATTTTCCAGGATGTTTTTTTTTCCCCCTATTTCCTACCCTAGTCTACAATTTTGTTATTTCTCATCTTAGACTCAGGCCCAAATAAAATAAGGTTGAAGGTTGCAGGTACCCTCTCCCTTATCAATATTGAGTTTCCACACTAATTTTTAGTTTGAATGTTGTATGTTTGGGGATAGGAATGCCACTTGAATTTACATGCAAGGAAAATAGAAAAAAGGTGTAAAATCTGTGGCCCTTCAAGTATTACTGGAACACCCTTCAGGCAACATGGCCAATTGTGAGGTGATTTTAACCTAATCCTGGCTGATTTTTAAAAGGTTTGCAAATTATCTGGGCTCCTAGTTAATATTTGGGGAGGAAACCCTTGGAAAATTCTGGGATGTTGAAAAACCATCTCAGAAGAAGACAATAGAAACTATTCCATGCCAAGAAAATGTCACATCTATAAAGTTACCAGGAATTGAGTTTGACCAGGAATCAGATAGCAGCTGTGGAAAAAGCAATTGTCTCCCATTCACGCTGCCATAACCAAGAACAGGAAAAAAGGCCCTCCCTAGTTCAAATTCGAAACTTTTAGGACGCTAATAGGGAGTTGAGAATTTCCTCACCTGCAGCACCTGCCTCTCTCTTTCCTGATGCCTTGCTAGAAAAGTTTTGGCTACAGTTACTGCTTGGCTGCAGGTTTCAGGGATGTGTTCCCACACGTGGTTCTGGATGTCTTGGGGCAAGATGGTCAGGAACTGCTCCAACATCAACAGCTCCAAAATCTGATCCTTGGTGCGGCTCTCTGGCTTTAGCCACTGACAGCAAAGCTCCTGAAGCCGCCTGCAAGCATCCCGCGGGCCCCTGGCCTCCTGATATCGGAAGTGTTGTCTTCGCTTCTCAGTGGCCACAGGTTCCTTCTTTAAGATGGCAGCCTTCACTTTCCCATAGTCCTGTCTGTTGCTAATGTCCAAATTCAGGTAGGCCTCCCGGGCATCCCCATTCAAAGTTGGCAAAAGCCGGGCTATTAGTTCCTCCTTAGACCACTGACAGGCATAGGCCACATGTTCAAAAGAAGCTAGAAGCGCCCGTGTGTCCTCCCATGGTTCAAATGCTATTGGCCACCTCCCCCTGTATCCCAAATGAAAGGGTTGTTCTGGCCTTGAATTTCCCACTGCTGGATCACTCCTACATCAGGCTCTTCCTTTACCAGTGGAGATGACTTCCAACTCAAGACTTTTCCCACATGAAGGACACGAGGAATTTGTCCCGTTTTCTCTGGAGCTTCTCCTATATTGAAGTTTGCTGCTCCTTGTTCTTCTCCTTTGATTCCATGTAACCGCAGAGGCACTTTTAAGGGTCCCAAATCTTCCTTTGCCTCTGTCTCCATTGCCATTTTCACTCTCATGGCACCACCTTCACGTCTCTCTTACAAAGACTCCCTTTTTCTATCACATACAGAGGAAAATTTAACCTGCCTGTTGAATAAGTTCTAATTCGGTCTGTGTGTAAACCTATTTGAAGAAGCTCTGTGGGAAACAGTTGAAATATTTATGCATTTATCTGATTAATCAATTTTAAAGTCTTATACAATTAAAGGTTTTTCCCTTCTTCTCTCTTAAGCACTCCCTCTTTTTGTCTCACATATTGTGGAAAGCCTTTTCTAAGATCTACCTACCAAATAACTAACTAAATGTAACACTTCTGCATCATCCAAAAATGAAGAATTCTTTTCAGGACTTGCATTATTGGTAGAAAAATGTACCAGAAATGAATGAGTTAAAATACTTATAATTAATCAGCTAGCAATTTTTGTTTTTCATCCAGAGATTATAAGGCAATAAGATGTTCTCCCAAAAGGGTGTCTGAAAATAGCCAATTATGGAATATAAGCAGATTTATTGTATAGATCAGAGAGTCAATGAAATCTATTCTAGCCCTCACAAATATCAAGTGTTTAACTTGAAATTTACAAACAAAACATTTAAACGAAGTTCAGATTTGCTTTCATTTAGGTTTCCGGATGCCAAAATCAGAATTTTGAGTATTGTGGTTAAATACAGTATTTGAAGGGATTTGATTCAAATACTTTCAACACTCTTAACAAAATCCAAACTATTTCTCATAATATCCCTGGAGTCGAATTAAGCTTGCTTGAAAACTGAAGTAAAAGATTCATCTTCATTTCATTTTGACCTGCATTCACTGGTAGGTTATTTTTGAATGCAGGACTCACTTTGGATAAAACCAGAGATCACACACTTCTTTTCGTCCCTGCTCCTCTTGATTTAGCTAGCCAATCAAATTCCCCTGCCCTCAAAGGTCTATTTTTCAATGGGTATGTTTGGGGTAAGCTAAGAGATTCTTCCCAGTTGCAATGTATGGCTGTGAAAATTGGACCATAAGAAAGGCTGAGCGCCAAAGAATTGAGGCCTTTGAACTATGGTGCTGGAGAAGACTCCTGCGAGTCCCTCGGACTGCAAGGCGATCGAACCGGTCAGTCCTAGAGGAGATCAACCCTGACTGCTCTTTAGAAGGCCAGATCCTGAAGTTGAAACTCAAGTACTTTGGCCACCTAATGAGAAGGAAGGACTCACTGGAGAAGAGCCTAATGCTGGGAAAGATTGAGGGCAATAGAAGAAGGGGATGACAGAGAATGAGGTGGCTGGATGGAGTCACTGAAGCAGTAGGCGTGAGCTTAAATGGAGTCCAGAAGATGGTAGAGGACAGGAAGGCCTGGAGGAACGTTGTCCATGGGGTCGCGATGGGTCAGACACGACTTCGCAACTAACAACAACAAGAGATTGGGATGTACTAATTAGTTTAAAAAGTACACATGCTTTACAATGAGCCACATGGAGTCACCATCACCTGATCTCGATAGATTTAGGTCTATCTCTCAGTTCTTCAGCTGAATATGTTCTCCTCTGACACCATGTTGTTCCGTCATCTTCCAGATCCCTTTAAACTCAACCCCCAGAGTTGCTTACACCTTAAAGTCCCGCCTCCCTGTTGGAACCCTGGATTCCCACCACCACAGAAGGCGGAGCAGGAAGGATTTTCGTTCTCCTCCCTGTTTGCCCTCTATCATATTCACCTCTGGAAAACTTTGTTCGTACGAATCGCATCTGCAGAAAGAAGAAACCACATCTGGATTGCCAGTGCTTCCTGGTTCAAACTCTTTTGAGAATGCCCGTGATTTAAAAAGTAGTTTTTTCCGCGTAATGAACTATTCAAAATTATAAAAAACATTAACTGGGTTCCCAAATTCAGCCTGGAAGTAACGTTGCTTGCAGAGATGGGGTAGAGAAAGAGAGAGCCCTGAAATCTGGATTTGCAAGCTAAGTTATGATTGCACATCACTGGTTATGCAAAACTCTTGTACCGTAACAGGTAGTCCTTAACTTACGACCACAATCAGAACCAGAATTTCCATTGTTAAGCCAGGCAGTTGTTAAGTGAATTGTGCCTGATTTTATGACTTTGTTGCTACAGTTGTTAAGCGAATCACACAGTTGTTAAGTGATTCCAACTTATTCCATTGACTTTGCTTGTTAGAAGCTGTTGGGAAGGTTGCAAATGAAAATCACATGACTCCAGGATGCTGCAACCATCATAAATACATTCTGGTTGTCAAGCACCCAAATTTGGATTATGTGATTGTGGGGATGCTATGATGGTCGTAAGTGCGAGGATCAGTCATAAGTCACTTTTTTTCAGTGCCATTGTAACTTTGAACAATCAAAGTTACAATTAATGGTTGTAAGCCAAGGACTACTGGTATCGTTTTACCCACCATCTGTTTCTATTTAGCAAGGACAATTCTTTTTTAATTGTCTTTACTTTTCCTCCAATATATTCAGAAAAGGGGGAGGGTACACTTCTTATGTATGCGGACTTCCGATTGCCAATTTTTTTTTCTGTTCCAGTTGCCCCCAGAAAAAGCAGGACCACCAGAACAATAAAAATGACCTCACCAAAATATGGATAATATAATACAACCCCTGGGATTTGGGGAAATGTTTGTTGTTATTTTTCTCTCAAGACAGATTTTTTTTATTTATGTCTGGGTTGCCATTGCCTGCTTTCTAGGGCAGAAGGGGAACAGTTTTGCCAGCAGGCCTGGGGATACCAGGAGATGTGTGAACTAGGGAGGTGGATTCCTTACTTTAATATCCTTTCCTCTATTGACAGGATGGAGGGATTGAAGGATGGAGGGATAGATGATAGACAGACAGACAGACAGACAGACAGATAGATAGATACTGCCTGGGTCACCATCATCTAAAAGGTACAGGACAGTCATTTCTGTTGGATCTGGGAATGCTATGTTTGTTGTGTATATTGTAGCTGCTGTTATTCAAAGTGATTTTCCTACTGGACGACAATAAGAAGAACAAGATGGAGATACTGACACTGAGAATTCAATTTCACCAAGGGACACCTCTGAATGCAATGGGTTGTTTATGGGAAAATTGCTTTCAACATCTTGTTGCTTCTGCCCATCCCTGTAGTAACTGCGTCCTAAATTAGGACTCCTAATGTGGTAGTCTTGTTTTGTTTCATGGAAGGCCTTACTCAGAAAGATGTGCCTGATGCTAGCAATAAAATTTAGCAGCTACTCAATCTGGGGGTGTCCTCAGTCAAATATCTTTGCTCTTTTAATATCAGAGTAGGAACCTCAAGGGAGTCGGGAGATCACCAAGCTTGGTTCTCCATTGAAACACTGGGCATGGGTGATAGATCATGTCCTTGTTCTCCTGTCCATCACTTGGTCACAGGCTGCCATTTTCTGAATAGCAGTGGCCTAAAAAAGAAGAACACTTTTATACCACATGGGCCCTGTCTCTCACAAGAATCATTCCAGCAAATTGCAATGCCTATCAAAATTCAACTGACAACTCCAGAAAAGAGCAAAATTAAGGCCTCACTCTGGTTTTGTTTTACAGGGGTAGGCAACCTTGGCTCTTTTGTGACTCGTGGACTTCAACTCCCAGAATTCCTGAGCCAGCATGGCTGGCTCAGGAATTCTGGGAGTTGAAGTCCACGAGTCATAAAAGAGCCAAGGTTGCCTACCCCTGGTTTAGAAGAACTCTTCACCAAGATCTTCTGTAAGGGAGAGCAAGACCCCTCGCTTCATTGTGCTTGCAATCTTTCATCTTTATCCTTTACTGCAGTGTTTCTCAACCTGAGACACTTTCAGGAGGTCCATGAGGTGGTTGTGGAATTCTGGGAGTTGAAGTCCACACATCTTCAAGCGGTGAAGGTTGAGAAACACTGCTTTATTTATTTTAATGTAATGCTATTGTTTGATTTTTAGAGTTATTGAGAGTTTGGGGGCATACAAGTTTAGTACATTGTTGTTCTTATTATATATTGCAGCTATAACAGATACTGAGTAACTGCCTAGAAACCTGCCTCTGGGTTGTGTGCAAATTCTTAGCTTCTCCTTAACTTCTCTCCAGTAAAAGGAGTTATCAGCTCAACAAAGTCCATTCAAGCAAGAATGATAAAGGAATAAGCTACTCCCCCCTTATACTTTACAGTGGCATACCACACTATTATTTTCTTTTATGAGCAAGAAAATGGACCAAAATGGACCCCTCCATTTTCACTGAGAGGCTGATGAACTTGGTTAGCAACTTGGCTTCCTCTGCGCTGCAAAAATTCAGAGGACTCACTAAAGGAGAATAAAGAGATAGAGAAACTATATTTTTGTGGTGATTTGCAAACATTTTCATCTCAGGACCCCTTTACATTCTTAAAAAAGACCAAGGACCCCAAAGAGCTTTGGTTTACATGAGCCATATATTGATATTACTGTATTACAAATTAAAACTGAGAAATTTTAAAATATTTATTTATTTGACCTCATGGACCTCCTGAAAGTGTCTCTGGGACCCTAGGGTCCACAAAACGAATTAGGAAATCCACTACTCTAGTGATAACTTGAGTTTTGAACCCAAGGGTGAAAGATTCCCATTGACAAAACCAAGCACTGCTTTGGTCAAGGCACAAACATTTTTGGAAGTCCAAGAAGAAAAATCTTGTTTTTAGAATTACAATCTAAACTTTGTATTGTTAAAGGGGGAGAAGTGGATTTTTTGAAATTCCACAGCTTTTACTATCAATTACATATGAAAGATGTCCCTCAGTTTCTAATTGTTTCTAATTGTTCCACTAGTTCTCTCTCTCTAAATCTCTCTGATATTTTTGTTTGATTATTTCATCATAACCTCCAACTCTAGGTCTTTATTCACATAATGAACAAAGCTTGGTTATTTTAACCCCAAATAGTATTTTGTGGTTTTCTGTGTTGTATAAAGTTAGACAGTGTGGTTTGTTCAGCTCTTTAGCCCTGCATGCCTAGACAGCTAAATTTACTAAGTCATGAATCAAGTAATTGGGAACTCAGCTTAACAGCACAGGTCCTGCATCCCCATAATATGCCACATACAATTAAATTATATTTTGGCTTAATCATAATGGCTTGGTTCACAACAAGATCACAGTTAGGTGAAAATTATCCAATTCCATTTTTATCCTAGTCTGGATGTTCTGTCAAGGAGCCATTATATCTAAGAGAAATTTTCACTTTTCTTTCAAAGACCTTGAAACTTCTCATTCTCCATTCATAATGTTCAGTCTCTCTGAACACTTTCCTTATATGTGACAATGTCACCTTCCCTCCTATTGTACAATCATTTACTTTGGCCTTACAGTATTTTATCACCCATTAGCGTTTACAAGACCACAACTCAGTTCTTCCCCTTTATTATCTCTGCATTTATCTAAGTCTATGTTTCACCCCAGCGGCATCGAACGGCTGCAAAAGAAGTGGACCAGCGAAGCGAGGCAGGTGTCGAGACGTGGGAGGCCTGGCTGCAACTGTCCTAAGGTAAGTGGGTGCAGGGTGCATTGGGCAGCTCCAACCCCCCCCCCATTCCCACCCTAGTGATAGAAGTAAAGGAAAGGTCTTCAAAAATTTAATATTGAAAGAGAAATTTAAAATTGAATTTGCTGCAGTGGAAATTTACTGAGTGGAGAAACTATAATATATGGGAAACAGGAAAGGAGAGCATAAAGACAGGATGTAAGATAAATACGTAGGCAAAAAATTAGCTGGGTCTTAGAGTGGGAAAAGGAAGAAGACAAACTATAAAAAAAATAGCTGTAAGAGGAAATGGCTAGCCAGGAAAGACATGTTGAATTGGAAAACAGAAAAAGAAGCTGAATAAAATAAGAGGAAAGGCACACTGAACTGAAAAACAGGACAGAACCTATTGTTCTTAAAGGGGGACATAAATATTCACAGAGTTTAAAATAACCATTTAAATGTCTAATTTTTCTTATTATTATTGAATATGATTTAATATGTTAGCAGGAAATGTGTAAGAAGCGGACGGAAAGAGTGTAACCTCATAGTACCGCAGCCAATGGGGAAAGAGGAGGGATGTGGTGGCCGGGACTAGGGATGTATAAAGAAGGAAATATTTTGGGTTGAAACTTTGGAGAGAACCAAGCTTTGATAGCTTCTCTCCCCGCTTATTGCAATAAACGAAACAAAAGGCCTTCACTGTGTCTTGGCTGGTTATTGGTCAGGCGAGCTTGCCTCTGGTCACGAAGGAAAGTAGCCAGGAGCACATAACAGTAGCTTGATTTTTATCTGTGCACCTCGTCCCATCTCGTGCAACCAGGTGCAATGGAGTTGGACGGGGTCTTAAGTAGGACTTATTTTGGGGGTAGGGCTTACTTGGGCACATGTGTAAAAAAATCAAGCTAGGGCTTATTTTCGGGGTAGGTCTTATTTTCTGGGGGAAATGGTAATAGCCTGGCTTGCACACTGGCTAAACTCAATTTGACATCACAAACCCTGGATGTGCTAAACTAAGAGCTAAGGCAGGCTCAGGAAGCAACCCTTGAAAATGGGCAGCCAGTAATTATTTACTAAGGCAAAACATGGCTGTGAAGAATTTTGGGTCATGTGCTTACTTCAAACCTGACTGAAAGCTCCCAGGAAGTGACATGAAACATCTAAGAGAATTGGCATAGAATATTGGACACTATAAATTTCTTTTCCACCTAACAGAACTTTTGCCCTGACTTCTAGACCTTCATGAGTTGAAAGCTTCCTTTTTTGGGAGCCACTGCAGGGATCCTTTTCTGCTGCCTCTATCAGTACCTTCGCATTAACAATTTGAGAACTTGCTTCCCTGAATTCTGGGAAAAAAATAAAAGCACCCATCAAATCTCCCTGAACAGATCAATTCTTAATCTTGGGCCAGTAAAAGTGTCCCACACTTACATAGCCAAAAAGGGGGGGTATTGTAGAAAGTCAGCACCCACCCTCCTACAGAAGGAAATATTTTGGGGGATATTGTATTTTCCCAAAGGAATAATGGAGAAATATCTTAGGCAGAAACAGCCCCAGTCCCCCTGCCTCAAGCAGAAACTGAGTAGACCAGCTCTTTAGAAATGTAGATTTGGTAATCCATTCAGGAAGACTGGGGCAGGAAGGCTGGAGCTGAGGTGATTAAAAAAAACAAAGACCCCTAAAAACTACATCCCCCACCCAGCTTCAAGGACAGGACATGACCTCCAAGCCACAATGGGAGTCAGGCAACAATAATTAGAATGCCAAAAGGGCACAGGTCAAAGTACATTGCACAGGAACAGGCAGCTCAAATACAAAGCCCCAAAGAAGGTATAAAAACCCATCCACTCTCAACTCTATTTAGTCAGCTTTCCCAGAACTGAGTGCTATTCTGCTCTTCAATAAACAAGAACCTTCTTTCAAAAGCAGCCTCCATTTTTATTCCTGGCTTGGAACTGGAACTGATTTTTCTTCCCACAGCAGAATTCACATTCTTTTGCTAAGCTTCTGCCTACTGCTCCTATTTCTCTTTATATCCTACCTTTCTTCTAGGACAAAGGTTCCCAACTGGGGGTGCGAGACAATATTTCAGGGGGTGCGAAAACTTGGCTTTTCAAAATTATAGTGTATATGCATAATTCGTTGCCATTATTTCGAACTTTTGTAAGGGGTGCGAGAATATATCGGAAGCGTTCTAGGGGTGCAGGGTATAGAAAAGGTTGGGAGCTGCTGTTCTAGGAACCCAAAGCAAGATTCCTATAGTATTAATCACTCCTCTAGTTTTCCAAATAACAGGGCCCCTGTGAGATAGGTTGGGGTGGGAGAGGGTAGCTAGCTGACACCCAGAGACCTTTCAAGACTAATGTTTATATTTCTCTGGAAGTGTTAATATCAGTTATATTATATACAGAAAGTAAACCAGTTAAAAACCAACAGAAAAACAATCACCAAGGTAAAAATCAGGAAGAGGCATAACTCAGCCTGAAACTAAAAGTTCAACCCAATATTCTGTTATTACATGAGTTTACCAAGAAAAAATGTAAATCTTTGATTACAAGTACTTTGATTTGTGCTGTAACAGACCATACAAAACTTCTAGAAAGAAATTTAATCCCGGTTCAGAATATTGACAGAAGGGGACTTTATTGAGGATTCCCAGCATATTTTCCAGAATTTTATGTGGGTTCCAGACCACATCATCTTTCAATCGTACTTCTCAGGAACTTTCCCAATGGGGCCTTCTGTTTGTTTCTCCCCCCTCCCGAAAAAGAGCATCTTTTAAAGACAAAAAAGCTATCTGTGGGAAGAATTCTGAGAAAGAAATATTTTGGGGAATATTAAAAAGGCAAAGATCTTAAAGGCAGAAAAGCAAGCCCAGTTTTTCTTAATAGTCCCAAGCAGAAATGCAGCAGAAACCAGCTTTTAGAAATGCACATATAATAATCCATTCAGGAAGGTTGGAGCCTTCCAGCTAGAAACTGAAGAGATTAGGAAGACAAAAGATCCCAGAATCAACAATCCCTCACACTAAAAAATCCAACAAAGGATATAGTCATTAGCCCCAGCCCCAGGGAAGCAGGATATGACCTTTGGGACGTAATAGGATTAACCCACCACCATCAGAATACCAGAAAGGCACACTCAGACTCAGGTCAAAGTTCATGCCACAGGAACAACTCCAAACAAGAGCCCCAGAAGGTATAAAAACCCACCACTCCCAGCAACATATGGTCAGCTTTCCCAGAGCCATGCTTCTGTCTGGTTCTGCTCTTCAATAAACTCCAACCTTTCTAAAGCAGTCTCCCATTTTGTTTATTCCCAGCTTGGACTGGACCCTGATGAAGATTTTTCTTTCAGCATATCCGTAGATTATAAACATTAGATGTCCGTTTGAAGTTCTCTGGGAAAGCATAATAAATGGTTTAGCTTGCAACGTGCCACAAGAATCCTTTTCTTGTTTGCTTTTGGGGGTTATTTTTTATTTTTAGGAACAGCAATTCAATAAGGTCAGTTCCGGTTTAGAAGATGAAAATGAAAAAGCATGGTTTGAAAGTAAGCTCAAAAGAAAATTAAAAAAAATACGAGGCAGAACGTCTGGGAATAGTGTACATCCCATGACAATATATATCCCATGATCATACTATCATGATCATGGTATTAATAACTGTCATTTATTACTATTTCTACTACTATTACGATTATTGGTGCCTGGAGACAGTCACTTTTCCAAAACTCTTCCGCTTCAAACCTTAAACTGGTGCCCGGATCTGAAACCCACGAAAATTAAAAATCCGATCCAGGTGGGCGAGTGGGAGACTGGAGAGAGAGGGTGGCGCTAAATCTCTGGACGGAGAAAGGGTTAATGGCCTGGCGCCCACGTGGGAAAGAAGGAAGAGGAGGAGGCGCCTTCCTGCTCCGCCTTTGGGTTGGGGGGGAAAGGTTTGGGGTTGTAAACCTCCCCCCCCTTAAGCAGCCGCATCTGGTGCAAGGGGGCGGGAGGGAAGACCAGCTCTTCCCCGCCAAGGGTGAGTTACAGGACAGAGGCGGCCCTCCCCCCCCCCTTTTTTTAATAAAGACACGTGCGAGACGAGGAGGAGGAGGTGGCAGGGTAAACGATTAGGTGGGGAGGGTGCTCCTTTTATTCCCCCCCCCCATGCAAGGTGGGTATAATATTAAAGATCGGAAAGGAGTGAGTGAGTGGGTAGGTGGGAGAAAGCTTAGCCATCTCTTTGCCCTTCCCACCCCCAACCACATCAAAGAGGCAAAATGGCTGCATTCCCCTTGTCTTGGTGTCATATGGGTGGGGGGAACGGATGGGCTGGAAGCGCCCCGAGAGGCTTTGCTCCGTGGGGCGTAGGGCAGTCGAAAGCCCCGGTTTGCAGGAGAGGAGTGGGCGTAGCGGGGAGGGCGCGGGGTTGGGGGAATGAATGGCTCAAGGTCCTTTTCGTGGGTGCGCGCGTGTCTCTTGCAAAGGGGGTGGGGGGCCCGAACGGGATTTGCAGTGGGAGAAACCCTTTGCGGGTGTGTGGGGAGGGGGGAGGCAGAGAATTAGGAAGAAAGGGGGGGGAACTGGGCAGAAAATGTTCTCCTGGAAAGCGGGTGACAGGAAGTGGAGAATGCAACGAGCGAAGTTGGAAGGGGAAAGTTAGGGGCTAGCTGTGCTTGGGGGGAGAACAGGAAGAGGAATTTGCAAACCGTAAAATGGGGAAGGGGATCTTAGCGTCCGAAGTGGGAGGGGGAGAGAGAGGAGAATTCGTTTTATGAAAGCTCTCCTTTTCAATAATGGGGTGATGTTGTGCCCGAGCCCTGTTTGGGGAAAAAGTGACATGACTTGCTCATTTATGAATAACTGATATTGCCTTGTCTGCTTTCTGATCCTGTGACTCTGAATGAATTCCATAATGGATCAACCAGAACCTTCATTCCAATTATTAAAAAAATTGTGTGGTCGCTTAATTCCTTATAAGTTGCTGTTACAGCAAGTACATTAAAAAATGCACAATTGATGAAGTTGGCAATTGGTGAACAGGCCTTATCCTCTGCTCCCCTACCTTGTCCCTAGAAGATTTTATGGATATTTTAGGAGGGATGCATTTGTGATCCAGATCTGGGTGTTGTTTTGAAAATGAGGTATAGAATTTTTCAAATATATATTTTGTGAAAAATTCCTTTGCCTCAAAAGTCTATGATTGAGTTCGCAAAATAAATCAATGAAAACAATCATTTCGCTGTTTTTGCTTGTTTGTCAAAAGTCCCAAACAGAGGTTGCATCCAGTAAATTGGAATCAGTACACCAATTCTGGCAATTGTTGATTCTGAAAAAAAAACCCTTTCCTTGTACAATACATCTAAATGTGTAAATCTAAACATGGATAGACAAAAGTGCCCCTGCTGTTACTGTTGCTTGTTTTCATAATAGGTTTTGTTATGGATAGTAGCTTTATATTGTTTGATCATTTGCATTTTTTTTGAAAGAGGAGGCTTCTTTTTTTTTCATTTAGAAAGATTAAATGTTTCAATAATTATTTTGAGCACTGAAAAAATTACTTTGATGTATGATGTCTCAGTTGGGAACTTGTAGAGAGCCCTGCTCCAGATTTTCTTTTCAAATTCTTATTCACTAATGTTAACTGAGTAACTTTAGCAGAGAAACCAGTTATAGATCAGTACTTTTGCAAGGTGACAAGGAGCAACAGGGAAAAAGGATATGCAGTTTTTGAAATGAAAAATTAGGGATTTTGTTTTTCAGATTTTACTCATTACTACTATAGTTGAAAATGAAGATAGCTTCAAATTCTTTTTTGGGGGGGAGGGGGATCCTTTAGAATTTGATATACAGTATTCACCCCAAAGCACCAAGGAGTAATTGTTTTCCTGCACGCCATTGTCACAATTGTGAAGTGACACAGTGAAGTATAGAGAAGCTGAAGTATAGAGAAGCTAAAGATAAATTATTTTTCTATGGTCCTGATCCTGAAGTGGCATCATATGCCACTGGCTACATCTTCATGAGTGGGGAAGAAATGAGAGGGACCAAGGCATCCTTGTGATTTTGTGCCAAAATGGAATTGCAAATCTATTTTGCCTTGGTTTGGAAATTAGAAAACTTGAGAGAAAATTCCCGACTTTTTTCTGTTGGTTAACAATGAATACTTTAAAATTATCCTGGCTGCTGTGCCATTTTGTTTTAATGTATAGATTTGATAAATTATTCATTTTATCACCAGCTGTGTCTGGTATTGTGCAAACAAATAGAGACTTGAACAGCAGCAAAAGAAGGTCCTGTTCCACTATTGTGGAACAGGTTTGCTGTGTTCTGGGGAGATGGAGCAGTAGTGTTGTGTGAGCTCTAGCATTTCAAAACGTGAGATGGATATAATATATCAGGTGATTTCTGCAATCAGAACATTTAGTCCAGAAACATTGTCCTGTTGGTAAAAGGTTAGTTCTAAACTCTGGTTTCCAGCATGGTGAAGGACTTGAGTGAGGAGACAACCTTACTGTAATTTGATCTATTTATTTATTAGATTTTTATCCCACCTTTACTACTTTATAAGTAACTCAAGGTGGCAAATATACCTAATACTCCTTCCTCCTCCTATTTTCCCCAGAACAAACAACCCTGTGAGGTGAGTTGGACTGAGAGAGAGTGACTTGCCCAAAGTTACCGAGTTGGCTAGATGGGAATAGAACTCACCATCTCCTGATTTTTAGGCCAGCACCTTAATCCCACCTCCAGATGCTGAAGTGGTAGAATTCACAAAGAGTTATTATTGTGAATGTGTAGATTCAGGGAGAGAGCTGAAACCATCATCCTCTGCTCTTCCCCCCCCCCTCCATTCTGAAAATAGATTGGGCACAGAATAATCACTGTAGCATTTGCTCCTTTCCCCATTGCCTTTGTGAAGGAGTTGTTAGCTGTTATGGGGGAGGTTGTTTTTCTTTGACATTGACTCTTATCTTAAACTTTTCCAGTCTTTAATTTGCCTGGTGTTGTTTTTTTTTTGTAGGCAATCAAGCTTTCTGATTGATGAGAACTGCTCTAGTGAATGAAAACAGGTTTAAATGGTTGAAGCATGATTGAGTTATAATTGCAATATATGAAACCCAGGGGTAACTGTCCTGCTCTTAAAAGTGAAGTCTTTTTTGTAATTTATTTACATTTCAGGGTAATTTTTTTTCCTTAAAATAGTTTCAGCCACTGGATACATATCCATCCTAAACCAGGCATGTCAAACTGCCGGCCCATGGGCCGGATGTGTCATACCGAAACCACGCCCACCCCATTGCCAGCAATAGGAAAAAAGTCGTGATATGTCATGTGACGTCGCGAGTTTGACATGCCTGTCCTAAACTAAACCAAAGCAAGCCTTACAAAAAAACCTTTTCCTCAGAAATACCATTCTTTATATGGAAATGAATTCTGTAAATATGATTAATTTCATTTTGTTGACTGTTCAGGTGATTGCTTACTTTTTTTGTCTTTTTAGGGAGAAAGTACTCATGTAAACACATACGGAAAAACCAAATCCTCCTGATGTATGGTGGAATCCTGTGACAGAGCAGTTTCCTTGACAACAGTCTCTCTGCTTCCTGGAAATTGTTGGCCAACTTTGGCCTAAGGTTATGGTCAAAGTTTGAGGAAGAAGAAGATTCTTCCCACCATGTTTGCCTGTGAGACTTGGGGTATCAGTGGCCAGACCTCGGTCTACAATTGGGACAAGTCTGTCTATCTCTTAGAAGACAAAATGGAGTCCATGCAGGGATCAGGGGAGCTGGATCTCCATTTTAAGGTGCTGCTTGAGCAGGAGATGTATCCAGAGATCACAATTGAGGAGGAAGAGGAAGAGCCTGAGGAAGTAGAAGTAGATGCTGAAGGGGAAGCAGATGAAGAGGAAGAAGAGGAAGAAGAGAGGGGAGAGGAGGAGGAAGAAGAGGAGGAGGAAGAAGAGGAGGAAGAGGAGGAAGAGGGAGAAGGGGATGTGGAGGAGGAGGATGAAGAGGAGGAGGCACATCCACAAGGCCCTCAGCAAGAGGCAGTGGGAGCAGTTGATGGAGATGACTCCCTGCTTGTGGTGTGTACTGGAACAGTTGAAGAGCTGCTAGGCTTAGAGGCATCACCAACTGCTGAACCAATGCAGCTAGAAGAGGCACCACAACCTCAGCGCTGGGAGGTCCAGTGGGAGGAAGTGTCCCAAACTTCACAGCCTCTCCTCCCTGAAATTATAGAACCACCATTAATATCACCAGAAGCAGCCACCTCAAATATCACTCAGGTAGTGGAAGTTGCTGCAGTAGAGGTAGAACCAGAGGCCTTCCCGACCACTTTGGAGCAACTAGGGAATACTTCATCCTCGTGGGGAGCATCTTTCATTGAAGAGAGCCACCAGGACCTTCAACGCTCCCCAGCTAGTGCAGATAGAGGGAGTATTGGCAAAGCACGGACACCTATATCTGGAGTAGGCAGTTTCAGCCTGGAGACTGCACGTCGGCGCTTCCGGCAGTTCTGTTACCAGGATGCTGAGGGTCCACGGAAGGCATGTGGTCAGCTCTGGGAGCTTTGCAACCACTGGCTGAAGCCAAAGAACCGCACCAAGGAACAGATTCTTGATGTCCTAATTTTGGAGCAGTTCCTAGCCGTTCTCCCTCCTGGAATCCGAAGTCAGGTATGGGAATGTAGCCCAGAGACCTGTGCACGGGCAGTGGCCCTAGCTGAGGAGTTCCTAGCCAAGCAGAATGAAGCAGAAAGACCAGAAGAGGAGGTAAGATGATTCAGTCCCCCTTCCTTTCCTCACATATATTCTTAAGGTTCATTGTTGGGCTATATTTATTTGGGGGCAAACACCTGTGACAGGACACCTGCAGCAGGTATGGGAGGTAAATGAAATGAGACTTTAGGGCAGAGAGTCAAAATGTTTTGCTTTTGGAACAAAAGATGCACCTGGCTGGTGGTAATTACGCAATTATTATTCATGAAGACTAATGATACTACCTTCTAACTACCTTTCAAAGCATACAAATCTCAATGACTGCCCCATAAAACATCACAGAGCAATAAAATAAAGTATATATTTCATACTATTTCCAGTATGTAGACTGAGGGGGTTCCAGCAGGTTTATGGGTACTCCAAATTAGCAAGGTGAATGTCATTTTTAAATAGTTCCACCTATAACAAGCTTTAGACAACCACACCAAACCACACCTAGTACTTGAGATTATTCTCCTTATTTCTCCCTTGGCTTGTTTTACTTGCAGAATTGTGGGGAGCACCCACAAGTGTGATCACTCATCTGCAGTCTGAAATACAATCCACTGTCTCCTTAGCAGCCCTATCACACTGCAATCTATTGGCAATGCCAGCTGTCCTTAGCCAACTGTGGCCTGCTGATTCCATATGCTCGCCTCACGCCTTGCTGCTTTTAATCCATGAGCTTGGAAGGTCAGGGGGTAACAGCAGACAGTCAAGTCCCTGTGCAAAAAATGGGGAAGAAATATGCATAGGGGGGGGGAAATTCTGGCAATGGCTGAATGAGCTGGAGGTTTTGATTCCTTGCAAGCTGTTACCTGATTTCCTACAGGGATGCAAACCAGTGGCAGAGACAACTCTTGGATCAGATTGCTGTTGTCATAAAAATGTGTGTATAGCCTTGGGTTGATCCTCAGCCCCATCTGAGATTTCTAGCAGTGTGGAAAGTGTGACCCCACCCCAGTGCTGCTGAATTACAACTCACCGTGTCTTTTCATCCGCCAGGTTGATTGGTCTGTTGAGAGTGACAGCCTGTGGAGGTTCACTGGCTTTCTGTCTGTTTTTGTTAGAAAGTTTGCTACGGACACAGTATCCCCATCTCTTAAACAGGGAGATGAGACCAATCAGAAGTTTCCATCTGAAGAAACGTTCTCTCAAAGCACCTGATTCATATTGAGATTAAAATGACATTTCTGGAACTATTTAGTCCTTTAGAACTTTGTCATATCCTACAAGTGTGTACTAATCGCGAGCCTGGATTTAAAATGACTCATGGATGCTTCTGCCTCCATTGTAGCAAAATTGGAAGCCAAGTTCTGAAACTTGAAATGCTTGAGAGTTGAAATAGCAGTATAACTGGGTGCAGATATTGAGATAGGTTGCATGAGGGCGAGTTTGGTCTAGTGTTAAGGCACCAGGCTAGAAACCAGGAGATCATGAGTTCTAGTCCCACCTTGGCATGACTAGGTGACTTTAGGCCAGTCTCTGGTTATTGTGGGAAAAATAACTGGGAGGAGGAAGGAGTATTAGGTATGTCCACTACCTTGAGTTATTTTAAAAAATAATAAGATCGGATATGAATAATAATGTCCTGGTACTTAAGAAGAACTCAATATATAAAAATGCCAAATCCAGTCTGAGCCTCTGGCTCACTGTGCAACAAACCATAATAATAATAATGTTCCTTGACATAATGGTAGACAAATACCCATGTATCAGAGGCCTGCAGGCTAGATGGTTATAGGCTATTTCAGTGGTGGCGAACCTATGGCACGGGTGCCAGAGGTGGCACTCAGAGCCCTCTTTGTGGGCACACGTGCCATGCCCCAGAGATGGCAACCGTCCCTCTTCAACCAGCCGGCCGAGGTCCCACGTGGCCAGATGCATCCCGGCACAGCTGGTTTCCCTCCCCCTGTCCCGTCCCTCCTGGCCTCACATGCTCTCCTTTTCCCAGGCATGACCCACTGCATCGCCTCCTCACCTGTCGGCCAGCTGTCCAGCTCAGAGGTGGCTTCTCTGAACTGCTGGCGGTGGGCTGTGGAGCCCCAGAGTACGCCGGTCAAGGAGCCATCAGGCTGTGGCTGCTGACGGACACTGGCGGCCCCTATATGCTTGCTGGCCTCTGTGTGTGGGGGCCGATGGTGTCAGACAGCAGCTGCCCTGGCCCCTGCCTCACCTTGCCCTGCAACAATGGTATCCCCGCCCTGCCTCGCCTCGCCTCACCCTGCAGGATGAGCCTCCTGCCCACCGCTCCACCTGCCAGAGACCCCCTGGATCTCCCCCAACCCTGCCCACAGGCATCCCTCCCCACGAGCAACATCGAGGTGACCATGCACCCACCCAGTCTGCCATGACCACCACAGCCATGCCCACCCAGTGGGCCACGTCCCACCTGGCACCCGGCGATAAATAAGTGGGTTTTGGGTTGCAGTTTGGGCACTCGGTCTCTAAAAGGTTCGCCATCACTGGGCTATTTTATCAGCTCTCTAAAGTTACTGTCAGAGGACTTTCTCATTCCTGCTGTCGGATCCTTTTATTTAGAGAAGTTGGATATGGAGCCTGTGACCTTTTTAATTCAATGCAGGTTCTCTGCTGCTGAGCTGCAAACTTTTATTAAAAATAATGAACCACCAAAAATCTCCTACTGTGTTGTGAGGCCAAGGACATTTTCAGATGTTTGGATCTCAAGTCTCTAGGCAGCGTGCTATTTTTGCCAATGGCAAAAATTGTGGGAACTGTAGTCCATAAGATCTGGCAGGCAGCTGGTTGCCCACTCCTTGTCTATATAGTCTAGACCAGCTTGCAGATTTGCTATTTAATTTTTATGGAGAGGCCTGAAGAGTTTCTATAAATGAAGCAGATATCTTTGTCAATGAGCTACAGGCCCTGCCAGTCAAAAATGAATGATGGTAAATTGCTCTAATGACAAGTCAGATACCTGCTTAATTCTACTCTTATTTTTACTAAAAAAAAAAAATTAAAGTTCTACAGGTAGTCCTCAACTTACAACCTCAATTGAACTCAATATTTCTGTTGCTAAGCGAGACATTTGTTAAGTGGATTTTGCCCCATTTTATGAACTTTCTTGCCATGTTTGTTAAGTGGATCACTGCAGTTGTTAAGTTAATAACACAGTTGTTAAGTGAATCTGGCTTCCCCATTGACTCCTTGTCACAAGGTCGCAAAAGCTGATCACATGACTTTGGGACACTGCAAGCGTCATAAATATGAGTCAGTTGCCAAGCATCTGAATTTTGATCATGGGGTCGTAAGGGTCGCAAAGGTCATGTGATCATGGGGTCGCAAAGGTCATAAGGGTCAAAAACCATCATAAGTCATTTTTTTCAGTGCTGTTGTAAGTCGAGGACTACCTGTATTTGAATTACTGTGCAATATAAATTATTTCCTGTATTTACTTTTGGCTGATGTGATTTTGAATGGTACATAAGCATTTTGTTAGTCTTATAACAATTGCTAATTGGTATTTGTTAATTTTTATTGCTCTATTATATAAAAAGAGTGAAAATTTCCAACAAAAGAGATGAAGAAAAAAATTAAACATTAAAAAAAAGCTGCTAGAGAAAAACTGACCAAAATGCACGTACATACACGCACACTTAAAACAACTCACTTTTAAAACTGCAGATCAAATTTTGACCACAAAAAATCTTATTGATCAACATTTATATTACATGGATAAAAGAGCAAGCTCAATCCTCAGGAGCACTTTAGTATAACAAATTCAATGTTTATAAATATAAATCATAATTAAAAAAATATATTTTTTAATCTAGGATTTAAAATCTGAAGTGATAATTTCTTTCCAGCAGTGCAAAAAATATCTTTTTACTTACATTCAAGCTGGAGAAATTCAGAGAAATTCTAAATATTCAGAGTTTGATTTTCAATATACATGAAACTTAGAATTGTTAACTTTTTCCCAGAAGCCAACAAGTATTGTTCTGAAGAATGGCTGACATCCTAGGAAAAGTGCCCTATTATTTGAAATGTTCTCTGCCACTTTGGTAATAGATTGAAACGGTTCACATGTCAGGACATCACATAGCTTTGAATTCCTTTCTCTCCCCCCCTTCCCCCCCCCCCCCCCCCCCCCCCCGAGAGTGCAGGAAAGGGTCACATCAGATATAGGTTACATTCTTGGATGTCCCTGCAGAGAGCATAAAGAAAGAAACAGAGGCTGTAGTTTTCAGAGGCAATTAGGCCTCTTTAACATCTGAGCAATTATAAATAGTTGGGATGCCAAAGCTGAGGCACCTCAGCTGGAATGAGTTTGGGCAAAATTATGCCCATCGGGAATGGGTTGCGTTTTGTTTTTATCCCCAAGACGTTTTAGAGATTGCCTCAGAGATAGTGCTGGCTCTAAACCATCATCATGCTTATAAATTTTAAGAACCAAACTGTCTTGAACCTCCTTTCATTTCTTTCTCGGCTCCTCAAGACTGGTGCACTGAAATCTCATAGTAGGCTTTACAGATGTTTAAATTAAAACATTTCAACATCTAACCCCCTCTCCCTTTATTTCCTCTTTGTCGTTAAATCAAAACATTTCAACATCTAACCCCCTCTCCCTTTATTTCCTCTTTGTCGTGCTGGTCTTCCACAAAGAGGGTTGAATCTGCTGCCTTCAGTAGATTTCCAGAATACTACACAAAGGATGCTGGGAGCTGTAGTCCTACAGCCTGGAAGCAAAGGGTTTCTGCTAAGAAGTTAGATTAGGTTTCTTCTCTAAGAGGTCCTTTCTGCAGAAATGTAAACTGTAATCAGAAAGTAGGCATTGATATAAATTGTGATATTGGAGCAGAAAGTCACAACTTGTGATCTTTTTTTTTAATTGGAATATGGAAATCAGAAGCAGTTGAGGAAGTATTTAATGTAGTTTTCATGCTATACAACAAATGTCCCCCATCATCCCCAGCCAGGTAGCTCTTCTATATCATCTTTCCCAAATTCTAGAATCCATGCAGTTATAAAATTTCTCTTAATTCTTGTAGCATTTCTAGAACCTCAGGCTTTGTGGAAGCTGCAATTATAATTAATTAGTTTGAAATTTGATTTAACTGATTGAAATTTAGTTTTTGCCTTGACCTCAGCTGCTAAAATGCCAATAAAAGGACAAAGTTAGTCTGCCCCACAGTTTAGTGTTGTGCACCTTTGTCCTAAAAAGATCAACAGAAAGAAATAGTTACCAAAAAATCATAAAAATCTGCAACTAAGCCAAATTGACCCTCAAATCACAAATCTCAAAAAAATTAATTTGTTAAATTTATCGAATTTATGTTCAAAGGGTAAAAGTTTCAGGAGATTGTAGTGTTCATCTGAGATTTTTACTATTTCACTTAATTTAATAGGGACATTGCAGATTCTGCACTGGCTGGAACAGACTCAGAAGTGCCTTTAGGTATTGAAAGCCAATTTGAAAATTTTTACATGCTAGAAAGCACATAAAAAAAGCTAGATTTCCAAAAGACTGGATAGACATACTATTACAATTGAGCAGAGTTGCATAAAGTATGATCACTAGGAAATGATGCTGCCTTCTGAACGTCTTTTTTCCCCAGAGATATTTTAATTGTGATATTCCTGTTTGAAAAGGGAAGTGGAAGGATCCAAATGGGAACTGATTCATGGGGTTCTCTGATTTTTGTTGTGGGTTCCAGCTTTAGTGAAAAGGTTTAGAGGTTTATAGAAAATATTGAAACCAAAAATTAATACAGCGGAAAAGCAGAAGAAAAACCATTGTATGCTTTTGGTTCTCCAGCTGAGAAGATTTCATGTGCTGAGACTGCACTGAATAAAAATTTGCTTGCTATTAGTGAATGATACTAAAATGCAAATAAAGCAGTCCACATTCTGAATAGCAACAAAGGCAGAATACTGTGAGATGGGGAGAATCTATATTATGATTATGATGATATCCCTCGCTTACTTTGTACAATTCAAGCTGACATGCATACAGTAATGCTTCTTCTATTTCTTAGAACAACAACCTTGTGGGGTGGATTGTTTAAAAAATCCTCCCTAGTTTCAAAGAAGGTAAGGTTGGAGAACATCTAATCCAACCCTTGTTCAGAACAGAAATCTACTACAGCATCTTTTGCAGATGGCAACTACCTTCTACTTAAACCCACCCAGGAATATGGAGTTTTAAAATAAGATGTAAATATTCCCCTCCCTCTCCCCCAAACTACCAGGTCTGTATGGGGAATAGAGACCCTATGGGACAGCCGGGCCCAAATTTTGTATCCCCTTTTATTTATTTTTTTCCAGAGAGGAAATGTTTATTTTTATTTTTCTAAGTGTACTTAGCTTAGTATTAAACAGTCTTTGGCTTCTTTGTTAATTGTGCCTCTTTGATCAATCTTCAGGATTCTGACTTATTTGAGGAGGTGGTGGTGACATTTCCTGATGAAGACCAAGTCCCTTCAGATACTGAGCATGGAGATATATGCATGGAAGCTGGACAGCAGGCTGATGTAGACATATGTTTGCTTGGTAAGGAACCTTTGACCCACCTACTTAGTGCCTTGAATTGCTCCTCTTTCTCTAAATGCATTTTTAAAGTTATTATTGATGTATGCATTTTCACCATGCAAGGATTATATAAAATGGGAAACACCTAGGACCTAAAATGTATACAGTAATATAAATCCTAACAGATGACTATGAATACTTTTAAGAATAGCTCAATTCAGCTTCTCCAATCCAGTGCCCTCCAGATGCCATCATTTATAGCCATAGTTCTGAAGACCTGTCAATGCCGTGAGCCTTAAATTCCATTCTTTTTCCTCTTATATAACCAAATCATGGTCTGCTGTGATAGCCTCAAGTCTCAAAGGTGCTTTTTCAAAAGGCAACTGGACTGTGTTTTTTCCTGTAAGGAAGAAGTCATTTTGCTTCTCATCCAAGAAACTTCATCGGTTTTGGCTGGATGATTGGGGGGGGGGGGAGCTGGAAGAATTAATTCTGATGGGATGTTTGGGAGAAATGGAAGGATTATATTTCTTTGCAATCATCTGGTGGTTAGCACTCTCTCTGAGAGCTGTTGAGGCTATTTGGGGATTTATCTGTGCCCACAGGGTCACCTGAATCAGAGTGCAAATGGGTGTGGAATCTTCTTGAAACTGCCGAAAGGACTACATTGTAGACAGGAGATAGATGGGTGTTGTATCCCTCCCCCTCTGTTAAGAGAGGGCTGTTCAATTCTAACATAGATGGCCTCTATGACATTCTGGATAGAGAGGACTATTGGTTTGAAAGAGGGGTAAAAGAGGCCATCTATGTGTGAACTGAACAGCTCTCCCTCAACAGAGGGGGAGGAATACGACACCATCCATCTCCTGTCTACAACGCAGTTCTTTCAGCAGTTCCAAGAAGATTCCATACCCATTTGCATTCTGACCATGAGGGCACAGATAAACCCCCAAATGGCTTCAATTGCTCTCAGAGAGAGTGCTAAAGACCAGATGACTGCAAAGAAATATAATCCTTCTACCCCCACCACCACCATCCTGTCAGAACTAATCCTTTCATTCCCCTCCCCCCCATCCAATCGGAACTGATGAAGCTTCTTGGATCAGAAGTGAAACGTCTTATTCCGCAAAGGAAAAAAACAGTCTAATTGCCTTTTTAAAAAGCCCCTTTGAGACAACCATGACCTGGATGACTGAGAATCTCCATAGACATCCTTCTCAAGTATAATAAACTGTTTCGTATAAACAATAGAATTATTAAAACAGAACTGAAAGCTGATTATGGTTGGGGATTAAACTATGGTAGATACATACCAAGACAGGAACAGGAACATGCAGAGGTTATTTGTGAAGCCTATGGTTTGCAGATAGCAACCGTTATATCCCTGCAATTTTCTTTTTCAACTGGGCTACCATTAAACAACATAGAGCCTTTTTTTTTCATGAAACTCCAGTGAAGTGAATTTGGAACAATATGTGTTCATTTTCTGTGGATAATGCAATCCATTCCTGTGTTGCCTTGGCATTGAATTCCACAACCTTATCAGGGTCTTTGAAAAATATGGACAATTACTGACTTCCAGTTTTGCGTCACGGCGAGACGGACGCAGGAAGGCAGGGCTCTGCCTTCCATGCCCGATTTTGCCCTGCTGGGGGCCCTAAAAAGGGCCTAAAGTCGCCCCGAAGAGGCAATGAAGAAGGAGGGGTGTCTCGTCGATCACGGAGAGACGGCGGTCTTTCCGATCTGAGAAAAGGCCTCCAAATCGCCAGGGGAAAGACTGGCTACATTCCTATGGCCAGCCATTAGCTGCTGACAACCGAAGAAGAAAGGCACCAATTAACACATCGTAAACAGCATGTTTGGAATTGGGTGACAATATTGATCCTTTCTTTACTATTTTACAACTGAATTTCCTGGGAAAGGCTCCCAAGAAGCTAAAAACCTCTGAATGTGAATGGAAGAGGCGTTTTAATTTCTATGGGGGACAGAAATACACAATATTGAAGTGGAAGTAACATAATGCTACAGTTTTGAAATTTGAGAACTGAGATAATTGTTAAGATTCTCTCTTTGGGAAAAAAAACATTGAGGTGAAAAATAAGAAATCAATTCTTTGTTGTAAGAGTGGAAAATGGATTTTGAATGACATCTAGTGGTGGATCTGAGTATAGCACTATAACTAGCTTCCTGCCTGCTTGGTGATTCCTAACCTAAGGGAGAACAGCTGGTAATAAAGGAAAATATTTTGGCATACTTATCACCCTGACCTTGTTGGACTATAAGCACTCACTGAGCTTGGACTTTTAATCTCAAGAGCTAGTGGAAGAGAAAGAAGAACTTGACCTTTGATTACGTCTGCCTGGGAAAGACTTTTAAGCTGTTTTCAGGGAGATTGAACACTTTGAACATTGTGGATTATAACCTTGCCTGACTGACAATTTTTGGATGCCTGAGACAAAGATCACTATAAAATATTGCTTTTGGGACTGGACCTGTATTCTAAAACCTATTGGATTATAAAGGCTGCATATAGAGACCAGAAAGCTAGAGGAAACTTTGTTCTACTCTTACTGAGACTGGTGATATTAGAGGATCTCCAGGAATGATGCCTCAAGAAAAAACAAATACCTTTCAGAAGGAAATATACTCTACAGTACAACTAATTCATCAAACAATTGTTGCATACAAGAGGACATAAAAAGAAACCACAATGAAACTAAAAATAATTTAAATAATATAAATGAGCAAATCTCCAAATTAAATCTACAACTAGAAAGTTCCCAGACAACGACTACAAAGTATGAACAAATAAACCAGAGATCTGAAGATGAAGCAGAGGAAATGGATCTAGAGACAGAAGAGATGAAAGAAGGGAAATATAAACTACCCTACACAAATAAAATACTACAAGACTTACCCATAACAATGAAATTGCAAAAGACCCTCTACCCTGTAAGATTGCAAGATGCACATGATGACAAGGAAGAAGATTTTGGGGGATGGAACATAGAGCTATCAGGGGAAATGTTACAGTTTGGGAGACAAAAGATGAGGGGAGAAATTGAGGGAGAAGGAAGGTGGGAGTTGCTTAAGAAACATAAATGGGCGGAATTCCCCCTCAAAAATACCCTACTGAAATTGTCTTTCTCATGCCAAGCAACTTTCATAAAAATAGAAAGAAAATTCCCGGGCGATTTAATTGCCTTGGCTTGGAAAGCTACTTGGAAAAGAAAGAAAGCTAGAGTTAGATTTAAAAAATAGAAGATTTGACCTATTAGAGAGGGCATCATATGTTTAAGTACTTGTTTGAATATGGTTAAAAGAACAGATAACCCTTAACTATAATTAGACTTTTATAATGAAAGATATGATTTAGAATTAAAATAGCATTTTTTTCTCTTCTTTTGATATGGGAAATATGAAAATAAGAGGAGAATTGGTATGAATAATGTTTTTAGCTATATAAATATAATTAATATTGAGAAAATCATAACTGACAAAGATACTGTAAATATTGATGGGAAATTAAACCTTAACAAGAGCACGAAAAGCAAGATATTGATTAATGAATTGATATTGTTGTTATTTGTATAATATTAGTAAAATATGATGAAGATGTTTATATTTAACTCTGTATACATCAATAGTACCAGGAATTGTAATTGTGTAATGAGGGGAAAATGAAAAAAATATGGGGAAGAAAGGATCAGGGAAAAAATACTGGACTGTGCAGTACTGAATAGACTTATATTGAAGAAGTTAATGTTAAATATGTGAACCCAGACAACATGTTGTTTACTAAGCTCTAAAGATTGTAATTCTTAAAAATTAATAACACTTTTTTTTTAAAAAAAAGGACAATTACTAACCAGTATTGTCAGGCAGAAACCTGCCAGCTTTCCTTTATGCTGGTCTTTGACCATAATAAATATTTGATTTGCCAGCTTTCCTTTTAAAAGATCTAAAAAACATCTTGGTGAGTATTCTTTACATAACCTGAGGCATGTTTTCAAGTAAGCTTTAGGTTTGGCTTTTTTCCTTTCTTGCATAGGTTCTTCTGACACAGAAGCTACCTGGGATTCTTCTGCAGATGAAGGAGAAGGAGGAGGTTCAGGTGAGTCAAGACCTCCTGCAGCAACGTGTAGGAGGAAATGCCTCCTGACCCCACTTATTTTGAATCGCTGTAACATTACCTCAGTCTGAGTGCAGCCCTCAGCTATCAAAAGGTTGGCCACCCTGGCTATAACAATGAACATTTTTTACAGTTCTTTGAACTCCAAAACACTGTCTCTCATTAGTAAAAGGCATTGATTTTTGGTAATTGCCTGAAGGCTGCTGTCCTTAATGGTGCTCGAGCTCATTTAGTACTTACCAATGAAGCGGATGAATTCAGATTCTCTTCTGCATCCGAATAATCTTATATTATTTTATGTTATTTTGATTATTGTGTACCAGGTAAATAGAGTATCCTTTCTTTTTAATGCACCAGAGCTCTCTGTAATCCCAAATATGTTGAGATTACAACTCCTAGAGTTTCTGACAATACGACCAAAGGGAAATAAGGTGAGGTCTTCAAGCAGAGCTTGACTCCTGGCGATTTCATGTATAAATGGCCTACCATTGCCTTCTTCCATGATGACTTTTGATTGCTTAGTCTAGCTTACAGTTCCCATCTAAATACTAACCAAGCCTCACCCCTCTCTTAGCTTTCACATCTAGAGCAGATGAGCCAGGTGCTGCCGTAACTCCTGTCCTGTGGAAGATGTAGCCTCAAATCATCTAGACAGTTTCAGGTTGAGGAGGGCTAGCTAAGAAAATCGGCAAAGAGGAGACCACTTTAGGAGGGACGTTATCTGCTGTGTAAGATAAAAAGGAAAGGCTCTTTTAAGGAAGCGCCTATTGGAATATGTGTGTGTGTGTGTGTACGTACGTGCGTGATGTCTCAAACTAAGAAAGTATTTTGCTTCGTTAAGTGTCTCTCATGTGGCATAATTAATTCAGTCAATTAACTAAACTGAATTAGTAACTTGACTAATCATGGTTTCCCCAGTGTGTAATTAATCCAGTCAGTTTCATAAAATGAATATAGTAACTTGGCTGGTCAAGGGTTTATTGAGTCAGCAAAGCTAAATGATGTCTATAAACTATTTGAATTCTCTCCTTTTCCCACATCAAAGCAGGTGCCCGGACTCCCAACAGAGCAGATCCTCAGATGGGATTTGGAGAGAGACGCAATGGAGCAGTACAGCATTTGGCTCCGAAGAGGATACGGATAAGAGAGAAACGCCACCCTTGCATTGAATGTGGAAAACGGTTCCGTTGTCAGTCAGAGCTGGCCCTGCACCAGAAAGTCCACACCCGGCCCAAATCCTATCACTGCGCTGAGTGTGGGAAACAGTTTGGTCGATCCTCACATCTCACCAGGCACCAGAAAACCCACATGGGTGAGGAATGCCATGTCTGCATCGAATGTGGCAAGCGATTCCGTTGGTCAACGGAGCTTGTCATTCACCAGAGGATCCATGCTGTTGAACAGCCACACTACACTATCGATGCTGACACTTTGCTTCAGTGGCCCCCCGAGTTCAATATGCCCCAGAATATTTTTATGAGTGAAAAAGCCCCTCCCAGTGGTGATATGGTAAAACCTCATACAGTCAAGAAGCCTCACCTCTGTCCTGAGTGTGGGAAAGGGTTCCGGTGGCCTTCTGAACTTGCTGCTCATCAGAAAACTCACAACAAGAACAAACACTACCTCTGTCAGTGTGGGAAAGGATTCCAGTGGCCCTCGGAGCTGGCGGCCCATCAGAGGACCCACGCAGGCAATGGTTTGCCTCCCATTGCTGATTATAGCAACAGCCAGCCACCTCATCACCCTCCCTACCTGGGAGCTGGCATGGCAGAGAAACGCCATCTTTGCGGAGAATGTGGCAAGGCGTTCCGATGGCCGTCAGAACTTGCCACACATCAGCGCATCCACACAGGAGAAAAGCGCTACTTCTGCACAGAGTGCGGGAAGGGGTTCATATGGCCTTCGGAGCTGGCCGCTCACCAGCGAACCCACACTGAGAAGCAAGCTTACCAGTGTCTGGAGTGTGGGAAAATATTCCATGATCTCTACGGTCTCACAAGACACCAGAAGACCCACTTGGGAACCAAGGTCTATCCTTGTGCAGAGTGTGGGAAAACCTTTAGTCGGCAATCCCATCTGACTCGGCATCGGATCACTCACACTGGCGAGAGACCTTACCCTTGTATCGAATGTGGAAAACGGTTTGGACGGCAGTCACACCTCACTCGGCATCTGAGAATCCACACGGGAGAAAGGCCCTATCAGTGTGGTGACTGCGGAGTGAGGTTTAGGCGGAGACACAGCATGATGTACCATCAGCGGATCCACTTGAGAGAGTCCAGTGGAGGTCTGGACATGATAAACCCTCCTAACGCAGAAAGCCTTGCTGATCCTCTCCAGAATCCTATCCATGTCACAATTTGACACGTTGGGTGGTAGGGAAGTAATTTCAGAAGGAACATGGGATGTGTGAGTGGGACACCTTGATCACAACATCTGGAAGAGATTCTCGTGATGTATTATTTCACCACCCGGAGAGTCTGTATCACAGGCGGGGTCCAAGAGGCACATGTTTGAGGATTCCATACAGCCTGTTAGAGAATGCTAGCACAGGGCCTGTGAATTGTGCAAACGATGTAAAGGATTCTGTGACAAGATGCCCACACTGTCTTCTGAACAAGTGTTGCTTTGTAGTTGGGCTGAAAAACAGGGTTGCCCCCAGAAACAGGTCTGGTAACTTGGTGGCCAGGTTAGCCCCGTGATCCTAATTTTAGATTTGGCTCCTGCAAAGCTTTTGTGGCAGGAAAGGAACATTTGATAACCAGGATGGGTCTCCCCTTGCTACTTATAGCAGACAGAGCAGTGTTTGTTTCCTGGAACACCTGGTTGTGGTGGGGTGTTGGACAGAATCTACTTTCCTCACTTTCTTCACTTTTTCTTTCTGTGGCACATATGTGGGTCAGGTCGGGATTGTTGCGATGAGAGGACTCTGTGGGGCCATCATGTTGTTCCTTGCAGGGCAGGGCACTCTGCATTTACACTGTTCATATGTAGAAAGAAATCGGTAATACTTTTCCCACTCATATGCTGCCGCAGTGGGGAAAACTGACCTTTTCCTTTTTAAAATAATAATATAATAATAATAATAAAAATCTCCTATGTTGCAAGAGTCTGATTTGGAACGAAATACAACCTATTACTTCATATGGCCTTCAGAGCTGACCGCTCACCAGCGAACCCACACTGGTGGCAATTCTTCATTTCTACCAATCCTCCCAAGGTAAAGAAATCAGCTAATCACTCTAGATTTTGGAAGACAACATGGCTGGTTCTCCAAAGATACTTTCAATGAGGTACTTTTACTCTCCATGGCACTTCTGTTTTTCCTTTCCTCTTTTCTTGGGAAATTTTGGGAGAAATTTCCTTCCTTCCCTGGGGGCCAAATTACTTATTTTTTAAAGAAATATGGCAGTGTTCGGGTCTTTAGAGCAGTGGTTCTCAACCCTGGTAACTTTCAGATATATGGACTTCAACTCCCAGAATGTTGGCGTGATGGCTGGGGAATTCTGGGAGTTGAAGTCCACACATTGAAATTTACCAAGTTTGAGAAACCCCACTTTAGAGGAAAAGAAGAGCACATCCACTTTCACTGTAATGCTATAGTTTTCCTCCCACGTGGGACTCTGCAGTTGTCTAGATCTGCATTTTGTTTTACGCTTAGACACCACAGTCATGCTGTTGGGGTGATGTGAGTTGTAAGGCTGCACTATTATTATTTATTATTTTTTGAAAGTATTTATCAGTGGGATTTTTTTTTTTAATCCAGTAAGGCCTTGAATTAAAACAAACCACATTGCAGCACAGTGAAATCACTACAAAATAACAGCAGGACCAAGCTGTTGTTTCATAACCAAGTAATATTAAAATCATCAGAGATGATGAAAGGCTCTACAAACTAACCACCACAGTATTTCTAAAATGTGAAGAATGACAATATCCACACAGCCTCCTCTGGAAGGAGATCCAGAGTGATGGTTCTATGGGAAAAAAAATTCCCTCCAAAGTAGCCTCTTGGTGGAGGGAATGAGTAGAGATGTGAAGGGTTGGAAAACAGATGTTGCCTTAACCTCCTAGCTCTGCATTTCTGAAATAGTGCGGTCCTATGTATATTTACTTAGAATTATATCCCACTCTTTCAGGGGGATTTACTCCCTAAAAACTTATTTGGACATAAAACTAAGAAAGTAAAAAGTAAAAAGATTTGGTCTCTAGATTGGAGCAAAGAATACATTTTTAGTGACTGTTATCAAATGTGAACAGAGAAGGAGTTTTGAAACTGAAATGAAAAGAGTAACCTCAGGAGTGTTGGAGATGTGAGGAAAGGCTATACTTTGAGTTTTGGTTCTAAGATCTTTTTCCCCCTCTATATTGTTTTTGTAGTAATAAGGGAGACTTAAATCACCACCACCACCACTTTTTTTTTTTTTGATCCACCTTTGAAACTGGAATTCCTGAAGAATGAACATCCTTTTGGAAATAACTTCAGAATAAAGAGCTTTCTACAATTAGTGCCTTGTGTGCAGTTTCTAAAGACCAACTTCGGGCTGTGGCCCTTGCAGAAAGGAGCAAGATGATGCTTTGGAATGGCTCAAACTCAAGAATACCTTTACTCCAAGCTGTGCTTTTTCAATACCAATTCTGCATTTTCTATTGGCACTCATTTGGTTTGTTGAAAGAGAGTTTGCTTTCTTGCAGAGAAATTCTCTTCTTGGATTTAAGTGAAATTGAAGTGTGGTGTTCCTGCAGTCATGGACTGTATTTAACCTATTAAGCATTTAACCTGGTTACTGACTTAGCTCATTTGGGGAGTTTGCACAATACAATGAATCCTAATCCTAACAAACAGCTCTGGTTTGCATAACAACTGATCTGTAAATCCGTAATTCCAAATCCTTTTTTTTGAAGTAATCCTGTATGTTTCTAAGGATGCTTAGAGGGGTTATTTATGCAGGAGATTACTTGGACTAGTGCCGTCCTGCACTGGAATACCCATAATTTGTAGAAAAACGTCACCCGAAGTGGAAATTATGAGATTATAACTTAATATTTCTAGAGGACACCAAGTTAAGAAAAAATCTTGAAATATATTTACAATAGTTCATAAACTATGCCATTAGAGGGAGCTCAAGATTTTCAAAAGAAATTGCTTTATCCTCACAATTTTAGGCAGTCATACAGTAGTTTAATATTACTTTTTAAACTATTCCCTACTTTTCCTTTCAACACAGCAACTTTTACAACAGCAATAAGATATAGATAAACATCAGGTAAAATGCTAGAAACTATCGTTAAACATTCCATTATAGCATTAAAGCGACACTGGATGCATAGTTGTTATGGTCCATTGAGGCAATCTGGTTCCTGGTGGCTAAAGGATTTACGTCCCTGCAGTCTTGATTTTCAGAAGTGATTTGCTACTGCCTTCTTAAGGCTGAGAGAAAATGATTGGACTGGACCAAGGTCATTGACAGGACTAGCACTCAAAATCTCCAGGCTCCTGATGCAGCAACTTCATGCACTACTACAGTACATCATACTAACTCAGACACCATACCTAAATCCTTAACCTAAAAAATGCTAAACTAAAAAATATTTTAAAATATGTTTGAATTATAACAAATTAAAATTTACGTTTAATTGTAATTAAGTAATAAGGAAAAAAGTTTTAATTTTAATTATTTGGCTGGGCCAAAACTCAGAAGACCCTGCCTCCTAGCCATATATGTTAAGCTGTACAGAATAAGTATGTCCTGAAGTAAACTGAATTCTAGCCAAGACATTTCTATCATTAGTATTACTAGATTCACACATGTTAAAGCATCTAAACCTTGGTTTATTGACTCAAAATTGGTTGGGTTAACATTTACATTTAGCTCTGAATCACAGTTTATGTACTGGCACTACTGGGTTCACAAAGCCCATTCAAATCAAAACAATAGGGCTTCATATACAATATGTGATATAGCAAAGACACACGTCCTAAGGCTGGGTGAATTTTGATGACCTTGAAATACAATTTCCTATTCCAATCTTCCTAACCGGGCCCTTGTCCAAACCAGATTTCACCGCGTCCTGACAGAGCATGATAGGCTTTATAATCATATATACCTAGAAGCGCTGAGTTAGAGAAAGCTGTGTTATTTCATTGCCTGTTGTAAGTCAATGTGTATTAAATACTACTAAACATATTCTAAATGTACCAATCTATAGTAAAATCCAGCCATTATTCAAGGTAACTTGAAACATTTATTCATTCAATTTCTATAGCAGTCCAACTCAACCAAGCGACACTGGGCAGCTTAAAATTTTAGAAATTAGCAAAGACTACTGATTATCATTGGTCTACAATAACACTAAAAACCTGTCTCTCTGCTGAAATGAAAACTTGGAATAGAGAAGAGAGATGAGAGTAGGATTTTTATATGGCGAGATTAATAACATTTGGCAGTTTATTTTATTTATATTTATAATATGTATTTTTCGATTGCCTATGTCCCTCAAGGAGGGTCTGGGGTGTACAGTATAACATTAGCATATAAAACAAAATATGAGTATTCTTTGATCTTCTTTAATTATGTCAGCTACACTGAGTCATTATGTAAACACCTGATTTCAGTTGCTAAATCTCAAAAGATTTATTCAAGCCAGAGTAAATTGAGAAGACGGCAATTTGTCCGTTCTTGATTTAAAGCATGAACAAAAATCATGTGGCTGGAAAAGGCCTCTTATTTTCACCCACCCCTTTCTCACTTTCTGTACCAAACCAAGTTGCCTCTTGAAAAAATACCTTTGGGACAACCATGACCTGGATGACTCAGAATCTCAATAGACATCTTCCTGTTTAGCTGAATTCAATAACAACAAAACATTGAAAGGAATGGATGGGATTTCTAGCAGATTCTCTTCTAGTTTGCATTTTGATGGAATTTTCCTCTGCAGTACTTTTTACATTACTTAACACTTTGATCATTTTTTTCCTCACAATTACTCAGATATTGCAATTTATCAGTCAAAGAATTATTGCGGAAGCACTGTTGAGCCACATCACAATCTGATTTCAGCAAGCAAAAAACAAAGCAAAAGTTTTGGCACAGAATACCATGGGCCTCTACAATTAGCACAGAATTCAGTTAATTGCTGGTTTATATTTAGTAGCAATGATTAAAAAACAAGAAAAGCCACAGGACCTGATGATATCCCAGTAGAAATTTTAAAATTGCTGGAAGACAATGGGAATTTTTTTTTACTGCAGCTCTTCAATCAGATATACGAAACAGGAAAGATACCAAATGATTGGCTAAAATCAACCTTTGTGACAATCCCCAGAAACAATCTTGGTACACGAGATGCGCTATTCAGCATTCAAGTTCTTGTACAGCGTTGTAGAGATGTCAATCACAGTGTTTACATGTGCTTCATTGATTTTGAAAAAGCTTTTGATAAAATAAGACACAGCAAACTATTAGAAATCCTGAAACAAGGGGGACTAGATGACAAAGACATCCAAATAATAAAGAATCTGTATTGGCACCAGGTAGCAAATGTGAGACTAGGCCAAAAATACTCAGCTGATGCAGAAATAAGAAGAGGGGTCAGACAGGGATGTATTCTGTCTCCACTGCTGTTCAATATCTATGAGGCACTGGAGAACATCGATGCTGGCATCAAAGTAAACGGTGTTTGGATCAACAACTTAAGATATGCTGACGATACAGTTCTGCTTGCCAGTAAGCATGAAGACCTTCAGCTCCTCATCAACAGAGTCACCGAAATATCTGGAAAATACGGCTTGAAGCTTAACACCTCAAAAACCAAGATCATGGTCGTCAGCAAACAACCCGTTAACTTACCACCAATAAACTCAGAAGGAATACCACTGGAAAAAGTTGAAAGGATCACGCACCTCGGTTCTAATTTACATGAAAGCTGGGACATGACCACTGAAGTAAAGACAAGGATAGAGAAAGCTCGAACAGCATTCTTCAAAATGAAAAAGGTCTTCTGCAGTCACGACATAAGCCTAAGACTGAAAATCAGGCTGGTCAGATGCTATATTTTTCCTATCCTGCTCTATGGAGTAGAGAGTTGGTCTCTGACAGAAGGCCACCTGAAGAGACTAGAAGCATTTGAAATGTGGATTTACAGGCGGCTGTTACGTAGAAGCTGGGTGGACAAGATCAGAAATGAGGAGGTGATAAGCCGCCTGGGAAAGCCCAGGGAAATCATCAAAACAATTAAAAAACGAAAGTTAGAATATTTCGGACATGTGATGCGACACCCAGAAAAATACGGCATATTCCATTTAATCCTCCAGGGAAAGATTGAAGGCAAACGAGGTCCAGGCAGAAGAAGAACATCATGGCTTCAAAATCTAAGGGACTGGTTTGGACAAAACTCAGCAGCACTTTTTTGTGCGGCTGCTGATAAAAACAGGATCGCCAACATGATCGCCAACGTCTGATAACGGATATGGCACAAGAAGAAGAAGAAGCAATGATTACAGAAAGACAATTTAACAGCTAAACATGATGCAACTTGACACGTTCAGCAAGCTTCCAGCAATTTCTTTAGGGATTTTTTTTTAAACTTTCCCATGAAACAACTAAATAAAGGAATGTAATACAAACATGTAGCTGAAAAGTAAAGATGTTTTCAGCAAGATAAATGTTTTGTGCAGACATCAACTGTTAACCTGTTGTTAACGGCAAGCATATGTAGTTGCTTCAGCAAAATTAATGCAAAATTCTAAAGCCAAGTGCTTATGATGATTACTAATTCATCTTGAACTGGATGTATTGCAAAGTAATAGTTTTATAGACTGAATTCTTCTGCGATCATGGTTTGCAAGTAGTTGCAACAGTTCATGAAAACTGATGTTGTCAATCAGATCCTAATTTTTTCAGCCTCCACACTGAGCAATTATTGTTCAAAGGTACAAATTACAAGTAACCATGAAGTAGGTTTTTTCCCTAAGTTCATTAGAAATATACAAAATGACTTGGTTCATCTAACTTATTGCCCAACTAGGCAAACACATCTTGGGCAATAAATAAGTACTTAATGGTCACGATGGATCCTTTTCCTAATCCCAATCAATCTTGCAAACATCATCCTTGCTAGCACTGTATAATAACCCCCTTCCCCCAAAAATACTAATTTGTTGGCCTATGACATTGTAGTCCCAGGAATATTTTTATCCCAGGAACACTGGATTTGTTGTTGGCAAGACAAGCAATGTTTTGTATCAGTGAAACAAGCAATTCTCAAGTCTACACATAACATTTGTAGTCAACAATAAGGTATTTTAAATCAGTTTATCTACTTCTTGCTTCTTCCCCTCTCTATAATTCCCTGTAACAGTTCCAGCAGATCAAGGTGGGGTTAGTTTACAGTAGTAAACCTCATCAACTTTCAACCTCAGCAATTTTAAGATGTGTGGACTTTAATTCCCAGCATTCCCCAGCCAGCCATAAAGTCCTCACATCTTAAAGTTGTTAAGGTTCAGAAATACTGCTTTATTCAAAATCTGTGCAACATGACAGAATGGTTAATCGAAAGTCCTGATTAAATACCTCATCAATATCAGAACTTAATAATCGCCACATAATAGAGTAAATATAACCATATTGTTTGCTCATAAGTAACAGTTTAACCAACAGCCCCAGAATCATATCACTGCAAAATAAAATCTTATTAAAATCCTCAAACATGATTTATTTTTGCATATTTAATATCAAATGCTTAAATGAACAGAATTGCTCTCACCTTTCTTTACCACAGTATGCGTTTTATGGCTAGGAGAGAAAATGATAACAATGTGTGACAATGAATTTTGGCTCAGGTTACACCCTTTTGTGTACTGGATGACTTCACCCAGTCATCCAAACCTATAATTCTCTTCCTGAGAAGGAAAGTGACTGGAACTAATTGAGATGTGAAAGGAAAAGGATTGTGAAGAATTATTCTTGCAAACATCATCCTTGCTTGTATTCCATAATGCCATGTAGCAAATGCTACTTTGATGGACCAGGATATCAAACCTTCATAACCATCTGTCCCTGTGAAGGAATTCACAATCTGAGGTCTCAGGCACCTCATTAGGACTTGCCCAGCTGGCATCCATTTCCAAGAGGATCTTATATATTTACAGTATTTAACTAGCTTGTTGCATGTTTCAATTACAGAAGTCGTTCTCTGCGGCTTACACATTTTAATTAAAAAAACAAAAACAAAATAAGAATTAAAAAGTAAACACATCAGTGAGAACCCCAGTAATCATTTTATCTACCAAATACAGGTAGTCCTTGACTTGCAATAGTTCACATAGTGACTGTTCAAAGTTACAATGGCACTGAAAACAGTGACTTATGACCGTTTTTCACATGACTGTTGCAGCAACCCCATGGTCACATAGAAAAGTAGATGATTTAATTACACCTTTTAAAACATTAATATGTCATAACATAGTTTCAGCCTCAGTCAGTCAAACTAAAATTTGAATAAAGGCCTCCTTTCCAGGACCAGGTTCATTTAAAGATAGAAATTAATTATTGAAGAACTTTTCTAAGTACAGGTAATCCTCGACTTACAACAATTCATTTAATGACTGTTCGAAGTTACAACAGCACTAAGAAAAGCGACTTATGGCCATTTTTCATACTTAGGACTATTACAGAATCCCCATGGTCATGTGATCAAAATTCAAATGCTTGGCAACTGACTCATATTTATGACGATTACAGAGTCCCAGGATCATGAAATCATTTTTGCGACCTCCTGACAAGCAAGTCAATGGAGAAGCCAGATTCACTTAAAAACCGTATTATACCAACTTAACAGCTGCAGTGAATCACTTAAAAACTGCGGCAAGAAAGGACATAAAATGGAGCAAAACTAGCTTAACAACTGTCTTGCTTAGCAGCAGAAATTTGGAGCTCAATTGTGATCATAATTGAGGACTACTTGTACCTAGATCAGGGGTAGGCAACCTTGGCTCTTTTATGACTCGTGGACCAACTCCCAGAATTCCTGAGCCAGCCAAGCTGAGGGGAAGGGAGAGGTTTCCATGCTGAGCCATGCTGGCTCAGGAATTATGGGAGTTGAAGTCCACGAGTCATAAAAGAGACAAGGTTGCCTACCCCTGACATAGACATTTCTCACAGTGACTCAGCAAATGTTCTTCTGTCAGATCTTTACTTAATACCATCTGAGTCACTTTAAAAAGGATACTTAATGAATGCAGTGAGCTGAGAAATATTTCATTTTGCAACTTTTATGCACACAATGTAGACTTGAACATGTCCAGGGGTCACCTAGAATTTTGCAGCACATACACTATATGGAAAGCCAATACCCAAGACCGCCAGCCAGAAAGGCAACCAAGCTGGCTGAGAATTTCAGAATTCCTTGGTCCAACGCATTTGGAGATCACCATTTCTGACAGTCAATTATGGTTATCCTTTGCAGGTATTTTCACAGGATCCAGCAACTCTCCAGGCATGTCTCCTGCCTGTTTAGGAAAGTGAGACTGGAATGGAATTCTCTACTTTTTCTATAGAACAAACATGGATGCAACCATTTTTGCCCCTTAATTTCCAGTTCATGTATCCATTTACTCTACCTAGTAAGGACATTTTCCACAAACTATTCTCAGTTTATAGGCTTAGGTGTCTCCTAATTGATGCTTTAAAGATAAAACCAGGATACAATACTATCCTTGATCTTTTAGAATATATAATTTATTTGTGGAGACCAAAGCCAAGAATCTTATTTCCAGGATCTTTAGCTTTCTATCTTCAACCCCCAGTTATTCCCTCCCAAGCACAGATTAGGCCAATCTATAGCTCCAAGAAGACATTTGAAAGCTTTGAATATGATTAAGAAGAACTAAGTAAGATCTTGGAAATACTCAAGCACAGAATCTCTTTGCCTTTCATTGGAGGAGCGAATATAGCTTTTAAAGAAGCCAGAAGAAAGTGATTGCTTTAATGCAGAGCAGTTATTGTCCTGGTGAAGTCAAAAGCCCTCCTTTCAAATAGTTTTTGAAGGAAACATGGCCATACATGCCAAGTGGTCTAAACCAAAAGAACAGTTTTCTGCTCATTGAAGCAATTCTTTTTATACTGTTAATTTAAACAGAGTAAATATAACCATAGTGTTTAATCATAAGACGCAGTGCCGTATTATCCCATCACTGCAAAATGAAATCCTACTAAAATCTTCAAGCTTGATTTGGTTGTGCATATAAGATTTTGTTCTGTCTGTTCCGAAGAGTGCCAAATATGTTGAAACTGGTCATGTACTGCATCCTGGTAGTCAATATAATGGATTTTTGTCTTATTTGTCATTCTCTCCCTGCTTTTTTTCCTTTCCAATCTGCTTTTTGTCATTGCACTTTAATTACCATCAAAATAAGATACAGGCAGTCCTTAATTTACAACCATTCATTTAGTGATATTTTGAAGTTACAATGGAGCTGAAAAAAATGACTTATGACAGTTGTTCACACTTACGACCGTAGCAGCATCCCCATGGTCATGTGATCAAAATTCGGACACTTGGCAACTGGCATGTATTTATAGTGGTTGCGGTATCTTGAGGTCTTGTGATCACCTTTTGCAACCTCCTGATAAACAAAGTTAATGGGGAAGCCAGATTCACTTAACAATTGCATTACTTACTTAACAACTGCAGTCACAATTGCGGTGATTCCCTTAAGAACTGTCTCACTTAACAACAGACATTTTGGGCTCAATTGTGGTCATAAGTTGAGAACTACCTGTAAAGGGATTCTATGGATCCGGTACCCTCCAAAAAGTTTGTGAGTGAGTCTCCCCACCTCTTATATTTGGCTATTTGGTTAAAGTTTAAACATACTATGACTATGTGACCCAACTCCATGTTTCTCTTTTATAGGTTAGCCATATAGTAGCTCATTTTATTGTGCTTTGCAAATATTGTGTTTTTTACAAGACCTTCCATCAGCAAAAAGGTTATCACTCACTGAAGTCTCAGATGATGGTTTAGCCTTTTTAGCAATAAAGTAGTTTTAATTAAGGTATGTACATTGGGTTTTTTTTTAATACAAAATGCTATTGCACTCTTAATAGACTACAGTGTGGTATAAATATGCCGGTTATATGTACTGGGGGAAAAATAATTCATTGGGAAACAAAAAAAAAATGTGACTCACTTATTTGCAATATTCACTTTATCGTGGTGGTCTGGAACCGAACTCCAATATTTCTAAGGTATATCTGTAGTTAATTAATACAAATTAATACTACCTAATTTTACAATGTAAATCCTGCAATAAAAAGTGATCTTACTGTGATGACATTTTCAATATTTTAGATACCCGAACAATTTTCTACTAAGAAGAAGATTCAGGGACCTGTGGTGTTCTTGGAACAGCTGGTTGTTTATTAATATACAGGTTGAACAGGTCTATTCAAGGCATGTATCAAAGAAAGTCAAAAAAGTTAATGTTTTCCTAAGATTGTCTTAGCCTTTGAGTGTCTGGCTATGCTCAATAGGAGTAAATCTAAGTACTTGCCTTCACTTCTCGAAGTCCTTTCTTTGAAAGTTAGAAAAAAATATCAATGGAAGTGGACTATATATGGGACCAAGAACCAAATCTGAATTCCAGTCAAAATTCATCAAAGAAAACGGTTTCATTTTAATGCTAGAGTTCTGCCCTCCAATATACTAATAAATAATTGCCCTCCAATAAATAAGTAATAAGCGTCTGGGCTTCTGATCGTGTGATGTACTTTTTCTATGCAAAGTTGCAAGTCCAAATGTACGAAATCATAATGATGACATTCGGGGTTTTGTGCAAGTAACTTAAATGAACTGCTTTGTTAATCAAGGTCCAGAAAACATTGTTTGAAGGCAGGACTGCAGGGGAGTGTTTTCCTGCTAGGTAAAGGGAAGAGGGGGTTTAGAAGACTGAGCTGGACTTAATAAGGATAGTGTGTAACTTAAAACTTTACAAAGCCGGTATTAACGGCATATCTTTGAGAGGAAAAATAAGTTCAGGCAAGTTTGGATGCCAGCAACTTTTTTTTTTTTTTTTAAGAGTTTGATTTCCACCCAACCCGATATCAAAGATTGTGCCAAGTGTTACAAAACATGTATTTCAAAAGGCAAGGCCCTCCCTATTTGGCTGGAACAGAAAGGCTGAATTCAATTCCTCTTAAATACTCACCATCCCTCTCAGTACAGGGTAAAGCTTCCCTGCTGCTCCACTTATTTGCTTCTGCTCCAGTTCCCAAGCTAGAACCCACCAGGAGGCCAGCCAGCGCCATCCAAGCCAAGGTAAGTATTCCAGACAGCTGAGAGGCTTCCTGCTTAGCTGCATTTTGCAAAAGAAAGGAGGAATATGGGTCATGTAAAAAGTTTTGAACCAGGACTTGTGGGTTCTTTGTGAAGGGGCTGTCTTAAGACCCAATATCTGTGGATACAAATTGGTGAATAGTGCTGTTTTCTTTTAAAGGAGAGACAAGCATGTAAAGAGTAAAGCTGCTTTGATTATCTCTTGAACAATTTTTTTCACACCTCCCATGACTCTGTTAAGGGTAAATAGATGCCAAACTAGCAGTTTCTAAGGAAAACATTTGAAAATATAGCATATTTGGACAACAAGGTTAGAGGTGTGCTTTATTTTTTTCTATTCCTTCTCCATGTCTTCCCCACTATCTATCTCCTCCAGCTGACTTTTCAGTCCTGTGTCCAGGGTGACAGGACTATCTCTATATGTCAGATGTTCTCAAACATTTCGGGGTGCTACTATCGGCTGCCACTCTCACTAGGCTCTGAATCCAGGATAGCTGCTGGGTTGGATTGCAAATCTCTTGACTCTGGGCAAAAAGAGTTGTGTTTCCTCCCCTTGCCATCCTCCCCTTTAATCCTTTCACAGCCAAAATGAAGCCAGAACAAGAAGAGGCACGCCCTCCATTGGTCCCTGTTAAGGGGATCCCCATGATAAAGTATTTTGCAGAAGTCTACGATGAAGTGGAAAGATTTCAAGCACATCCAGATGATTTACTGATCTCTACGTACCCCAAGTCTGGTGAGTGATGCCTTTGGCTGCATTTTCATAAACAGAGAATAGAAGTTCTGGGCATTCATGTGTGGAAAATTTCTAACTCTCTACTTTCCCTTTGTTCTATCAACACACAAGACAATACATTCCAGGCAGCTGGAAAGCAACTTTTTCTTTGAGAGGCTGATTATATATGCCTGAATAGAGAACTATCTTCTTATGTTACATCTGATCTGCATCCTAATGATTTATTGCCCGTAATTTTGCATCATGAAGATATTTTTCTTTCTATTAATTTCCTTTTTTGCAAAAACATATTCTGTCTTGTTTCCTGAATTATAGCATACTCTTAACAGTTTGCTAAGTGTTAGATTTTACAAGAAGAAATATCAATGTTGCTTGAAAAGATTCATCACTACACTAGTATAATAAATGGATGCTGTTCCAACTTTCTGTTTTTCCTAGTTTACTTTGCAAAGAAAAGTGACACAAAGAATGTTAGATAAAAAAGGAGACTGACCATAGGCGCACATTCTCAGTGAAAATTCAGAAATGGAACAATTAAATTTCACATTGAAAACCTCATCTGCAAATATGCATAGGCTAGAGTCCAATTTTCTTGTTAATGTTTTTTATCTTTTAATTCTTGAATTATAAATCTCCTTGGCCTCGTTTACTGTTAATCAGATCAAATTTCAGCATAGGCAACCTGCAATTTAATATAAAACAAAACTATTTTATGATATATTATGAAGGTAATTTCATCTGTCACTTAAAATACATTTTTGCTAAAAGAGACACAATCAGCATGAAATTGCAGGCAAGACTACACAGCAAGACACCTCTGGATAACTGCCAAATATTTATTAGCAGAACTCTCATTTGATAAGAAAAGTGGGTGAAATGTTTCATTTGATATGCTGTTGTTAGCTACTGGAGGCTGCCCTTTTAAGTGGTGTGTATGAGGGAGAACTGAGTGTTTAATATGCATTACAACACTGCCTGTTTGTCCATCCCTCCTTCTAAGTTTCTTTCCTGTGCATGGGACATAAAAATCACATTTCTAATAGGAGGAAAGCTGCTTCTGCTCATGACTGTCCAGAAAAGCAGATAGTCTTAGACAGATGAACCAGCCACCTGTTCTCTTCCCTAACTTCAATTCTTCACTGAAAAATATATTTTCCAAAGGCATTTTTCATTTTCCAAATACATTCTGTCATTGTTGGCACTTTTATAGGTCACTTTCTTTACAACTCAGGAAACTTATTAGAAGGATATTTCCCCAGCTTTATCAACATCATCCCTTCTTTGCCCCGAGGAAAATCTTAGGTTTTAGATTTTTCTTCTGCCCAGGCCAGAATTTGGGAGAACAAGCAGCCAAGATTACTCTAGCGCTGTACTAAGGACAGATGCAAAGTGGAACAGCCAATTCTAAACATAACTGTAATAATTTGTTTAAACTGATAAGAACTTTCCCAATATGTTAAACCGGCTGATTAAACCAATAACACTTTCCCTCAAACATTAAATGAGGTACACTTGTTATCTTAATATGTCATGAATTGGAATGTGGAAATAAATTTTCTCATTAGTTAAGATGAGGCAATCTGAATATTCTGTCTTCCACCTCACAAAATTGGAGTAAGGCAAGCTCTAGTTTTGAAGGTGAAAGATGGAATGTTCAAATGGAGAATCAGTGGATATGCATTTTGGTAAAGCAGAGCTTTCCCAGACAAAGGCCCAGATTAAGAGACTGCGCAGACTCTTAATCTGGGCTTTTCTGGGCCTCTCTAGGAGTGACATGATAGCAGTGTTTCAATATTTGAGGGGCTGCCACAAAGAAGGCACCAGAAAGTGCCAGAAGACAAGAAACAATGGATGGAAAGTAATCAAGAAAGAAAAGCAACCTAGAATTAAGGAGAAACTTCCTAACAGTGAGAACAATCAATCAGTGGAACAGCTTGCCTTCGGAAGTTGTGGGTGCTCCATTACTGGAGGCTTTTAAGAAGAGACTGGATAGCCACTTGTCTGGAATGGTATGGGGTCTCCTGCCTGAGCAAGAGGTTGGACTAGGACCTCCAAGGTCCCTTTCCATTCTGTTATTTCATTATTCTGTTATTCAGTCCCAAAATGGATTAGGATGGGGGGAAGATGTTCAGAGTAGCCATAAGACTGATTTGCCGATACAGAAATGGCTAGTGCATACTACTATAGAAATGTAAAAAGTTGAGACTTGATTTTAATGTCTGATTTTACTGCAACAGAGAGAATTGGAAGTCAAGGCCTTTTGTTTCTTCCCCTCCCTTTCTTCACACTTGTTTTGTTCTCCCTTTCTCTACTGTTGTCCCCTACTATTTGCTTTTATAAAATTTTCACATTTTATGTTAATAATAATAATAATAATAATAATAATAATAATAATAATAATAATAATAATAATAATAATAATAATAATAATAATAATAATAATAATAATAATAATAATAATAATAATAATAATAAAAAGATTGTGGGGGCATTTCCTGTGTACAGCCCTCTTCAGGTCACTTCACAGATTTTCAGTTGGATTCCAGTCTGGGCCATTCCAAAATTTTGAGCTTCTCCTGGTAAAGCTATTTTGTTGATTTGAAGGTATGGTATGTCATACTGAAAGGTGAAAATCTTCTTCATTTTTCGCATTTTAGCAGAGGTCTGAAGGTTAAGTGCCAAAACTGACCGATATTTGGAATCATTCATAATTCCCTTCACCTTGATTAAAGCCCCAATTTCAGCTGAAGAAAAGCAATCCCAAAGCATAACGCTGCCACCACCATGCATCACTGTGGGTATGGTGTATTTCTGATGATGTGCAGTGTTGTGTTTGCGCCAACCATACTTTTTGGAATTACAGTATACCCAAAAGTTCAACCTTGGTCTCATCAGACCGTAACATATTTTCCTACATGCTTTTGTCAGATTTGATGTTCGTTTTTGCAAAATGTACGAAGGCTTGGATGTTTTCCTTCTGTCTTGCCACCCTATCCCCAGCCCAGACATATGAAGAATATGGGAGATCTTTTTCACAAGTAGTACACAACCAATACTTGCCAGACTTCCTGCATCTCCTTTAATGTTGTTGTAGGCCTCTTAGCAGCCTCTTGGACCAGCTTTCTTCTTATTTTTTCATCAATTTGGAGAGGCATCCAGTTTTTGGTAATGTCACTGTTGTGCCATTTTCTCCACTCGTTGATGACTGTCTTCATTGTGTTTTGTACAAAAAAATTCCAGTGCACTATGTTCCATAGTTTATCCAATGCTTTGGGGAAAAAATTGTACTCTAGCCCTGACTGATACCTTCCAACAATGAGATCTTTTTAATGCTTTATAAGCTCTTTGCAGACCTTAGCTTTTGCTGTAAAAGGCAACTGAGCACATTCCAGAAAAATCCCATTAGAACATTTGAATTTCATATGGGCTTGATCAGAGTCACTTTAATTGATGGAAGATGTGTACTGGACTACTATTTGACATAGTTTGAATATGATTGGTTAATTCTGAACATACCCACATCCTTACTCATAAGAGGGTTTCAACACTTATACAGCCACATTATTCTAAGTTTTTATTTATTTTTCCCCCTGAAAGATTTCAGCTTGTTTTTCAATTGAATTGTACAGTTTATGTATTATATTAAAGGTGGAAAAGTTCTGAAGTGATTTATCTTAGTCTGATTTTTTTTACATCTCAAAAACCTGGCATTAGAAAGGGGTGTGTGTAGACTTTCTATAGCCATTGTATACTTGTAGTAGCTAGTACGAAGAATCATGTTTTGTTTTAGACACTAACTTGTTCATGTAATATGATCTTGGTTCAGCATGTCCAACCTTCTTGTGCTCTTTCAGGTACCACCTGGGTCAGTGAGATTGTAGACATGATCTACAAAGAAGGCAGTGTGGAAAAATGCAGTGTTCAACCCATCTACATGCGAGTCCCTTTCTTGGAATTTGCTGTACCTGATCTCCCTACAGGTAAAACATCCTAGGTGTCTTCCTTTCCAGACAGTAGTTTGGGAGGAGAGGGATGGAGGTGGAAGTCTAGTCTATGTGGTGAATGTGGGGGAAGGAGTGGAGAACCTGGGGGCAGACTCAATAGAGGTATCAGCCTACAGTTTCTGCATAAGTCTAACCCTTCTTGAATTCTGTGGACCTTTATCTAGTGCCATTATAGTGCTAACTGTTACTTGAGTAGATTCCTTTGCATAGGTATGAGTAATAAATCAGTTTAATTGGAACTTCACATGTGGTCCTGGTCTTTTGCACCTGACATTGGGATAGAAATGCCAACTGTGAAGATACCATATATATCTGTGAAGATAACCATATAATATGGTAGATTTGCCTGCAGACATCTCCATAGCTTTTCCTAATGTTAGTTGAGAAATCTGCAAGCAAATTTGCCAAAATGTATCTGGTATGGAGGGAGAAGGGAGTATGGGAGAAGTCTCTTCAATTATTCTTTTTTCCCTTCCAGGCATTGAACTGCTCAAGGAAGCACCCCGTCCATGTCTAATTAAAACCCACCTTCCTGTCCAAATGCTCCCCAAATCCCTCTTGGAAAAGAATTGCAAGGTGAGAAAAAAATGTGACCGTTAATGCATGAAGAACTGGTCAATTAAATGCAAGAACATATTGGATAAAGATTTTCTGCAAATCATTACAAATCGTGACTTCAGAAATGAAATACATCATCAGCTTAATTAAGTTTCTTGTTTGTCACTCAACAGATTATCTATGTGGCCAGAAATGCCAAAGATGTGGCTGTCTCATACTATTACTTCTACCAAATGGCAAAAGTGCACCCAAACCCTGGAACATGGGAGGAATTTCTGGAGAAGTTTATGGACGGGAGTGGTAAGTGGATAATAAACCCTTCCAAGTATTGAGCTTGATGTTAGCCCTTCTTGATATGGTAACTTCAAAATATGATACTGATCCTATTACCTCCAGCTAGCAAACCAAATAATGGGGTGGCTGGGCGCCATTTTGGGGGAAGCCTCTTAAGACCTTGTAGAAGCTCTTGGAATTAGTGAGATGTTTCACAGAAATTCTGTGAATGGGAAGGTCAGATCAGGCCTTCTTCTTCTTGTTACCCTTTCTGTTTGAGTGGGCAGATATGTCCATGTAAATATATGGTTCTTTAGTTTGACTATCAACTTCTACTAGAGTTTCTAGTCCTGTTTCATACTCCTGATGACCAAACCAAAATAAGTAGTAAGGAAACTGTAGCTTTCTCTATGTTGCACTAAAATTCCCATCATTCACAAGCATTCTGTTTCTCTTCTCAGTGTCTTTTGGATCCTGGTATGATCATGTCAAAGATTGGTGGGACATCACAAAGAAATACAGGATTTTGTACCTCTTCTATGAAGACATGAAAGAGGCAAGATTCTTTCTGCTCCTTTTATTGACCTTCTTATTCTCTACTACTCTAATTTTCACTTCCCCACATTAAGAGTTAGGAATGGGGCATAGATCTCCTGTTCTACATGGCCAATAGGGAGGGGTAGGATGGGACTTTTGTAGCATCTCCAGGGCCAAAAATTCCCAATTCCTCAAACAGATCCCTTATTGTAGCATTCTGATTATAATTAGATGCTCCTGAAAACCTACAAGTAGGAGATGAAGAGGGCAAAACTGCTCTCATCCGTTCAAACTTGTTTTCTTTTATTTCCATATACTAACTCTACTTTGTGTTTGTCCAGCAAGACATTTCTCAGGTTCTTTTCCTAATTATATATCTGTAGAAAGATAGGCCTGGAACTGGATCTACATTTAGACATGCCTGAGAATAGACCCACAGAAACTAAGAGCCATGGCTTATTTCACTAATTTCAATAGGCCTTCTTTATCTAAATCAGAACCATCCCAAAGCTGAATAGAAGACAGTTACTCCCATCTCTCTTCTCATTTCCTCCATGCTAATCATCTCCTCAGGATAGCTTGGTTTTGCTTCCAGACTAAAATTTGGTTAGCCATACATGGCATTAGATAATTGTTATGTTTAAAGTTCGTTGCGACATTGAGGAGACAGCAGGTGCAAAACATAACTCTTTATTCTTAGTCAAACAGAAGCCAAGTAACAGTCCTAAACGGCAACCAATAGGATCCCAGCAACCTTCCCACCCAAACGCCGGTAATTAGCATGCAGACTGGAAGTCTGGCCTTAGCCATCTGCCGGTTCTAACGGTTTCTTCACACTTCTCAGTAATTCACAGTAATGCACCACAATACATTACAATAAAACTGGCTGATAATGGAAACTCATGGCTAAAAATTGTGTGCACATGTATATAACCGCAAAGCATCATAAGGAAATAAGAAGCATTCTTGGCTGGATTATAACTAGACAGAAGATAGGTAATAGCTGTGAAATT